>CM077233.1:27797150-28109650 GCA_039654775.1 Spinibarbus caldwelli | reverse complement strand
AGATTCTATATATGATTCTATAACTCTTTGTGTTTGTAAAAAAGTAAACAATGACACAGGAAGTGCAAAAAAAAAAAATGCAATAATGTTTCTTCAAATATTATTTTCCTGTGTATTATGGTATTATGAAGAGATCTCTGATGCTTTTGTATGGAGTGAGTCATGATGTACTCTAATGCACATGATTCATGTTGTGGACCTGAACTCGTATGGGATTTAGAGGCTGGGACATCCTTTTTCACTCAAACAGGAAGCATGCAATAAGGACAGATTGTTCATTCTTTAGAAAATACATCGCAACACACTTATGAAGTCAATGACCCAACCCCCCGACACTTCCGACTCCCACAACTCTACCAACACATACACAAAGATCCAATAGACTAATTCCATCCTCTGAATGGAGAAACAAAGCGAAGGTTTGTTTCTAATAGGTGATATCAGATACGTTTTCAGCATTTGCTGATAAAAAGTTGCATGACATCATGCAGTAATTAGAGCAGCCCACGCTGGCTATGCAGTGCCTCTTTCCATAGACCAACCTGTCTGATGGAGAGAAGGACAAATGCTCTTCATAAACCTCGCCTTCTAAACCCAGACTGCTCCAGCTACTGCTGTTTCCATTACTGCTGGGGGAGAGAAAAAGAAGAAACACTACAAAATCATTTCAAAGTAAATCTAGATAACCTGCTCAAAGCTCTTTTTTTTTTTTTAACACAATATTTGATCTTGATGTTAATATATTTGTTATGAAAATGTTTAAAGGGCAATTTTTTTTTTTTTTTTTTTAAAGAATCGTATTTTCGACCAAACACCAGTTGTAGCCATTAAGATGTAAAAGCAAAAGGCATGTTTTCTACAGTGTTTTTCACTAAAATAACTTGTTTAAAAACATATATAAAATAAAATAAACATTTTAATGCTTGAAAGCTTATGCAAACAAATAGCTTGATCAGAGTCAATTCACTGAAACTGATTCACAGTTGTCAACTCTAAATCATGAATGCAATGAAAACATCTGTATTAACACTCTCATACTCATTAATAGTCATGATGAGACAAGAAAGGATAGAAATAACGGCCTAATCACACATATTTCTAACACTGATTAATGTTAACTGATCAATAAAGCAGTTGAGGACATGAAAAAAACTGTCAACTATCATCTACATTTGGATACACAGATGATTTATGGAGTACAGATTGATACATTAATGATTGGTTAATCAGAAACACTGCCTCAAGCTGACAACCACACCTTTTATAAATATTTTGATAGATATTCATGGTATCATGGGTTGTTCAAAACAAAAATTGTTCATACATTCTAACTTTGTGTCTTGGGAGATATTAAATTGTTGATTGAAAATGCTTCCATTGAGACACTGCAGCCAAAAACACTACAAAACAATGCCTGCCTTTGAAAGACAAGACTGTGTGACTCAGCTGTCATGTTTTGAAGCCAAAGACAGTTACATTTTTCTGAGAATGAAAACAATATCCCTAAATGCTCATCTGGATAAGTCCCTAGGTGTTCCTCAGCAGTTTTGGAAAATGGTGAGAAAATCAGCATCTTTGGCTTCAAAGGAAGTGTAAAATGGTTTGTATATAAAAAAAAGAAAAAGAACAATAAACGTTCTTCAGCTATAACGAGTCATACAGTATGTTCTCCTACTCCAAAACCTAAACTGATAAAACTCAGACTAAACATGTGAAAACAGTCAAAATACCTCCGCTGAAAACCAAACATGCCTGCAAATGAATGAAAAATGCACTAAAGGGCTACTATACAACTTACAGATCTGACACTGACAATATACTTCACAAATTCAGCCTGAGCTCTTCTATAGCACAAATCTGTCTACTCCGTATTGCACTGGTAAGGTCAAAATCCAAAAACCATAAATCCATTCATTTCTCTGTTAATTCACCAAATTGTACTTTTCAGCCACATGCTTGTGAAAGGTGCACAAGAAAAGAAAGCAGAGTGAACTTGAGTGTGGTAGCCAACCAGCAATGCTTCATTTCAAGTTTAAATGAGCTGTGTATTGCTTGCAAGTGTGGTGGGACTTGCTCACCTGTCACTAAGATGGTGAAAGCTGCTGCTCTCATCTGGGTGGTCTTCTTCAAAACTCAGATTGGACCAACTACCGAGACTATCATCACCAACGCTCAAACTGAGCTGCTGACTCACCGTTGATTCCGTCACATTGACGCCTTCTCTTCTGGAGGTACTGAAACGGACAAAGTCATCAATCATGATAAGCCAATATATATAATAAAAAAAAAAAGTTTCAAAATCTAGGAAATCCACTTATCGTGAGTAACTGATAAGCAATTTTAAGTGATTGTATGATTCTGTGAAGCTGTGTCACTGTACCCAAGATTGGCGGTTTGGCAGATGTTGGACAATGCGGATGTCATAATCTCTGTGGTGAGACTTTCTGCAAAGCTTGCGCCATCATGGCCAATCCCACTGTCTGCATTCAGACTGGTGCAGCTCAGTTCCTTTTTGGCTTTCTCAATAGCACTGGACACCATTTCTTCAGCAAAAGCAGCTCTCTTTTCCAAATCAATGTGTATTCTAGGAATTTCCAGTCCAGTCACTGCATCTGATTCTTGTTGCCTTCTTATTTTCACTCCCTGGAAACCACGACGGCCGTCTCTACTGCAAAACAGGCACTCTCGACCTTGGCAGTATCGACAAGCTTCATATGCCTCAGCCAGCTTTTCTGTGAAGGAATTGCGTTCAAGTGCCCTCCTGTCCCCCGCTGCCTGAACACATGCCGGCCCCAGTGTCATTTCCAAAGTGTCATCGACAATTTTCCTGGCATAATGTTCAATGACTTGTATTACACCATTGTTGCTTTTGCCATCATTCAAGCTGCTGGTACTATGGTAGAGTTTGTTAGTTTCTGTATAAGGTAGAGGAGAGCATGAAAACGTATTTTTGATGAGATTTTCTGGCATGTCCTTGACAGTGGATTTCCTGTAGAGGCAAGAATCGGTGAGCGATTTTGGCAGTCTAACAGAGCTCATTCTCAGCTTTCTCGTAACATCACATGTGATGTTGTAGGCCAGCGACTCGGCAAAGTTCACAAGTTCTACATATTCATTACTGCTCATGTCTTGACCGTCTTGACAAGCACATGGCAGGGATTCACAAGATGATCCATCTTTTCCATCAATAAGTGCAGCATGGGATGACTTGGATGTGGGAAACTGGGAAACATCAGGACTATGATCATTGTGCAAACGCCTAGAGGAGTGAAGCCTCAAAGGAGATCTCTGCTTTATTTTTCGTGCCGCATGAGCCAGTCCAGATTTAATAGAGCGATACGCCAAGCGAGTGGCGTACTGATCTAATATAAGCTCTCGGTTGCCTCCCTCTTTCTTGAGCACCTTAATGAGGTATCCCGCATACTCGTCAGTGACACTCTCGCAACTTGGATACTCTGACGACATCCCACTTGAACTGCCACTCACTTGGACATCACCAGGCCACTGACAAGTCAAACTTCCCAAAAGGCCGTCTCCGCTCTGACGTTTCTCTGCAGAGTTTACAGGTCCTCTTTTTAGCGTTTTGTGACAACAGTGGCTAGAACTCATCATCTTCTTGACATCATTGATGACTTCTCCAGCCACTTCTCCAGCATACGTCCACAAAGAATTTAAAGTCTGCTCTGAGAACTGTGCACTATGCAAGGCAACACTGCCTTTGCTTTCGTCACCCACCGGCTTCTTCACATCTCCGAGGCCTAGCGTGTCCATCTCAGTGGCCATTGAAACAATGTGGCACGCTAAACGCTCTGCATAATGGAGTGCACTCCTCTCGATCATTCTGCTCCGGACATTGGGACTCAGCTCTGCCTGGCAGTTTCTAGAGTGAGGAACATCTTCCTGGTCTTCCTCCTCATCTTCATTGCTGCCAGCTTCTTCAGAGAGAGACCTAATGAGTTTCAGCATGAAATCGGCCTTGTCTGAAACCGAACCTTCTACTTTGGTGTCGGCGGCAGGCGGGTAATAAGGGGTGGGTGGAGGAGTTGCAGGAGAAAATTCTTTTGCGAGTGTACCTTTGAGCTTCTTTGAGAACTGTCTGATCTGTTTCTCGCTGTAGTCGTCTGATGGCTGCTGAGGACTTGAGGGTGGAGTGCTAGGGATTTCAGTTGATTTTGTTCCAGAGTTGCTGCTTGAAATATCATCTGCACCGACTTTTCTACCACCACATGAGGCAACTTCAAAAGTGGGCACTTCCAATGTGTCCATTCTCACGACAGAACGGACCTCTGGGGTGAGCTTGGAGACTGGACGTACACTTCTGGAGGATGGGTCACAAGAGCCCTTTGACACCAAGTGAAAGGGAATCTGAGAGGGAGTCGATGCATCATGTGATTTAACAATTCCATGGCTTGGAGTGGATATGTGAGCTGCTATTGTTTTGCTCAAAAAGTCTGCACAGTCCTCCACTTTCTTCTTCACTTTTGTTGAAGAATGCATCAGATCGAATGCCTCCCCTACTATAGTGTCCACCATATTCCCGGAGAAGTTTTGAAACGTCTTTCCAATGGAGGGTTTGTTGGAATCATTTTCAACGGATGAATTGCCAACAATTTCCTCACCACTGGCATCCTGGATTCTTGCAGGACCTGGTGATGATTCAGTGTGAGTTGCTTCATAGGTAACTAAGGTTGAGGATGCCACTTCCACTTGGCAACAAATGGTTCTTTTAGGACTGGTCTGACATACGTGACCAATACTGGATTTATACTGAGAAGGTTCATCTGAGTTGTGCACATGGGATATTACCTTGCCAGCCACAGGAACTGGAACACAACTGGCCATACCAGACACACAATACAAAGCTTTCTTTACTGTGCAACCATCCTGCTCTTGATTTGCAGCCTCTGCGACGGCCTGAGATCCAAGATAGCTTGTTTGGGCACTGCAAGTTTTTGTGATGAGAGAACTATCTTCAGCACTCACATAGCAAATGTTGTCTACTGACACACTAATAGCTGCCTGTGTAGTGAAAGTCACATCAGCTTTTGAGAGCTCTATAAAAGCCTCTTGGAGAACAGACTCCGACAGGTCAGAGGCATAGGACGAAACCACTTCCTCCTCTTGCTCAAATGACCAGTCACTTGGTGTGAGTGGAGTTGAGGGATGTGAAAACTGGCATACCTCCATAATACCTTCAAACACTAACTCCTCAGCCAGATCTGCAGCAAATCGTGTGACGGTGTTATTGAAAATTTGCTTTTTCACAAAGAGGAACTCTTTGAGGGCTCCAGAAATGGCTTCCCCTACTAGGAAACCGGCTAGACCGTTTATGGCACGCTCTTTTAACACATATGCATGGCGCATACCTATCTCATGAAAGGCCATTTGAAATACTGAAGAAGTCAGTCTTGCAGCCAAATGGCAAAGAGTAGTGGTACAGGAGGACACACCTTTCTGCAAGTCCCTTAAGGCACTGCCAAGGCTCATTTCAACCAAGTCTGTAGCAAACCTCTGAATCCCATCCTTAAGAGACTGTGATTGGGATTTGGTGATGGTGACTGTCTCCTGGATGTCTGAAAGCTTCATTAGATGCCCATTAGTGTTTTTGAACTCCTTATGACACACGCAGCTCAAGTTCTTATTAATGTTAAAATCAACAGGGGAGGAGTACCCACAGACCGATCCAAGGATTTCTTTTGACAGGTTGTTGGCAAAATCTGAGTACGTTTTGTACAGCGAGCAAAGGTCCTGTGGTTTACGCAATTCTGAGCCATCAACATCCGCCTTCCAAAAAAACTCTAAGGATCCTCCTTCTCCCAGTGGGCTAAATGCAGATGAACTAACTGGACTGAAGAGCGGCCCGCTTTCCTCGCAGGGAGTCCTCGCAGGCCGTGGGGAATCTGGTGAATCAGAGTGAATACTGTAGGGTGATCCTGGTTTAAGTGGAGTTGGTTTCTTGACATTGGCTGGAAGAGTCCTATGATCAAACTTGTGAGGGTTCATTGCTGTGGTCAAGCACCCCCTTGATACAAATTTACAACCAGAGTTGTCAACAAGCTTCTCTGTTTGACCAGGGAGGGGCTGTTCTTTAAGGACCTTGATGTTGGAATCAAAAGACTGGTCTAGTTCATCAAACTGATCAAAGCTGTCAAAAAATTCACTGACTTCTGAGTCAGAATCTTCTACTCCGTCCTTTAAAACAGGGATCTTGGGAATGTCAAGTTTTGCTTTAAGACTCTTCTGATATCCAACTTCATCCAGGAATATAATAGGGCTGGGACTTGAGCAGTCTGACTCATCTGACTCTGTGAGGGATGTGGAAGTAGCGCATCCCTTTGGAAGACTGCTAAGATACGAGCTCTCTGAACTTGTGGGCCACATTGTTGACTTCAGGACAGTTTCTGACACTTTTGCAGCATCCTTTTCCTTGCGCACTGACTTCCTCAGTATGGAACTAAAAATAATGCGAGATCCAGATAAGTCTCTTAAATGAGACGGGACAGTCTGGGACGCCACATCCCTTTGGTTCCTCTGACTACGGCCACCTGCAAGATCAGAGAACAGTTCATAATAACAGAATTCTTCTTAACAATAAATTAAATCCAGAACTAGAAGCTGTTCATAAGCGTTTACTTTATAGCTATCGATGCTTCTCATTCAAGAAAGCTAAAATAAATTTTAAACACTGCTTTTTTTTTTTTTTTTTAACTGTTCAGAAGTTTAGGGTCAGTAAGGTTTTTTTGAAAGAAATTAATACTTTAATTTAGCAAGGTGGCATTAAATTGACCAAAACAGTGAAAACATTTATAATGTTACAGAAGATTTATATTTCAAATAAATGCCATTCCTTTGAACTTTCTATTCACCAAAGAAACAATGAAAAGAAATGCATCATGGTTTCCACAAAAATATTTAGCAACACAAGTGTTTTCAACATTGATAACAAAAATAAGATGTTTCTTGAGCAGTAAATCAGCATATTAGAATGGTTTCTGAAGGGTCATGTGAAACTGTAGACTGGAGTAATGATGCTGAAAATTCAGCTTTGCATCACAGGAATAAATTACATTATAACAATATTAAAAGAGAAAGCATTTATTTTAAATTTGTAATAATACTTCACAATATTACAGTTTTTACTCTATTTCTGATTAAATACATGCAGTCTTTGTGGCCATTTGTAAGACTTCTTTCAAAAACATCTTACTGACCCCCAAATTTATTTACAATGGTGGTGTAAATAAAAAAAAAGGTTTATTCAAACCCATATTTAAACAGGAAGTTATCCTAAGACTGTCAAGTAAGAATCATGAGTATTCACCTGTATCCTCCTCTTCAAGATGCTCAAAAGCAGTAACAAAGTCCTCTTCGATAGAAGAGACAGATTGATTGGTGTCATCATCCTCAGCTTGGCATACTTCTGAAGCGCCCCTCTGCAGAACCTGTATCTCCAGTGCATACCTTATCCCAGCTGCGTATCGAGCCAACAACCCCAGCATGCTGCAAACACTAATCTGAGGAGTGGGGCTATGTCTCAATATGCACAAAGCTCTTGAATAGGCCTGAGGGAGGAAAAAAATAAATAAAGACTGCATTTAAAAAAAAAAAAAAACAACAAAAACAAAAACAAAGAATCAATCAAATGCTAGGATGACACGATAAAAGCCTTTACGTCATGATACATTCTCAATATAAATTGTTATGATAAACAATGTTAATCTGGAACATAAACATAATTCTGTATAATTATAAACAAAGCTTGCAAACTGTCAAACCCTGAACTGACATAATTTCTTGAGAAGTTTTGATTTTTAGACTTCTCACAGCACTCTTATTTTTCCTGACATGCATGAAAGAAAGCATGCAACCTCTTGTTATGTCTGAAAAACACTTGTGGTTTTATGTAACGTTTAAAGTACAAAACTTAATACCGTGGCTGCCTACCACAAGGTTAGTTCTGTTTAGACCCAATTTCACACAAAGCGATACCACAAATTTAGAAACCCAGACGAAACAATGAAGGACACCTGATATCAAAATAATGACAACAGCAAACACGTCTCACACAAAACAAACATTATCTAAATATTCAAGCATAATATAAGCAAATCATACCTGAGAAACACTGTCTTTTCTCTCAAAGGGTCTTTTGGGGTCTTTGAGGAGCAGAATCTCTTCATCTTTAAGGGTGTGTACATGTAGTGATCTAAGCAACTCCATCATCTCAGTGGAGAGGGACGTCAGAGCCTGTGGGCATCAAAGAATACATGACTGTAAGATCCAACAAATCTATCTCTCTCTCTTTGTAGTTTATAGAATAAAACAAAAATGTTCATTTTTCCTTTTCATTGTTCATTTTTACATACTTTGATACAATGTTTCAAGAGAAGTGGCCCAAACTATCCCATACCTGTAGAGTAAAATCTTCCCCCTCAGCATGACTAGGTAAGCATACATAATGCACCTATAAAAGAGAACAATTATGTCATTTTTATTGTCTTTATATTGTGATGCCATAGTTAAATGAAATGTCTTTGTGGGCGAATGCACTAAACAGCTGAGTCACTTCAGAACACAGCAGATCTGCATGGCAAACCTGCTTCTTATTTACCGATTACCCAACTTTACACATCAGTCCAACTTGGTTAAATGACGACCAAGTGATTGAGAAGAGTGTGTGTGTGTGTATATATCACATTTCAGCAACCATTTTAGTATATCTTCCCAAGGGACAATACTATTGAAATGAAAATTGGATATACTGTATTTTAGAGTAGTCAATGTGCAGCTTATATAGCAGTATAAATTTGCTGTCTTCTAAAAATAACTCAACATACATCCATTATTGTCTAAATAACTGGCAACAAAAATGAGTACACCCTAAGTGAACATTTCAAAACTGTGTCCAAAGTGTCAATATTTTGTGTGAGCACCACTGTTATCTAGCATTGCCTTAATCCTCCTGGGCTTGGAATTCACCAGAGCTGCACAGTTTGTTGCTGGGATCCTCTTCCACTCCTCCATAATGACATCACGGAGCTGCTGGATGTTAGACACATGACGCTTCTCCACCTTCAGCTTGAGGATGCCCCACATGTGGTTAATATTGTTCAGGTCTGGAGACATACTTGGCCACTCCATCACCTTCACCTTCATCTTCATCAGCAAGGCAGCTGTCATCTTGGCCGTGTGTTTGGGGTCATTATGTTGGAAAACCCAGTTTCTGAAGGGAGGGCATCATGTTCTGCTTTAGAATGTCACAGTACATGTTGGGATCCATGTTTCTCTCAATGAACCTCAGCTCCCCAGTACCAGCAGCACTCATGCAGCCCCAGACCATGATGTTACCACCACCATGCTTGACTGTAGGCAAGACACAATTTTCTTGGTACTCCTCAACAGGCTGTCACCACACATGCTGGACACCACCTGAGCCAAACAAGTTTATCTTAGACTCATCAGACCACAGGACATGGTTCCAGTAATTCATGCTCTTGGGCAGGTTGTCTTCAGCAAACTGTTTGCAGGCTTTCTTGTGAGCCAGCTTCAGAAGAGGCTTCCTTCTGGGACGACGGCCATGCAAACCGACTTGTTGCAGTGTGTGGCGTATGGTCTGAGCACTGACAAGCTGACCTTTCACTTCTGCAACCTCTAAAGCAATGCTGGCAGCACTTATGCGTATGTTTTTTGAAGCCAGCTTCTGCACCTGATGCACACCACGAGGACTCAACTTCTTTGATTGACCCTTGCGAGGCCTGTTCCGAGTGGAACCCGTCTTGGGAAACCTCTGTGTGACACTGGCCACTGTACTGTAACTCAGTTTCAGGGTGTTACTGATCTTCTTATAGCCTAGGCCATCTTTGTGGAGAGCAACAATTCTAATTCTCAAATCCTCAGAGAGTTCTTTGCCATGAGGTGCCATGTTGAACATCCAGTGGTCATTATGAGAGAATTGTACTCAAATTGTCACCAAATTTTAACTGCTCTAATACAAGATACACAAATTTGTATAGTCCTGTCAAGCAGACAAAAACATGAACATGATGAATAGGACATGTGGCTTTGCATGGTTAAACGACGTATAGCTGTTATCACTTAGGGTGTACTCACTTTTGTTGCCAGCTATTTTGACAATAATGGCTGTATGTTGAGTTATTTTCAGAGGACAGTAAATCTACACTGCTATACATGTTGCACATTGACTACTCTAAAATATATCCAAGTTTCATTTTTATAGTATTGTCCCTTGAGAAGATATAATAAAATAGTTCCTGAAATGTGTACTCACTTTTGTGAGATACAGTATATATAAAACCAGGCATATATCTATGCATGCCTAGCAGTCGATTGCACTTTCACTGCTCAGGTGTTTAGACTGCAGTGATGGAGACAAGTTGCGCAATCCCAGTACAGTACCTTTAAGTACTCTGATTTCCTTGAGTTAACAATGCAGACAGTGTGTGCAAATAAATTGCAATATCCGCAGGCACAATTTGCCCCCTCTTTCATGAGAATTACAAAGCCACACGGAAAAATGCCACCCTAACAAAAATGAAAACAAGCCACGCTGCAACTGCAGTTTCTTTTTTTGAATTTAACAATTCACCCAAGCCTCATGATATGCGGCCAAGTATATAATGAGGGGAGATGCAACAGCCACACTGGTGAACTGTCCCAGTTCACTCTAACTGCTCTCTTATCGCCAATATCTGTTGTCATAGAGGCTTTCAAAATTACTCAACTCAAAAAGAGGTCACAAAACATTTAAACTGAAACATCTGTGTATGTATTACGGTATTCCAGCTCAGCCCAATCAACAGCATTTGTTGCATATTCATGTTGAGTAGCACATTAAAAATTACACTAGTCTCTTGTTTTCTCAAACCATAAATAAATAAAAAAAGAAAAGAAAGCAAAAATTGATGTTACAGTATAATTGAAATAATCGTAAAACATAGAAAAGTGCAGTTTTTAATTTTATAAAAGCACTTACCTTCATTCTTCTGTTGAAATGTGTATTATTTGAGCTGCAAAGTTGTTCTTGTCTTTTTATAGTCATTTTTGGGTTTGTGGTGTTATGTTGTCATGAAATTAAGTTGTCAAATTGAAAATAACTTTACATAGATGACGTCAGTATGCAATTTGCAATGGGTCAAAGACGAAAAGGGCTGTCAAGTATCAAAACAATAAAAAGTTTAATATAGCTTAAAAAAAAATCTTTCTTGTACATTAGAATGTTTTTAACATGTTTTATAGAAGACACCCACTAAAATGTCATTTAGTGTATCAATAGTTCATATAGTTCATATACCAAAAAGAATCATTAGATGTCATATAAGCATCACAGTGCAGCCCCCAGAAATAAGTTGTAATTTTTAAATCTTGAACACTATCCTTAAAACCACTAGGTTTTACCCATTTGTCAGCAAGAAGTTTTTAAAATATAAAATTTATATTTTAAAATATAATAAATTTTAGTATGATCTGTTTTTCTTTCATATATTTAATAAGTACAGGTCAGAAAAAGTATGTGGTTTCATTTTTACATAAATATCTGTTAGTCTGAATGACATTTCACACATTTTTGTTTTGTTTTTTTCTACCAAAGTTATTTGACACGTTAAAGTAGAAACTTGCATTTAATATGCTATTTATGTATATAAATCACTTTTGTAAATTTAATTGCCCCTTTGAAAAATCCACACTCTTTAGTTACTATTGCTATGTCTGACAAAGCCAAGCCGCTCTCACACTACAAACCATGTTCTCACGCAATAAAAATACATCGCGGACCAAAAAGGAAACTGACAACACACCGACAGACAAGAGAGAGGAGGTTACCTTTGGTATGAAACAAGGTCTCAGCTTTCAAATTCTGTCTTTTTTTTTTTTTTTTTTAAGAAATTCAAACAGTAAATACAGTTTTGTGGCTCTTTAATGTGTCGTGCCAGATCACTGTAGCGCCTCATTTCAAACACATGAACCGACCGTCTTTTCATATTTACTTAAAGCACGAAATAAATATGAATGAACGTCATAACGTATTTTATTTTAACTGCGGAAAGACGTCAAAGTTCACCGAAGTTAATCTACTCTCCTGTCTGATTTGTTTGTTGGGCAAGATTCGGCGTTATGATTGATCAGATCGCCTGTCAATCGAGGTCTTTGCGGACAGTCAATTGTCTCGTCTTTGACCCTAACACAAATATTACTTGTCTTGTGGCTACACTATTGAAATGTCCATGGATCAGCTCCATTCACTTCCATTGTGTCTCACTGTAGCCCAAACTTTTGCTTTTTTAAAGAAACTGAGGAACAAGTGAAAAGAGGGACAAGACTGAACTTAACTATTATTGAACCCATAATATTACTTTAACCGCTGCAAAAATTATTTCTTTGCAGTTGCAATCATGCATATACATAATATTCAATCCTTACTTCTGATAGAGACTGTGGATCTTTATTATGCAGCTCCACTACCACATTGCAGAGTTCCTTCTTGTGTTTCAACAAGCTCTTCAGGCCCGGGTTTGACCCCTCACGGATGGTCTGCTCAAACAAACATAAAACTTATTGGAAATTGAATGAGCTTAGAAATGAACGCAACAGAACTGAATCATGGTAGTCGGCACTGTACCTCTTTCTTCATGGTGGCACGGCTCTTTAACGGGACCCCTCTGATCCGTGCACAGGCGTCCATGATGTTGCGGTGCTGGACAGGAGGTTCTCCTCTCCTTGAAGTGAAACAGTGGGGTTGAAATAAACACATTGTAAACATTTTCATTCTAGCTACCAAAACTTAAATGCAGCCTACAGCAGCCATGCTTATACGCACAGACAATTTTCTGTTTATACCAGATTCATTGGCTCAATCAGACTGAAAAGCCAATTAACATCTCTGTTCTATTGAGCTTGAGCAGAATGAAATTTTGATTGGACTGGAAAGGGCGGTGTAACCTAAAATAATCCGATCAACGGGAAAAAATGAAGCATGTAAACATTAGAATCCGACGGTTTTCTCAATCTTAAAGTCTTAAAAAACAGCTTTCGCACATGCACAGTGCCTGGATACATTAACATATATTTTTAAGAGTGTGTTTATTTACGTCTCAATCTTATGCAAGTAAGTGAATGCAACTGAATATATATTTACTAAAAAAAGCTCTTCTAGCATTTATGTCTGTATATTTATCACGTTGGCTTTTGCCGTTTCTGAACGAACCAACAAATGTTTTATTTGTAACACATACAATGCATATGTAAATGTGAAAACTGATTGTAAAGTTCAGGGTTCATATAAACAGAACTTTCATAATTTGAAATCTGATTGGATTTATTTTGATTGATGAAAATTAGTGCAAACGGACCAAGTGTAAACAAAGTATGAAATCCAAAAAATTCAAGACTTTAAGGTAATCCTGATTTTGGAACCCACTGACTTTCATTGTATGGACAAATGAAACAAAATGTCTTTTGTTGTGCTCTGCAGTAGAACAAACGTTTGGAACAACATGAAGGTGAGTAAACGATGACAGAATTGTCATTTTTGGGTGAACTATGCCTTTAAGTTGGATTATGGTTATCACATGATTTATTGGTAATTTATGGGAGTTCCAGCTGCTCCTGTATGACAAAAACACAGGGGTGAATATGAGAAGACTGAAAATTACCTAAACAGTGAAAGTTGAACAATCCGCACATTTAGTGTTACACAGCTTACAGCAGGCCAGTTATCTTGGGCCATCTGTGTGTGTGTGTGTGTGTGTGTGCGCGGTAGGTCTAGGTTATGTGACGGCCCAATGTCAGGCTGTTATCACTTTCTCACATAGCCTGAACCGAAACGGTGTGCAGGAGCAGTGAGATCTTATCTGTGCACTGCAGAAGCTTGCGTGAAAGAAGCAATGAGGGATTCGAAACAGAATCTGATAAAGTAGAGAAAAAAATAAATAAGAAGCAAGTGTCACATGCAGATAGGTAGCTCTTGAGCAGCAGTTTAGGTGAGTGTATCCATCTGTTGTTGTGGGTTAATAAGGCCTCAGAACTAAATCTCTCCCCGAATGCTTGCTCAGTCTAATTATAATACACCATTTGTTTACGGCCTGACAAATACGTTTGTTCAAGGACTATGAACTGATGGTATGTTTGTTTTTACTAGAGCGCTACAGTGCACACCTACTTTTTCAGCGGCCTTGGTTTCGGAAGTATTTTTCCCACTCATTTTTCCCATAGGGATTTTAAAAGGTCTTTATTAAAGATTTATAAGTCATGAACCAAACCAGCCACAAGGAAAATCACGACACTACACTACAGACTGTGTTCTTAAAGGGATACTTCACCCAAAAATGAAAATTCTGTTATTAATTACTCACCCATAAGACCTTCGTTCATCTTCAGAACACAAATTAAGATATTTTTGATGAAATCCGAGAGCTTTCTGAACCTGCATAAACAGCAACTCAACTACCACATTCAAGGACCAGTAAGGTAGTAAGAACATCGTTAAAATAGTCCATGTGACATCAGTGGTTCAACTGTAATGTTATGAAGCAACGAAATACTATTTGTACGCAAAAAAACAAAAACAAAAATTTCTTCTCTTCTGTGTCAGACTTCGACGTGCATACCACGATGCGTGAATTTTCATTTTTGGGTGAACTATCCCTTTAACAGCTTTAATAAGGGAAAGATATAAAATATAAACATAAAATTGACTTAAAGATCTTCATTATTAATATAGAAACAAAAGAGTTGAAATAATGCAGACTGATGGTTTCAACAACAGCTAAAAAAAAAATTAATATGATTTTTAACTGATGTCTGCTGATATTTACATGAAATATGATGAAATCTAGGTGAAAATATATAAACAACAACTAGAAAAAAATAAAAAAATACAATGTTTATGTTCTAGGCCTATTTTAATACAACTGAACACATTATTTGCATTCTTTAACAGTCTTTAAAGGGATAGTTCACCCCAAAATGAAAATTGTGTCATTTATTCACCCTCATATTGTTCCAAACCTGTATGAGTTTCTTTCTTCTGTTAAACACATAAGAAGATATTTTGAAGAATGCTGATAACCAAACAGTTGCTTATGGAAGCCCGTTTCTGCCACTGAATAAAAAATAAAACAAGGTAATTGCGACTTTTTATCTCACAATTCTGACTTTTTTTTTCTCGCAATTGCGAGATATAAACTCGCAATTCTGACTTTTTTTTCTCAGAATTGTGAGATATAAAGTCACAATTGTGAGATAAAAAGTAAGAATTGTGAGATATAAACTCGCAATTCTGAGATATAAACTTTTTTTCTTGCAATTGCAAGTTTATATCTCGCAATTCTGACTTTTTTTCTCACACCACAGGAAACCACTCTCTGTGTAAGGCTTTGCAGTGCTTTGTCCAATTGCACTATCTAAATGAACTAGATGAATGTTGCGTCCAAATATGATTTTTGAACAAACATTAAAATGACTCATTATTCTCCATTTCTGTGTTTTGCGCTCGCGGTTGGACAGTGCCATTACCGCCGGGCAGGGTGCGGGAGCACAGTTTTCAGACACAACATTCTTAATTTCTTTATAGTTCTGAGTTTGAGGCAGCTTCTATCGAGTTATTTTAATAACAGCTGTCAAGTCAAAAACATATTATTGTAACACTATTATTGCTAGCTCATCGGCAGCTTTATTTCCAGAAATCCCTTTATGTGCTGGTACAGCAGAATCCAACTGTCCTTCAAAAGCATAATACTTCATTCATCAGAACTTTTCTGAGTGACTTACGAGTAGATGTTGTTACTGATGATGCCAAACCAGAACATCACTAGGCCTACTCTGTACGTCATGTTTTATTTCATCTAACCATAATAATCCTATAATACTATAATAGTAGCCTAACTCATTTTATACTGCAAAGTTTAGCATCAACCCAAATACACACGGTTCAGATATAAATCAGAATTTTGTTTTTTTTAAACAACAGTGTTTTTGAGCAGGGTTGGAACTAAACTCTGCAGGGCTGTGGTCCTCAAGGAACTGAATTTTGCACCCCTGAATTAGATGGCATTTATCTGGAATATAGGCTATAGGCTTCCTGTGTTTGTACATTTTCATAAACGTTTTCCTGAATATGCTTCTTAGATTTTACACTACCTAGTTTACAGCCAGAACTGCAACCAGAATGAGACCGACTTATATATACATACAACATTATTACATTATTATTGTCTATAGCAATGATAATTTAATCATAAATCACAGAAGTATATATATATATATGTATGAAGAGTTCAGATGCAAAAGCCTCTAAGTGCCATCTGAAATTTTCTTCTAAAATTAGCATTTTTCTCAGGTACAGGTTCTTTTCATTGTCATTAAAGTGAAATAACTGAACATAAACACAGGAGCCTGAGAAAAATGCTCATTTAGAGGCTTTTGCATCTGAACTCTTCATATATAATTGATTAAATAATTAAAAGAAATACTTAAAATAATAATTAATACTAACTAATAAATAATGAATCCTTAATTTATTTACAATTTTCATTGTGAATGTCTTGCTTGGTCGATATCTTACAACATTAAATACAGGAGATAAGATAATTCTAGCAAGAACAGAGATGAAAGCGCGCTTTATGTGAGAGTAAAGGAAATACACCTGCGTGCATTCATATATCCACTCTCGTGTTACAATAATACGCTCTTTACTTGACAGCTGTTATTAAAATAACTCGATAGAAGCTGCCTCAAACTCAGAACTATAAAGAAATGAAGAATGTTGTGTCTGAAAGCTGTGCTCCCGCACCCTGCCCGGCGGTAATGGTACTGTCCAACCGCGAGCGCAAAACACAGAAATGGAGAATAATGAGTCATTTTTATGTTTGTTCAAAAATCATATTCGGACGCAACATTTATCTAGTTCATTTTGATTTTTGTAGTTTCATTGTGCAAATTGAACAAGGCACTGCAAAGCCTTACACAGAGAGTGGTTTCCTGTGGGGCGAGAAAGTCAGAGTTGTGAGATGTAAACTCGCAATTGCGAGAAAAAAAAGTCAGAATTGCGAGATATAAACTCGCAACTGTAAGAAAAAAAGTCAGAATTGCGAGATATAAACTCGCAATTGTGAGAAAAAAAGTCAGAATTGCGAGATATAAACTCGCAATTGCGAGAAATCTTATAATTGCGAATTGCGAGTTTATATCTCGCAATTGCGACTTTATATCTCACAATTCTGAGAAAAAAAGTCAGAATTGCGAGTTTATATCTCGCAATTGCGAGAAAAAAAATCAGAATAGTGAGATAAAAAGTCGCAATTACCTTGTTTTATTTTTTATTCAGTGGCGGAAACGGGCTTCCATAGCTGCTGGTAGCCATTGACTTAAAAAAAAAAAAAAAAAAAAAACTATGGAAGTCAATGGCTACAAGGAACTCTTTGGTTACTAACCATGTAGAAGAAAGAAAGAAACTTAAGCAGGTTTGGAACAACATGAGGGAGAGTAAATGATGACAGACTTTTCATTTTGGGGTGAACCGTCCCTTTAAACAGGTTTTTCAAACACAAAACAATATATTTTGGGAAACATCTGCTTTTTTTTTTTTGTCCATACAATGGGTACCAAAATGATTTGATTACCAACATTCTTCAGCAGAAGAAAGTAAGTCTTACACATTTGAAACATGACTAAATTATGGAGAAGGAGAAGAAAGAAAAATACATTTGGGGGGGGGGACTATCCCTTTATCTTAAAGAGGTGTGTTGCAACTGGTTGCAGGCCTTTGATGGCAGAAGAGCTTGATTTCCACAGCACTGAACCTCGCTCAGCGCAGCTAGTCTTTCTGTTTAAACAAGCGTTCACACCTGAATGCTGAAATAGGTCAGACTTTGAAGCAATTCAGCATGAGTATGTGTGAGTGAGGACTGCAAAGGTAAACTTTGTTTTTTTCTAAGAACAAAAAGAGCACATTTACACCAAGTCTGAACCCCAGTGGCGTCTTCATGAGAAAGAGGAGGACATTAACATGAGCAAGTGATGGCGCTGGCTGCTGCATGTGATCTGTGCTGAGAGCATCAGCAGGGTCAAATGATTTCCTGAAATCAACAGATGTTTATGAAATCACTGGCTGTTCCCAGCTTATAAAGAGGAGTGGCTGTGTGCAAAACTTACTGCACATGATGTGATCCCTTGCCATAACACCCTGATTTTAATACTCAGTATTTGCAATAATTCTCCAGCTCTGACAGCACGACGACAATCCGCCATTTGACTCTTATAACACACGTTTTGAAGCTCTTCACGACGTCAGTTAATCTGCAATCATGTTTATGTCATATCTGAAGCTTATCTGTCATTTTGGTTTGATGATTCGTTTATTTTAATTTTTAGGTATCGCCAAGGGATAGGCATTATGACTGAATTACCGCAGATTTTATTTACGAAGAATGCATGTAAAAGCATTATCAGAAATATGTTTTTGTGTGGTTAATGCTAAAGCCTGACGGTGTCATTACAGACGCAGCTGGCTCGCGCGTTAGCATCAGGCCTGTGATAACATCAGCCGAGATCCGCATCTCGGACACCCTTCGATGGGTTTGCAACTACTCTGCGATATGGGGTGAATGCTGTAAAATGACATACAAATGAAAATGAGGCGCGTCTCACCTTGTAGTGACAGAGCCGTGCAGTGACTGGGCAACTAGCCGCTCTTACGTCCGTTCATTTCATGAAAACAAGACGAGCAGGAGAAAGTAATCAAACCCAGAGCGGCGGCTGGGAGAAGTTGAGCGCAGAGACAATGATGGGAGTATGATCAACTTGCAAAATTAATTAAATACAATTTAATGCAGTATTTTATTGTTTTAACATTATTTCTGACATTTCGTGTTTTCTTAGAGGGGATTACAATGAAAATAACAGGCTAGAAAAAACAATTTAATGAATTTACCAGAGTATTGTGATGAAGTTTATAGTTCGCTTCCTAATGAGAACAAAGTCTATTTTTAGAATTTGACTTTACTTTCATGTCAGTTAAGTACAGCAATTTTGTTTTCATGTTAACACCAGCTTCTCTGATTGGTGGAACATTCTTCAGAATTATGGGTAATGTAGTTCTGCAGTGGGAATTAAGCTATAAATCACTCATTGTGGCTTCTACAGAAGCATATATCATCACTTAACTCAAGCTCAGGGTGGATATGTTTTATTGGTGAAAACCAATTTGTCTATAATTGGTTTCTTACTCGAATCTGATTTTTACACTTATTGTGATTCCTCACATTCATTTTTGTGTCTCTATCTCATACATGAATCTATGTAATCTGAAATTTACTTTGTACAGAAATGAAATGCTCTTTATGTGAAGTGTCAATAGTTATGCATCAGAGATACAGTTTAAAGGTAGGTATAGGAATAAATTGGCAAAATTAATAACCAATATACTCAGATGAACATTACTTCATAAAGGCCATCTGCCCTGTGGCTTTGTTATACACTATACAGCAGTAAATCAATGCTTCCCAAAGTGTGGACAGCGTCCCCTGGTGGGCCACAGAGGTACTGCAGGTTGTGACCTAGGCTAAATCAAATTAAAATAATCTAAATATTCTGTTCTCTCTCTCTCTCTCTCTCTCTCTCTCTATCTATCTATCTCTCAATTCAATTCAATTCAAATGAGCTTTATTGGCATGACTGTGTAACATATCACAATGTTGCCAAAGCAATAAGTATATTAGACAAACATACAGATAAATAAAAAAAGGGAAAGAAATAAACACATATACATGTCCAACTTATCACAATGAAAATGTCAGCAAGACGAGGCTTTTTCTGAAAAATCATGATCTTTGACTTCTCCATGTTTATCGGTAAGGCCCAATCCCCTCTATCTCTCTCTATATATGTAAATTTGTAAACTATGTACATCTATATAAAATATGTAAATCTCTATCTATCTATCTATCTATCTATCTATCTATCTATCTATCTATCTATCTATCTATCTATCTACTGTATGGTTTCCAGATCTGAGGTATATGTGTGAGGTTAATGTTTTAAAGCACAATTGTAATGAATGTTTTTTTTTTTTTTTATAATAATGTTGTCACAGATCTAAACAAAATCCTTACCATAATGTCATATAGCATTACTGAAAAATAGTCTGTTAATCCATTGTGTTAATTCTATGGTGTGTTAATGCATATTTAATGAAACTTACAAGACAAAATTGAATTAATAAGTCAAACATCCAAGACACAGAGTGTACTGTGTATGCATTCAATTTTATTGAAGAAGGAAGATATCAACTGGTAGCGTTTTACCGCCTCAAAATGTACATCAAAATCGAAACACTTATTTAATCAGGATACAAAAATACACATCTCAGTGACCTCCATATTGTAATAAATAGTTAACCATGCATCTACGATAAAAAAGGCACAGAAAACAGTCACTTAGTAGTCATAAAAATTACCTAGGCTACTACTTACCAAAATCATCCAGATATCAATACAAGTGACTACCGTAACATTATATCCCAATAGTGAAAACACATACACATCAGTTGTTTAACCTTAATAAATATGCAAGTATTGTAAATATACCTATACATGTAGTCTTAAAAATGAAACTGTGCCATTGTAAACACAATGTAAACAAATTAAACTCACATCGCACTTCTCTTAACTGGATATAAATCATGTCAAAGATATGTTACCTTGCTCTACAAATTCCCCAAATGAATTCGTTTTTGAAAAACCAGGCAGTTTACAGCTTTACGTTCGCCATCATTGATAAGCCGAATCCCACTGTCACTCAAAATCCAATGAAAAACACTCAGTGGTGGCTTGAGAACTGAATTGAGGTTCGTGTGATCATGTGCACATGTATTCAGTGTGGCATGAGAGGAAGACTGCACTTGTGTGATTTGAGTCTGTTGTGAACAAATGAACTATACAGTGGCACCATATACAACGTCGATCTGCTACAGCTGTCAAACAGGGATCATGTAAGGCCAATTAAACCGGGGAGCTTCGTAGCATTCTGGAGATGATCTTGTGTCTTTGGTCATGAGTCTAGCTAGTTGGGGAAATTACCTTTTGTAATGCGGTCACTCAGAAATGCATATCTGAAAAGCATATCAGTACATTCAGTCATGTTTCAGAATGTGGAGGTGTGTGCACATAGGTTTTGATATTATATAACCACAAACAGTTGCTATAAATGCACCATTTGATTGTCGGATCAAATGTTTATCAGATTACTGTTTTTTTCTCTCACCTATGAATAAGCCCAGATGACTTTTTCTGCACCGATTTTTGAGAAAATGTCTGTGAGTAAAAAGGTATAATGTGTTATACAGAGACTGAGTGGTACTTGAAAGGCCAAAATATTTCCTAAACGAATACGCAAGTGAAAGGGAATGTGTAAAACTTGTTTTTGCAGAGTTCTGCTGGCGCAGATTTCACATGGGCCTGTCACTAAACAGCCAACCTGAAATGCCTACAGGCAGACGCTGAAACCTCAGTAGGCGCTCACTACTGAGAAAAGACGGGTAGTGAGAGACATTAAGTTGCCAATTAAACCGCAACGGACAAATGACATGGATTTCTGAAAAATGCAGGCTGCACTGTTGTGCCTTTATCATGGATGCCAGTGGTTCTCAGCTGCTAGAATGCAATTAACTGTATAGTTGTGTGTAGTTATAAATAGGCTTATCAACTTTAAAAGACAGGAGAAAATGTTTTCCTCGTTTTTCATTTTGTACGTCCAGCATTATGCGCCCAATCAAACTGGACGGTATTAAGTTCGTCTTTCATTTGGTGGAAGCTAGATGTATTGCGCAGATGCCAACATGGACAAGGCCAAACTACATTAAATACGGGTTCACTTACAACAAGAATAAACATGGTTTGTGCAGACCACAATGTGTTTTGTGTGGTGAATTATTGGCTGCCGAGAGCATAAACCCATCACTGACATTTAGAAACCAAACACACAAGCTATAAAAAGTGTAAATCACACTTTTACTGTTTGCGCATTCCCAAAATTGTCAGTTCATGATAATAGTAATGACTTTTAAGGACATTTTCCTGTTTGGCGACCATGAGATGTTGAACGCAAAATCCAGATCCTGGAGCAAAACCGGTTGAGAACCACTAATGTAATCTATTATTGATTAATGAACGCTGTCATGAATTCAGTCTCATTTTTAATCTCGTCGTTTCATAATAATGCCTAAACTCTCAACGAACTCTTCAAAAGTATATTTTTCTTTTTAAAACCATCCTGTTCGGTTACACCCAACAGACCAAACCCCGTCCTCCAGATCTGTTCTCATCCTCCATATTTGTTTGAATTCTCACTCAGGTAAATTGTGGGTAGAATTGGATTCCTTGGTTGGGAACACCACATCTTTTCCGACACTACTCACTTTCACTCTGTATATATATCAAGTGCTACTTTGATGTTATCGAACACCCTCCAGAGGAACGTTATAATATAACATAAACCTAAAATCCACTGTTATGAGTCCCGTGTGCGCTGTTGGTCGGGTTGGCTTATGTAGAACTACGTGTACTCCGAGCTTGAAATTTTCCATTTTGCGGAAAAAATAGAGGCACAACAGTTTTATAGTCGGTGTGAGGAAACATCCAGCCATCTAGCAAATTATCCTGGAAGCACGGTTAGACAGGATCAACAATTTGCTCATGGAAGATTTATGAATTTTGGAGAGAACATGGCATGATTTGTCTGACCCAAAGACCACCTTAATCCAAAACCGAAAAAAGAGGAGTGTGTGAAGTTTATCTTGTTAGTTTTCCATGGAAAAACCTCACATAATAAAGCTTCGTAGAGAAGAAATGTATCAAAAGAAATACAATATTGCACCTTCCATAGAGTACAACAGCACTTAACGTGTCAAGGCGATTACTTAACAGAATAATTCACAAAGGTGTTATGGTGCTCTATACACAAATAAATGTGTCATCTGATAATATCATGTAAGCGTTCTATTATACAAAGGCTCATAACTGGAGTTAACAGTTTAGACTTATATACAGTGCATATATTAACAAACAAACAATCTCTTATACCCTGTAATGCCACCAACCAAATGTAGATGATCCTATCAAACTTGCACTGGGTTCCTGAACTCAGTAAATATCAACTATGTAAAGTTGCAGGTCAACTGCAATTTCCTATTCAAAACAATAAAGTCCTATTTCAACTAATGTATAATAATACGCTTTAAGCTACAAAGAGTCGCCGTGTTCATGTTTTTCCGAACCACTTCAGATTTGACAATTTTCGATGAATATTTCAAACATTTTAGGGGGAAAAACTTTAACTTTTGAAATGTTCTAAAGAACATTTCGCGTTTTAAAAACCAGGGGACATTCGCTTTGGTACTTATTTCACCGATTTACCTAACATCCTACTGTAAGATTAAAACATTTCTTACCAATAAAGCTCATCTTACAATAAAAATGGCACATGCCACTGCTTTGACACAAGGTTTCCATGCAGACAGATAAAAAGAAATAAATCAGCAGTCTACTTTGACCAAAGGGATGCTTCAGTAGTAACAAATGGCATTATACTAAATTCATATAAAACTTGTTCAAGTGTTAGTTTGTACAATAAAAAACAAGACGCAGATCATGCAGTAAAACAGCTATCCAAATATAGCAAGCATACCATGCATCAGTATGTCACTGGCGAAGGAAACCCCTTTTGACCTTTCCTGGACTGCACCGCCGCACTGCGATGATTGCCGTTTGATTGCGATACACCAGCAGACTTTTTCCCGTCTCCTTAAAATGTAAACAGTGCAGAATATTGCTGACACATCACATCGCCCTCCTATTGTTGCCATCTACCGCAAGGCAAAGAGCCAGTGAGCTACTCAGAGGCCATGTGCTCCTCTACTCTCGGTTTGGAAGTCCTGTTCTGCTACTTGATTTGGAATCTGTTAAAGAGGCCAGAGGTCGCGTGCACGATGAGAATTGCATACCTGATTGTGCCGTCGATGCGATAAGTGAGGAATGGCTTTTCTATAGGGCTAAAAGTCTCAGACACAATCCTTGTCGTTTTGGCACCAAAACAAACATTCCTAGCTTTTCTACAAGCTATTCCTACAAAGATCCAAGCCACCAAAGCGCTTCCCACGCCGGAGCTCCCGCTTCAACTCCTCTTCGCTCACGAACGGAAAGTGTGTTAATGTCTCTCACAGGTCCACCATCGAACTCTTGGCCAAGTCCTTAGTTCCCTGGAGAATTCTCTTCATATGACCCACCTTCGAGATCCCCAGATCCTAGAGGAAGCAGACAAACAGAAGTGCACTCAGAACGAGGTGTTTCCAGAGCTCACACCTTCAGGAGTTCTGCTCACTTAAAAAGTTATGTATAAGTTTTTGCATTTTTTTCCTTTTTACTTGTTGCATTTAATTACTGTTTAATTCTTTTGGATTTTTGTTTTGCGGAATAAAACACTTTTATTGCACTATCGCTATCATAAACCAACTAAGCTGCAGTTTAACCCAAGTTTAAACCAAGTGTTTTCAAAGCATTTTATTTTAATGTCTTTGCTATACACATTAAAAATACTTACTACAGTAATAACAGCAAGTTATGAATGATTACAAGCAACCAATCCTAAAACACCTAACCCTAAAGCTATAGTAAGTACAGGTTTTATTTAATATTACTCAGTACTGATTTGTTTAACTACATTGTAACAGAAAGATATGGGGATCTTTTTATGTTCCACGCAATACAATTTGATTGAAGAAAATGACATTTCTCTTACTATTTTTACAGTAATGAATTAACAATGGTCATTTAAACACAAAAATACTCACATTTCTTAAAGGGTAAAGCTGATTTTCAACCAGCTTTGTATTACAATGTAAATGAACAATGTGTACACTTTCTCCGTGTTACACTCGCACTGAGATATTCCATTTATTTGATAGCAAAAGTCGGACGGATGACATAAAATGCCTCATTCTGCATCATCCGGTGGACTTCTGACAGCTCTGGGGATTTTGTGAAAAGTATAAATTGTTTTTGCTCATGGACAGACATCATATCGAGTCCAGTGCATTATGGGTGTTGAAGTTTTCCTACTTTTTGGCAAAAGCGAAAACTACAGTTAACCCTTTAAGTAAGACTATTTTTAATTTAATTTGTAGTTAAAATATATGCTATGTCAACATAGGAGTCTTGAATGTATGTTTTGCGGTATTGACCATACACTTAAGTACAATCAAAGTCAGGCATTTCCACAATCATTTTAAATTGATAATCCGTCAAACTATCAATTTAAAATGATTTTGGAAATTCCTGACTCTGGTGTCTCCCCAAACTGTTATAAAACCATCTGTGTAGTAGGTTTGAGATAATCTAGTGGCAGTCAGGCTAATCTAAACGAGGCATTACACAGATACAAATACAGATTAATTTTGTTAAAGTAAGTTTCCATTTAAGCAATTTGTGTACTATATTTGCTATCATTTTAATTATACACTGCCATTATATTGGTCATCGTCCACTCTGCTCTCTAGATATTTCTATCAGCATTGGCCATTACAACACCATTACCAGTTGATCAATAGTTAAGCAAACACAACAACCCAGGTTAACCTCGGGTTAAAACAATGCAGCTGATCCAGTGACAGCACATCACAATACCGCTGAATTTGAGCTTGATTGGTTTACAGCTGACACACTCAGATCTATTTATGTCCCAATTAAGTTTTCAAAATATGTTTGAGGACATCCCAAAAGACAGAATGAGGTTAGACCAGATAAATGGCAGGGACGTTTGAAATGGGGGGACATAACAGAGGCGTAAAAATGGCACAGTCCAAGGTTCACTAGTGATTGTGATAATAAGTGTTACCAGAGCACCTCACTCATTCAGCACTACACAACACTTAGCTGCTTTCACCAACCCTTTATGTAATTCTTCAACACTGGGAGGTGTGATTCATGAGCATTTATAGCACCTTTATTGAATGTATTATATTTATTACTTCAACAAGTGCACATGAAAGCGTCATTGAGTTTCTGGCGAGGATGTTTATAGTGATCTATCACTGTGCCAAACTGTTTAATATATTAGACCATTCAAGTGATAATCCTAGACAGTTTCATTGTTTAACATAGCTCCAGTATACAGCTATAACCAATAAAACGTTGTAAGTGAGGTCCTGTTTATGTCTCATAATTGCATCAGTCTCAGAAGATCTGATCACAAATGAACAACACTAAACAGTTGTAAATAGAGTCTGTTTTGGGATTTGATCACAAACTTCATGTGGAGAAAAGTTTATATATTATATTTATTATATTATATTATATTATATTATGATGCAGTAGTTCTCAACTGGTTTTGCTGGTGTTTTCTCCTATCTTACAAAGTTGATATTTCCTATTCTCACTGCATTGTTATATGATTTTTTAATTTGCATTTCAGACCTGCGACTGTTTGTGTCATGAGACACCAGTTGAGAACGACTGTCATATACAATGACACAAATAATGCATTTAGTGAATAAATGTGTGAAAATCATGTGAAACACATCTGAAATACTGTTTCTCAACCAAAATGCAATTGAAATGCAATCTGGCAAAAATGTGCCAACTGTTCTGTACTTGTTTTTACTTTATACCACCTTGTCAACATGCAGTAACACTGTGATATAGTTAGTGACACTATTGAACAAAATTTGGGGTCAGTAAGCCTTTTTTTTTTTTACTTTTATTCAGCAAGGATGCATAAAATTGATAAAAAGTGACCGTAGAGACATTTATATTGATTTCTATTTCAAAGTATCACGGTTTCCACAAAATATTAAGCAGCACAACTATTTTCAACACTGACAATAATCAGAAATACTTCTTGTGCTCCAAATCAGCATATTAGAATGATTTCTGAAGGATCATGTGACACTGAAGACTGGAGTAATGGAGTGATCTGATCAATAATCAGAAATAACGGAGTAATGGAGTAATCACAGGAATAAATTAAATTTAAAAAAATGTGACCCTGGACCACAAAACCAGTCATAAGTAGCACGGTTATATTTGTAGCAATAGCCAACAATACATTGTATGGGTCAAAATTTTCTTTTATGCCAAAAATCATTAGGATATTAAGTAAAGATCATGTTCCATGAAGATATTTTGTAAATTTCCTACCGTAAATATATCAAAACTTAATTTTTGATTAGTAATATGCATTGCTAAGAACTTCATTTGGACAACTTTAGAGGCGATTTTCTCAGTATTTTGATTTTTTTGCACTCTCAGATTTTCAAATAGTTGTATCTCGGCCAAATATTGTCCAATCCTAACCACACATCAATGCAAAGCTTATTCATTCAGCTTTCAGATGATGTATAAATCTCAATTTCAAAAAAGTGACCCTTATGACTGGTTCTGTGATCCAGAATCACATATGTTCAAATATAAAACAGTTATTTTAAATTGTAATTGTATTTCACGATATTACAGTTTTTACTGTATTTTTGATCAAATAAATGCAGCCTTGGTGAGCATAAGAGACTTCTTTTAAAAATCTCACAGACCCCAAACTTTTGAACGGTAGTGTAAGTACTCAAGAAATTCAAGATCTTCCCCTCACGATCACTTCCGATGAGACGCATGTTCATAGCAGGTGTAAACAGGGCCTGATTTGCTCAAAAAAAGCGCTCCCTGAATCACACACACATAAACATGTTGACTGTACTCATGAGCTTCACAAACAGAGGCATGTCGGTGTGCAGCTGCCCATCACACAACCGCATCTTCAGAGCCTAGTCGACTTAAAATAACCCTACGTGCATCAGGCGGTTAGTCGTGTAAGTATTCGGAGACCCGAACGACACTTGCACAGAGGAAGCCAAGCAGAGCAGTGCAGCACAAAATAGCAAACAGGGTGACAGGTAAGAAGACAGAGAGAGAAAGAGTCAAAGAGCGAGATGGACAGAGAAAGAGCGTTTCGGTTGTTCTGAGGGACATCGTGAGGCACAGAAAGGGGTTGTGTGTATACCTTGAGGTCTCTCCTCTCCAGGTGCAGGAGCTCGGAGCCGCGGATGTCGTGGCGGATGAAGGTCTCTTTGTATTCTCCCAAGCTGAGCTGCTCCAGCCAGACGGCCACCTCCTCAGTGCCCCACCTCTGAACTACACAAGTACAGAGCGAGAAGCCCCCTTCAGTGTCCAACCCCCGTACACTCGCAGGACACAAGCAAACAGGGTCAGGCCGAGAGGAGGAACAAGTCAAAAACAACCACAAAAGAAAAGGGGACCAAAATCAAATCAAACAGGAAAGAGAAGACACAGAGAGAAGTGGCGGCAGCAGCTGGCAAAGAGAGGGTTAAACAGGTTCGGTTTGGTCACTGGCACACCCGGAGGCTTTTCTGGCATGCAGGTTATCACAGTGGCACGTCCACCATCATCCCATTAAGAGCAGACACAGAGACAGGAGAGAGGAGGAGGAGGAGGAGGAGGAGGGAATGGGAGGCTGAAGCCTGTGCGACCTAACGCTCCTAAAGTCTGAAAACACTCTGTTGTTGTGGATGGCGTGTTAAATCCCCGCAGCAGACATACACGTTAAAGCCAGGGCCAAACTACGTTCAGTTTAAGAGTGTGGACGTATGCAAATCTGTTATGACATTCACCCTGGATAAACACGCCTGAACATGTCAAAGAATATGATGGATTATATTTTGTAAAACAGGCGGAGAGCCTACTTTGATCGCTCTGCAATCGTTTTTGGAGAGTAATATGTACTAAGTATGCACTGTCCTCAGAAATCTGGACTGTTTCAACATGGATTAAAGGTGATGTGTGTAACTTTGTTTTTGTTTTTTTTTAAAGTGCAGACAACTGCAGGAAGAATTCGTCGCTCGAGGTTAGTGCCATCAAATCTGCACTAATAAATAATCTGCACTAATATATTTGTATTTTGGTTATTATTATTAATTAAAATTAATTAATTCATTAATAGATAATAATAATAATAATAATAATAATAATAATAATAATAATATGCACATTTTGCCAATTTTTGGAGGCTAAAACTGAAACTGAGTTTTGAAATTACTTTTTTCACCTTCTAATATGAAATCAAGAAAAACACAAAATTATCTTGGGTACATTAAGTATATTTTTATTTATTTATTTATTGTTACTATTATTATTAGCATTATTAAGGATGATATTAATGTGTAAAATACACATTGCACATTGATAATAATACTAATACTGATAATAATAATACACATATTTTGCCAATTTTTGGAGGCTAAAACCTAAATTGAGATTTTTCACTTGCTAATATGAAATCAAGAAAAACATGAAATACACATAAAAACAAAATTATCTTGGGTACATTAAGTGTATTTTTATTATTATTACTATTATTATTAGCAGTATTAAGGATGATATTAATGTGTAAAATACACACTGCACATTAATAATAATAATAATAGAAATAATAATACACACATTTTGGCAATTTTTGGAGGCTAAAACTTAAATTGAGTTTTTTCACCTGTTAATATGAAATCAAGAAAAAATAAAAAATACATAAAAACAAAATTATCTTGGGTACATTAAGTGTATTTATAATTTTTTTATCATTATTATTATTATTAATTATCATTATTATTATTAGCATTATTAAGGATGATATTAATGTGTAAAATACACATTGCACATTCAAAAAATATTATATTATTATATTATTAATAATAATGTGTAAAATGTACAGCATATTTTATTATTATTATTATTATTATTAATACATACACAAATAAATTTTGCCAATTTTTGGAGGCTAAACAAAAAGAAATTATTTGAGTTTTTCACCATTTTGAAATGAAATAATAATAATAAACAAAATGATCTTGGGCATGTGTCAGTCTCTTCCTGTCCAGGACGAGCTGCAGTATAAACCAGACTTCATGAAGAAAGTCAAATGTCAAAAAGCTTTCTATGCTGAATTCCTAAAGACACTTTCAAACATTGCTCTGTTTGTTTGAGTGGCTCTATAGTCAATGTCTGCTTCAACAAATGGGATGAGTTTGGGGCAGGACTGTCAGTTTGGCGGGAATCTGGTAAAGAGGAGTACTTTGGACACCTGTTTGGAAAATTATCATTATTTTAAACATTTCTGTTCAGTGCTGCCAGTGACAGGAATTACACACTTCACCTTTAGGCGTTACACGTGTAGCACATGTGCAGTATGACATGTTTGGGTTTGTGTTGTTCCCCTTCTGTGCGGTACACCTTGGTTTGTGCCTGCTGTTCATGTGAAGACACATGGACTGTTTCTGACTCACAGGACAACATCATGACCAGAGGAGTGCAGGGGTGCACATGGATGGTTGGGTTGGACTGAGGATCATTGGACATGAACAGAGAGTCCTCTCAGAAGAGGATGTACATGCTGTATGGCGCTCTATATTATCAGGTCACTGCCTCCATGGGCCATCACTTCCTTTAATAGTTCCCCACATTGTCAGCAGTCATGAACAATCTTTTTTTTTTTTAATTATTTTTTTTTTTTTTACAAAAATAAAAAACAAGTTCAGTCTCAGAGTCCTGCTTTTGCATCTTTTCCAATCAAAAAGCAAGATGTAACACTAATACACTTTTACATGACTATGAATGCAACAAAAGATGAGGCATCCATGATTTTAGTGTCTGTCACATGAGGATATTCAAATACTGTATATGTGGACACTGGACACACACACACACACACACACACACTTACCTGACTGTGGGCTGGACTTCTTCAGGGCTTTCTCTTTCTTGAACTTTGGCACTATGCGAAACATGCCACTCCGACTGTTTCTTTTTCCGTACTCGAGGGAGTTATCCTGTCTCACACAAAATGACCTGTCAGTCTCAGAGTCAAGGAACTGCAAAATACTCACTTCACATTTGTTAGTATATGTACACTATGTATATACTATGTATATGTACAATGTACACTATTGTTGAAAAATTTGGGGTCAGAAAGATTTTTTAATGTTTTAGAGAAAGAAAAAAATCTCTTCTGCTCACAAGGGCTGAATTTATTTGACCAAAATCCAGTAAAAAACAGTAATATTGTGAAATATGTTTACTATTTAAAATAATTTGATTCTATTTTAATATCTTTTAAAATGTAATTTATTGCTGTGATGTAAAGCTGAATTTTCAGCATCATTACTCCAGTCTTCAGTGTCACATGATCCTTCAGAAATCAATATCATGCTTAATATTTTTGTGAAAACTGTGATACATTTTTTTTGGATTCTTAAATAAATAGAAAGTTCAAACAGAACAGCATTTATTTATAAAAATAAATCTTTTGCAACATTCTAAATGTCTTTACTGTCACTTCTGATCAATCTGACCCCATTCCAGTGTTATCTTAGCATAGTTGAGATATATTTATTATACTTTTTATTAATATTTTCATATATATATATATATATATATATATATATATATATATATTATTTTCATTTTCATTTCAAAGATTTAGTAATTTTGTTGTTTTGTTTGTTTTTAGTAGGTCTATAATATTTTTAATAATTTTTTATTTTGGTTTTAGTAATTTTAGTATGTCAAGTTTCCTTGGCAACTAGCTGAAATAAAACAAGTATAAGTTAGTTTTTTTAAATATATTTTTTCAAGTAACATTTTTTTTTTTTAAATAGTTGTAGTTTATTATAATAACTCTGCCCCATATATTTGAATAGTAGTGTATGTATACATATTAGGGTAGCTGACATTGTGGAAATTAGATATTTTTAATAGAGCAAAGGAATATCTTTACAAATAAAAGATATTTGAAAGAACATCAAGTTCGAACAACATTGGACCCCACTGACTTTCACTGTACACACTGTTTTGTGTTTTACAGAAAGAAGAAAGTTATCCAGGTTTGTAATGACATGAGGGTGAATAAATGATGTCAGCATTTCCATTTCCGAAAAATATCCAGTAGGGAACAAGCTTTAAGGGAGCTATTCTTTCTGCTTCTCTCGGGTTCTGTAGGATGTGCTCACCTCCTCGTCATTGGGCTGTAAGATGTGGTAGAGCCAGGGGATCTCAGCCAGCTTTCCCAGTTCAACCTCAACGCTCTGCAGGGCACTGGACAGCAGCTCTTCATGTGGAGGGTCCAGTTGCTAAAGAAATAAACTCACAGACTGAGTCAATGAGTCGAAGCCTCAGTCCATTTCCCGTTTTTTTTTTTTTTTGCTACCGAATCTGGTGGACTACTATAGCAATACGCAACTGGCATGGTCATTCTGGTGAGGGAAAATTGTATTGCTTGAAAGTTTATACCTTAAGACTGTCATTATAGTCAATTATGTTTCATTTAAAGGAGTAGTGCACCCAAAAATGAAAATCTGCTGAAAATTTACTCCAAGTATAAGCTTTGTATTAGATGCTTCTCCTAAAATGCTTTCAACATAGATATAAAAAACAGATGCAAGACTCCATCTGCTCTGCATCTCAGCGCAGTTTAAGAGAAATAATGGAGATGCTAAAAAGATCTCATTTGTGATTATTCTTCCTTATGGGGACCTGCTTTGCAGAACCATTAACATGGAAAAGGTGACTGAAAATAAGCTTAAAAGCATTAAATCAACTCACCAATGGCACTCGTCCTACTAGTAGCAACTCAGTCTCATTGTGGAGGGCCTTCACGGTGCTGGCCACCTCAATGGCAGTGTTTCTTGTCAGGCTCTGAGGAGAGCAGATGAATCAGACATGAGAATTTACTCATAATTTTGTGACTTATTTGAACCATGAGGACAACAGAGCACAACAGTTGGGTTCCTGAAGTAAAAATCCCATTCATTTTCTCAAACGAGACACCGGTTTTTAATGATAATGCAAAACAATTTTCATACAAAACTATCATGTGCTCTGAGATTGATTATATGTGCTTTGGAAAATACAAAAAATCAGTATAGAACTTTGAACTCTTTCACACCAAACCCAGATTACAATTGTGTGATGATGTCATAGTTTTATTTGGAGACAAAGTAGGTTTTTGTAATAGTATAGAGGACAAATGATGATAATTCATTGGTGTGAACTGGCATCGCTCACCTCGGGGAACTTGGGGTGTGTTTTGTTGATGGCGTGTGAGGAGGCGTTGACGGCGTGAGCGAGCTCCTGCTCGAGGAGTTGGTAGTTTTTGGCAGCCTCGCAGATCCTGGTGATGAGATCCTCTGCGGCTCGAGCGCACATCTGGATGAGCGTGGCCTCCTCCTCTGTGGCCAGATCCACAGAGTGCTGAGGATACAGGTGCGGCCTCAGCGGAGGCTTGTCGTATTTCAGTTTATCCTCCCAAGACTTCAGCGTGTTTTCAAATGCCTTTATTGAAAAACAAATACAAGACTCTTTTAAATGATCCATCTTACTTACTAAGACATATAACTGGAAGATATAGAGTGGCAACTGATATTTACACAGGCCTAGTTGTCTTCTACACTGTTATAAAAATCTCATTGATTTACACTGCAAACAGAATTTCTTCATGACCGTATGAATAACAATATCTGCCCCAGATTGTATATTTTTGGTCAGTTTGGGCCTCTGAATGAAAATTTAGGTGCTATTTCATCTTTGAGTAAGAGCTCCATGTTCTCACTACATCATAATATATTATGAACCATAAAAGCCTGATGTATCAAATATGATACTCAACAAAACCACATATGCAAACATTACTGTTCAATTACATTACTATCTATCTATCTATCTATCTATCTATATATATATATATATATATATATATATATATATATTTATAAAATGGTTAGTTCCATTCCTCAATTCTTATTGGTTTATGGTAATTATTTATGGTAATATTGTGGAAATAAATTCCCCAAATCACGATTCTTCCCCAGAAACACTCACGCGGTCCCTTGTCAGCATCTGTGCCCGGTTCTTGTGCTGAATCTTGATGACTCCAGGAGGCTGAATCCAGGCCTCTCCATCCACCTGGACCGGCACTCCTTCATCTCCCAGGATGGTGATCTTCACCGTGCGACACTGGGAGGGATGAGGTGAGTTACACACTCTATCACCATTATTCACATCCTTTACAGATCTGTGTCATTCGTGTGTGTGCTGTGTTTACCTGTGCAATACGGTGATGCTGCAGTTTGATCACCCTTGAGACAGCCATCTGCATACTACCAAACACAGCGACCACTTCCAAAATTTTATCATCAAATGAAGGGGCACAAAATATCTGCACAAAAAGACAAAAAAACAATAATGATGAAAATAGCTCACCACCACAAGGGGGCTCCTTACAGGCTCACCCTCAAGATTCTCCTAAAAACTATTAACTCTATAAAGCCAATCATATTTGATACACACATTTCTAAGGCCTCTTATCAAATTTTGATTTAACTCTTGTACACAATCTACTACATGCTTTCTGACATCTGATTGATAGTTTATATTTTTCAGCAAGTAAAAGACATTTTATTATAATTGTAAAAATGTTCCCTTTCAGGTCTTGGTACATGTGTTTTTGCTGTGAAGTATTTACTGATTTTTATAATAAGAATAACTTTTATTTTATAAGTAATCTTTCAAGATGAATACTTAACTTGATGAATCAACTTTATTGATTATCCATACATCATTTTTTTTTTTTAGAAAAATCATATTAAAATGTGAGCATCAAATATGAAGAACATTTTGAAGCTTTTGAAGAACATTTATTTGTATCTCTCAGTTATCACTGTATTGCCCTGCATTATGTGTTTTGCCTCCATAATAAAAACTACAGACTTTGATCATAAAACTGAGCATTTAAAGGGTTAGTTCACCCAAAATGAAAATTAGCTTGTGTTTTACTCACCCTCGAGGCATCCTAGGTGTATATGACTTTCTTCTTTCAGACGAATTCAATCGGAGTTATATTTAAAAATGTTCTGGCTATTCCAAGCGTTATCATTGCAGTCGGCGGGTGTTTCTGTTCAACAGTCCACAAGACGTCAAATAAAGCGCACGCTAACATATTAAAACGTGCCTCACATGGCTCCGGGGCGTGAATAAAGGCCTCCTGTAGTGAATCCATGCGTTTTTGTAAGAAAAATATCCATATTTCAAACGTAATAAACTCTTCTCTCTCAAGAGAAAAGTGGAAGTCGTTCCGGCGGATGATGTAGGACGTCGGTGTAGCGTGATTAGTGACGAACGCGGAGAGAGAACAAAACAAAACGCCAGTCACGAATTAGAAGTACAAACCAAGGATTTGTAAAGAAAAATGTCAGAGGATTTCGATATAAGCCAAGAGGAGACTGGTTTTCCTTTGCTAAAGTAAGGAAACTTTGCTTCCTTTGCTCCTGTAAACAAACTCGTGAAACTAGCATATCTCAGAGGCGCGCGTGCGATGCATACGTCCTACATCATCCGCCGGAACGCCTTCCACATACCACAAACACCGGAAGTGAGAGAAAAGTGATTATTATGTTTGAAATATGGATATTTTTCTTACAAAAACGCATGGATTCGCTACAGGAGGCCTTTATTCACCCCTCGGAGCCGTGTGAGGCACGTTTGGATGCGTGCACTTCATTTAACGTCTCTTGGACTGTTGAACAAAAACACCCTCCGATTGGATTTGTCTGAAAGAAGAAAGTCATATACACCTAGGATGCCTCGAGGGTGAGTAAAACATAGGCTAGTTTTCATTTTTGGGTGAACTAACCCTTTAAATATAACCTTACTAAGACATATTATTGGGAGATATAGAATGACAACAGATATTTAAATGCATTTTACAGTATGTACGTAGTCTGCTATACTGTTATAAAGCTTTCATCAAGTTACATTACAAGCTATCAACATTTAATTTTACTTTTTTGGCATATAAATAACAACATCTGCAACAAATTTCATATTTTTGCTCAGTTTTCATATTTTTGCTCCATATTCTTAGTACAATATACTATATGAGTCATAAAAGAATGATGTAAGCCAACTTTATATATTTATTTTTTTATTTTTAGATTTTGTCTAAAGGCTCAATAAACAATTCCTAAACATATTTAAACATATTTTCAGACTATTATTTCATATGTCAGACTTTACAGTGTTAAACTCTCTTCCATTTCTAAAAAAGCTTTTTTTTTTTTTTTTTAACTGAGTCCTCGACTGTCCTGTCCAAGATCACAGGCATCTAAGCGTTCTGCACTCTGCCCTTCTGTAACCAGACCTTGTGCCCGGAGGTAACCTCATTCTGAATGAGGCCCTGTGAGCTAAAACAAACCAGCTGCCAAAAGGCCACTTGTTGCGAACAAAGGCCCATGTCACTCTGTGTTCAAAAGGTTTTGTTCAGAGCCAGCTGCACGTTAAACAACATGAGTCAACACAGGGCCTGCTCATCCTCTTAATTAAACAACTCTACATCAGTTCCTCTCTACATGGTGTCTTATCTCAGCTCTTAACTGATGTCTAAGGGCTGAACAGCTCAGAGTCAGGATGGAAATGCTGTTTGATGAGAAAAGCCCCTCATGACCTCTAGCAGCATGACTTACGTCATCCTCTTTGGTGCCGCCCCAGAAGTTGGTTCCCCCGGCGTAGCTGGGGATGTTCAGCACAGCGATTCCCTGGAGACTGGGGAGTGGGATGTACTGGCCGTCACACTGCAGAATCAATCACACAACCATGAGCAGCCCTGAACATGAAACTGGGACAGCGGTCGACGGCCAATGCAATCGTTTGACCCACAAGTGCTTCAAAATCTACTAGAGAAGACGTTCAGTTCCAGCAGCAGTTGTCGTTAAATCAGAAGATAATCATTTGTTGGTTGTTCAGGCTTGGCAACATTTGACACTTTCCAAAAATATTGTAGCAACTAGTGTTCGTTACTTTTTTAAAGCACAAATCAAGGCACAAATTTGTTGTTCCTGAGAATAAAAACTACTAGACCAAACTTTCAAGAAACCTAAATTTAATTATATTTAACTGCAATTTCTAGACCTAGTAAAGTCATTATATGTATATTAATAAAATCTCTGTGGGAATGTTTTTCTAGTTATACCAAGCTCTCAAATATTTTGTCAGGTCAAAAATGTGAGTAAAAAAAAAACACAAACAACTGGAAAAATTCATGGGGTCTCTGAATATTGGACAATCAAGGGCCTTGTATTCAAAGAGGTTAAGAACCAAGTATTATCATAAATAGTGGTCAAATATTGAAGCTATAATATAGGTCAAATCAGAATATTTATTGTAAAAAAATGCTTTTGTAACAGCTGTCAAAAATAATCTACATATTTATTGCTGAGATTTGTGATATATTTTAAAGGGGAAAAACTAAAGTTTTTTTCATATATATATATACATATACATATATATATACACTGATGTATATATATATATATATATATATATATTATCAAGCAATGGCTTTCATTCGTCTCACACCTCCAGCTGAACTTTCTGCTCCAAGTTCTTGTAGGTCCGCTGCAGAAGCTCTTTCGTCCCCAGAACTCCATACCACATCATGTTTTTAGTGCGACTTCTGGACGGTGAAAGAAATACTAGTCAACCGTTGAGTCCAGGTCAGTGGTATTTTGGTAAATGCAGTTTATGAAATAAGACTATGCTAATATCCTGAACTACCTGCATTTCTCTGGGTGCTCCTCTCGCTTGTTGTTGAACTCCAGTGAGATCTTTGCATCTAACCCAATCCCAAAGTAGTTATTCATCACACACTTCTCCAAATAGCCCTCTCTGTGAGAGAAATGACTTGTGTAAGTTTTACGAATACATTTAAAATAAACTTAAAGAAGAAAAAGAAAACCGAAGCTCTTACAGTGAGTCCAGGTCAGGATCTATGAAGGGTGTTGCACCAAAGGGATCAATGTTGGCAAGCAGCATCTTACTGATTATGGAGCTTCCAGCTATAGAGGCAGCAAGACCTGCCCGCAGACCTGAAGACCAATCAAAGGATGAATGTGAGACTTCAAATCAGAAAAACCATAATTAAAATTGATATTTTAATGAAAAGTCTATTATTGATTACTCATCTTGTTGTTTTTACCCTGTTTAACTTTCTTTTTAGTGAAACACAAAAGAAGATGTTTTGCAGAATTTTCATGATGAAAGGTGCTGGAAGCTCCAAATAGGCACTTTAAACATCATAAATATCGTCCTTATGACTTGTGCGCTATATTCCAAATGAGGTCTGAGGTCATATGATAGCTTCATGTGAGAAACCGACTGAAATTTAGGATTATTATTTGTATTATTTTCAGCAAATAAAAATGTAAATTTTGGTCTGTTCCTCACACAAAGCTTCCAGTTTACAAAAGTACAACTTAACATACTTTTGCTTATTATGGAAATAAAAACTATTCTTTAAAACAATATACTTAAGTGTTTGGACACTTACCTACATGTTAATTGCAAATTAAATGAAAATGTATTATAGTTTAAATTTATATTAAATGCAATTGGCTGAATGTTTGAGTTTTTTGATCCACTTAAGTTAGACACAAGTACATAGTTATATGTAATTTGTTAATTATTTCTAGTGTTTTTAAAATATTATTGTAGTGTACTGCAGAATGTAATTATGGTATACTAAAATATACATTAAAGTAATTTCTATGTGCTTTTGTGATTAGTACTTTTAACTGACATAATTACAAAGTGCACTTTTAAAAAGTGTACTTAAGTGTCATGAAAGTGTGCTCTTTTTAAGTACTCTTTATTGTGCTTTTATTTAATTAATTTGTTATAGTTTATGTACAGTTTTTTTTTTTAAATTATACTTAAGATTTGAAGTACACTACTTGAAGCGTGCATTCTTTTTTACAAGCATTCTGCAGACTTCTGGACTACATTTATGAACCCTTAATGGTCTTTTTAAAAGCAGCCACAGGTCACTATTCACTTTCACTATACGGAAAAGAGCAGCACAGACATTTTTCCTAACATCTCCTTTTGTGTTTAGTGGAAAAAACTAAAGTCACACAGGTTTGAAACAGCATGAGAGTGAGTGAATAAATGATGACAGAAATTGCACTTTTGGATGTTTTCCGGTCAGCAGCAGCAGAGTAAAGATGCGGTCGTACCGGGACAGATGATGCGTGTGTTGAGAACAGGCAGGTTCTCCTTGCTCGTGGTGAAGGGAGTGATGGAAAAGGAGCCGCAGGACTGCGTGCTGCGACTCACACGCCTCTCTGGCGGCGAACATGGCGACTTAGCCACTGCAAAAACACAAACACAGAACAAAACATGAGCTCATGTGTACAACACACTCATTTGTCACAGCAATAATCTGCCCAAGTGCCCATTACACAGCAAAATCTAATGCTGTTTTGTCTTCTAAATGCTCAGTTTTTCCAGCACGTAAGAATAACCCGTGCATTTTGGTCACTGGCTCTCAACAAGAAGTGAAAAATCTGCTGTAAAAGAGATATTCAGCAGAACGTAACCCACATAAACAAACCAAAACACATCAAGGGCACTTAACAGCTATGAGACGCAGGAGCCCCTGAGAGACTGAACCAACTAAAGAGAATAAAGCCAGTGTTTCATGCCCCACTGGAAACATGAGCAGACAGCAGGCCACTATGTAAACAGGAAGTGCCACTGTCCAGCAAACAAAGATATGTTCTCTATAGACAGAAATATAGCACAGGGATCCTCTGGGACACCTACAAATATATTTGCAGCCATAAACACTTACAGTCTGTAAGCCGTAAAGAAATCCTAGACCTTCTGAAGGAAAAAGTGTTATTGCGCAATTTTGCAAAACAAAAGCTTGTCTCCCTATTTAGAACAGCTGGCTTCATAAAAACAGCTATAAGAGTAAAGACCTTTTCAGAGATTATTAATAGAAATAAACCCATATAATAATAATAATAATAATAATAACAACAACAAAAATAATAATAAATATCATGATAATTATAATAATTTATGTTGCAGATTTTTTAAACTAAGAGAAATGTGTAAAACAACTAAGAGTAATTCTTTATTTATAATAATATTAATAATAATAATAATAATTATTATTATTATTATTATAATTCATGTTGCTGCATTTTTATTATAAAAACCTAATAATAATTATAATAATAATAATAATTATGATGATAATGATAATAATGATAATTTTTGCTGATTTTTTAACTAAGAGAATTGTGTAAAACGACTAAGAATAATTTATAATAATAATAATAACAATAATAATGATAATGATGATGATGATATAATAATCATAATAATTCATGTTACTGCATTTTTATCATAAAAACCTAATAATAATAATTTAAGTTGCTGAAATTTTAAACTAAAAGTAATGTGTGAAACAACTAATAGTAATTTTTTAAAATAAAAATAAACCCTTATAATAATAATAATAATAATAATAATAATAATAATAATAATAATAATAATAATAATAATAATAATAATAATGTTTCTGATGTTTTAAACTAAGACTAATGTGTAAAACAACTAAGAGTAATTCTTTATTTATAATGATAATAATAATAATAATAATAATAATAATGCTATTAATAATTTATGTTGCTGCATTTTATTCAGAAAATTAATAATAACAACAACAACAACAACAACAACAACATCAATAATTTAAGTTGGTGAAATTTTAAACTAAATAAAAATAAATAATAACAATAATAATGATAATGATGATGATGATATAATAATCATAATAATTCATGTTACTGCATTTTTATCATAAAAACCTAATAATAATAATTTAAGTTGCTGAAATTTTAAACTAAAAGTAATGTGTGAAACAACTAATAGTATTTTTTTAAAATAAAAATAAACCCTTATAATAATAATAATAATAATAATAATAATAATAATAATAATAATAATAATGTTTCTGATGTTTTAAACTAAGACTAATGTGTAAAACAACTAAGAGTAATTCTTTATTTATAATGATAATAATAATAATAATAATAATAATAATAATAATAATGCTATTAATAATTTATGTTGCTGCATTTTATTCAGAAAATTAATAATAACAACAACAACAACAACAACATCAATAATTTAAGTTGGTGAAATTTTAAACTAAATAAAAATAAATAATAATAATAATAATAATAATAATAATAATAATATAACATACTAATACAACTAATAATAATGTTTCAGATTTTTTTAAGTAATTATTTATTTAGAATTTTAATATTAATAATATTATAATAATAATAATAATAATAATAATAATAATAATAATAATAATAATTTATGTTGCTGCATTTTTACTATAAAAAATTAATAATAATAAAAATAATTTAAGATGGTGAAATTTTTTACTAAATGTAATGTGTGAAACAACTAATAGTAATTTTTTAAATAAAAAATTAGCCTAATAATAATAATAATAATAATAATAATAATTATAATAATAACAATAATAAGTTTCAAGTTTTTTTGTGTAAAACAAATAACAGTCATTCTTTTTTTATAAAAAATAATCCCCAAAATAAATAAATAAAAACCAATAATAAAAACAACAACAACAACAATTTATGCTGCTGTTAATTTGTTTTAAACAAGTTACATTGAATTGCAATAATTTACTATAATGAGTTTGTCACTAGAGGGCAGCACTAACCCTTTCAGCCAGTTCATCCTAAAAGTGCTGTTAGAATTACTGTCTCAAATCATAATATGCTGTAAATGCTCAGAATGTTCAGAATGTAAAACTGACATACTGAATAATGTCCAGTATGTACTGCATCCTGCCTACTGTTTTTGCATGTTTGGCATTATTCTGCCATAGATGTTTCAAATAGTATTCACATAATCTCATGATGATTTATGATTTCATCATCTTGTAAATGAATCGGAGTATTTTTTATTTTAAATGAAATTTAGTTTAAAAAATTTAATTTTTTGGCAATCTGATTAAATAGTGAGTCTAAAAAAAGATGTTAAAAATCATGACTAACATTGCTTTGAGTTTCTTTGTCATGCTGGAGTCATGTGCATTGCATTGTGGTGAAGAAGTACCTAATTCAGAGCTTTCCGTTACTGTACAACTGTAATAAATCATATGAGTATTTCAAGCACACAGAACTGTATATTGTGCATTCCAGTCTTTGTAAAGAATAGACTTACAAAAAAGCCTTTCATGCACAAACAACTCCCGTGAGACAAAAACATCCTGCCGCTTGAATGCAGCCCAATGGAGGATTCAGCTTTTAAAGCCGATCAGCAAGAACACTTCGTGTCTCAAAGAAAACAGTTAACAGCGACAGCATGTCTAAGAAGTGTGAACTCACAGGGCAAGGCTTCCAGTTCTTTAGTGTCCTCGTCCTTCTCGTTTTCTCTGTTTTCCTCCTCACTGTCCTTCCTGAAGTCTGTGGGAGACTGCAGCTCCTGCTCCTCTGTGTGAGCGTTCTGCTCGTCCACCACTACAGCACAGACACAGACAAGCATCCTTATTTATGCACTTTTTCACGTGGAGCATAGAATTAGGCAGGGATGGGTAATATTTTATTTATATATTAATTTTCATGTTTTGGATGGAGGTATAAAATTGCACAAAATTGTGAGCATTACAATTTTTCAATGTGCTTTTTGTTGTTTCCCAAAGAGCGTGTCATCAGACTAGTTTTGCAATCCTTCCTTGTCTTGAGAACTGTTTCACCTCTGAAATAACTATTTTTTTTTTTTTTTTTTTTACTGATATCAAGAATTACTCTTACATCATTTCACAGACTTTAAACCATAATTGCATACAACTAAATTCAGTTTACTTATGTGAATCACTTTTTGTTGCAATGAATCAATCACTCTTGGATATCCCAATGTGACATTCCTTATTATTATTATTTTGTAAAATATGTACTAAAGTAAATATTGCTGTTTATTACTCTATATTGTGATATTTTATTCAAATAAATGAACATGGTCCATGGTCCACATGTGCTATAAAATTAACTGAAAAATGTGCCAAACAAAGAATATGTCTAACATTAAAATGTGCTGTATCTGAAACATTTAAATTAAAGAGAAAATATTAAAATATTGTTTTGTTTAATATTTTTAATTTAAAAGTAATATATTTATAATAACATTTTGTTTGATTATATATGTATGCAAAATTGTATTATATGTATTTGTATTATATCATATTTAGATAATATTTCATATTTAAATAAACAAAACATTATTCTATTTATTTTTATTATATAATACTTAGATAATATTGAACATTAAAATGTGCTGCATCTGGAACGTTTTACATTTGGTGCTGCATTTGGAACATTAATCTTGTAAATATTTAGTATTTAAAGTTATTTTTTGTTTGTTTTATTACATTTATATGTACACAATATTATTATATTAAATTTAGATCATATTTAATATTTAAATATTAAACACAAAAAATGTTGCTATTTTTATTATATCATATTTAGAAAATATGTTGTATTTAAATAAACAAAAACGTTATTATATTTATTTTTATTATATAAAATTTCGGTAATATTTAACCACATGCTTTACATTAAAATCTGCTGCACGTTTTAAAGATACAATATTTAATTATTAATTTTTTAGAGTATTTAGAGTTAATATTTTTATAACCTTTTTGTGTTATTACATATATATGTACACACAATTATTATATTGAATTTAGATTATATTTAATATTTAACTATACATCAAAAATATTGTTATTGTTTTTTAATTATATCATGTTTAGATAATATTTTGTATTAAAATATATTGCCCAGGCCTAGAAACAGAGAATTACAGAGTATTACTAAAACCTATTGACTTATTGACACATGTGTTGATCCTCCATTTAAAAAGATAGAAATCCCTGAAGATCGAGAGGAACTCTCAGGTCTCATGTGGCTAATATAATCGATTTAAGTCATGTGATTAGTCCTTTAAGAGACGCTTATATCCAGAGCAGCATTCTGTAAGCAACAGATCAGTGATTTTTTTTTCTATTCAAAAGACATAGCAGGACATGCTGCCCAATCGTACTTCTCTCCGCCTGCTCGATGATCTGTCTGAGCGCTTTCTTCAGGCTGTTGGCTCTCAGCATGAGCTGCTCGCGGGGTCTGAAGAGCTTATGAGCAGAGGCTTTCTCAGTCTCATTCTCCTTCAGCTCCGTTAAAGACTCTTCACTCAGATCCTCCTCTTCCTCCAGCTCTTCCTCCTCCACCTCCTCCTCCACGATGGGTGGTGTGGTGAGGGCTGAGGGCGTCATGGCCTGCGCCTCCAAATTGAGCGTCTGCAGGAGGGAGTCCAGCTTCTCGTTCAGATTCGCACACTGCGGACGGAGAACAAAGGAAAGGGTGTTGCGTTGATAAACAGGTTTATACGGCATTTATTTCTGCACATGTTGAGTAATGACTGAAAGAGCTGTCATGAGGTGAGGCATCACAGACTCACTTTGAGAGTGAGTGCATCAGCTTCCTCCGTACTCTCACTGCTTCGCTCATAACACTTCCCAACTTTGGCCACAAACTCCTTCACCGTCTCACACAATACCCTGGAGGAGACGAGAGGAAATTGTTGTTTCTTTATCGTTATTGGTGGAATATGAACTGTATGGTGTGAGAGGACTCACTTTGATGAAGATATGACGACTGAGTGCTGATCTGAGTTCAGGATCTTTGTGAGATGAGCAGCTACTGAATTCTCATAAGCAGATATCTGTAACTAAAGCCACCGATACACATCAAACGCCATTTTCATGTAACATTTCCAGAGCATGAAAACGAAATCAATGCACAACTGGCCTTTAACATATGCTAAATAACATTTTTGTAGCATTTTAATGTTTATTTTTTAAATAAAAATACTGTTCATTATAATAAAACCCAAGTGTGTATCTTTGTCTGCTCATTATATGAACAATGAAGTCAGTAATCCGCAAGAATCTACAGAATATATTCAAATTTTCTGCTGTGATTTTAAGGAAAAATCTGCAGACTTACAGTGCAATCAAATTAGAAAACATTTGGTGAAATTTCACAGGAAAAAAAGTCTGATGTAAAGATGTATTTAGTCACTTTCAAACTAAGCAGCTTTCTGTTGGTCGGCGCTGCAAATTCGAATGACCAACTTGATCCTGTTGCAAAATCTGCACAAGGAAATATTTCACCCTCATGCCCTCAAGGGAAATTCCAGATGGATTCCTATTGAAATGACTGGATTTTGCCCATGAAATTTCACCCAGCTTTGGTAAATGTGGCCTCATTTTTATGCTGAATGGATTCACACAGAAGGTGCGTCCCAAATCATGTACTTACGCACTATTCTATGACGTTTTGTAGTATAAATAGTGTGTTCACACTGAAAATTTCATAAAGAAAAGGTGCACTTTAAATACCCGGATGATGCACTTAAATAACTGAAAAAACAAAGTGTGAAAAATTGAACACTTAATGCACTCAAATGGTGCAGCTTTAATTATGTCGCAAAGGGGGAGGGGCTATCAGACAGAGATTATTAATGACAAAATAACCTTATATAATTCATACACTACATGGTTGAGTACATAGTGCATGTGTCATTAGGGACACAGCTATAGTAAAATGTGTTAAACGGCGCTAAGGATACAAGACTCTCGCAACTAGCTAAAATGCATAATCAAACTATCCAAATTATTTCATAAATGAGCAGTCAAGTACAAATAATAAGGTAACTATATGCCCTCTTTTTATTTCCTGGCCCGGGCAGGATTTTATAATTGCCTAAAATATGTGGGATTTTGGATTACTCGCTCAAGGTAATGAATGAAAAGTAGTTTAACCAATAGTGTGCAGGCATTGTATATAATCGACCAATCATGGCGTACAAGAAGGCGGGATCTACAGAAAACAGTCAAAGCAATGCAAATATGCGCACATATAATGTATGAGGACTGTAAAGAGTACATCAATAGGAAAACAAAGCCAAACCAGGACATTTTAGGCAATTTTGAAATCCTGGCAAGAACCTGTCCTAGAAAAAGAGCATGTATAATCACTCTACAAATAATAGCAACAGTTTCAGCCTATTTATTTAGACGAAACATAATGGCTCAAAGTCATGAATCAGACTACAATGGGTGTGCCAAAGGTTTTCTTTTGTGTACAGTGAGGGAAACACAGTTGAAAGATGCGTTGTCTTTTTATTGTCTTTGTTGTGTTCCAGTGGCGCCTAGTCTTAGATAAAGTGTAGCATGTCACACTGTGACATGTCAACAACTCTTTTATTGGTGTTGATGTAGATGCATGCATTGGTGTTGATGTGTTGCTGGTACCTGGCCGTACTCTGCCTCCTCAGGTGTGGCGGGGCAGCTGTGTTTGGGAGGTATTTTAATCTCATACGTCATTATACTCCACCTGTAAACAGCAGCTGTAGATGTAGCCAACGACACGTATATTATAAGCTCGACATATGTGACCCTGGACCACAGAACCAGTCATATGGGTAAATTTTTTGAAATTGAGATTTATACATCATCTGAAAGCTGAATAAATAAGCCTTCCGTTAATGTATGGTTTGTTAGGATAGGACAATATTTGGCCGGGATACAACTATTTGAAAATCTGGAATCTGAGGGTGCAAAAAAAAAAATCTAAATATTGAGAAAATTGCCTTTAAATTAAAGTTGTCCAAATGAAGTCCTTAGCAATGCAAATTACTAATCAAAAATGAAGTTTGGATATATTTACATTAGGAAATTTACAAAATATCTTCATGGAACATGATCTTTACTTAATATCCAAATGATTTTTGGCATAAAAGAAAAATCTGTAATTTTGAGCCATACAATGCATTGTTGGCTATTGCTACAAATATACCTGTGCTGCTTATGACTGGTTTTGTGGTCCAGGGTCACATATTTGTGATCATGCTAGTGTGTGCTCTGTACCTGTCCAGCATCTTGGTGCTGGCTCGCTCCAGCTTCTCCAGTATCTGTGGGAGTTGAGTGTCATCGTCACACGACGGCCCCCAGCCGAGCACGCGCGCCAGGTCATTCCCGGTGCCCAGCGGCAGAACGCCCAGCTGGCACTGTCAACGAAAGACGATTCAGATCACCGAGCCAGTTCATTAAGAAATCCTCATAAACATCTGCTCTGATACTCTTGTGCCAAGTCCTAACCATAAAGCGACAAGTTTACTTTCAATCGACAGGACATGGTGCAGTACTTTCCAATTACCTGTTTGTGAAGATTTAGTTTATCGATTTCAGACAGAACCCAACCGACGCTTCCATCTCCACCGCACACCAGGATTCGGAAGTTATCGAACTTTTGGAACAAGCGAAGACTTGAAAAGAGAAAAAGAACAATTTAAATGAGACAAACTCATAAACGCTTCTCTAAAGGTGTCACAAAGTTAAAGGGATCAAGTGAAATTAGGTTTGGGTGGTTGATGTGGTGTGGCATGCCAAACTACTTTAAACAGCATTTCTCTAATTCTTTTTTGTAATCATTATGCCTGCAGTTTTTATGAGCTTAGACTACAGTATACTGAAAAATTAATTTGTCCCAGTGTAGGATCATTAAAATGAGCCACAAAGGTGAATAAATCTGGAGAAAAATGTAATAAAAATGATTATGGGACTTGAAAAATACACTTTCGATTATACTTTCATATAACTTTAATATAAAATTATTATGTTGATGTATAAAAAGTCCTATCATACGTCAACTACCTATTTTGTAAACAAGTAAAAAAAAAAACACTTATATGCTTCTAAGACAATATTCAATAGTTCACTTCCTGAGACCTTTTACATCCTGGTCTTACCCTAAATGAGGTCCACCGTTGACCAGGTCAAAGACCTGAGCGGGATTGAGCAGCTGTTTGAAGCGACGCAGGAATTTTACACCTTGGTTGTCTCCGCTTTTTGAGTTGACAAACACGAGGAGTGGACTAGCGCATGATGGGGGACAGGTGGCCTTCCAGAAACCTGACGCAGGAAAAGAGCAAAAAAGATTAGAATCTTTTTTTTATCTCTAATAGTTTTTAGAGAACACCATCCTTTAAAAAGAATATAATCCCAGAATGCACTGAAGTGAACCAGGATGGTGAATGAAGTGTGTGAAGTAAACGTAATCTATTCTTTACTGAAAAATATCATGTCTAGTTAAAAATGGACTATTTTACTCAATATTTCTGTATGCGTTTTTTACTTAGGAGTCTCACATTACATGCTAATGTTAAATGCCAACCTGTTACTGATTCATTTGTAAAAACTGATTTACTGTAAAATTGATTTCTAGTGACGCACTACAATTCATGGCAATCGAAATAGTAACTGAAAATATTCAGCTGAAAAAAAAAATTGTCAGAATTACTGAATGACCAAAACAGGCTGTTTTATTATCACTTTTCCAATGAAATGTTTTGATTGTGTAAAATTTGTTCGGCTGAAATATTGATAGACGACTCATTGCTGAAGAACTTTATTACGACTAGTTTAATTTCTCACTTGAAAACAATTACCCAGTTAAGCAAATTTAATTACCAACACTTTATTTTCAACTTCGGTTTTCAGCTAATTTTTTTTTTTTTTCAGCTATACTTTGATTTTTATTTGTGTTTAGATAAATTTTGGTGCATTACTATTGATTATAAAAATCTGAGTAAGTTTATTACTATTGCATTGTTAGCTTAGCTTAACATAGTAATAATTGTGAGAGAGCTTATATCAGTTTGTGTGTTCCCTGCGATCGCTTACCAATTAAACTACAAGAACTAAATGTCAGAATGTGCATGCTAAAAAAGATAATGCTGAGATTTTTGTTGACCGCATGTTGCTTAGGAACAGTTTTCTTCATGCCTGGACAAGGATGAATCACCGAGAAAGGAGTGGAAAGGGTTTTGTGCTGCAGCACAAGGAAAAGCAAACCATCGCCTAGTATGTTTTTGCTGGAAATGATGTGTATTCTAGGATGTAAATAATCCGGCACTATGATTTCTTTGTCATTAGAGCCGGGCTGAGTAAGGAGCTGTCAAACGTGCTTGCACTGGAGGCGATCACGTGCATGCATGCAGCATGTGCAGTAAACAGTCTGAACACGCCAGTAGCTGTGAGCAAGAACCCACTGTGTTTATGAGATTCACCATATGCACCATTTAGATTTTCACATTCCTGTCTCCCCGCTGCAGATGTATGGGAGGAATTGTTTGCATGTGGACACAATGCATTCATTCTGGGTACCTGCATGCATCTGTGCATACTGTATTATGTTTGCGTACATGGCTTTAAGCATGCATGAGTGTTAGTAAAGCTGACAGCTGCCCTCAAGCGCAGGTTTGCATGTTCTCCGTGTGGCTGCGAGCGGATACTGGCGCGTGGGTGGATGTCTGTCAGTAGACCCCTTTAGGTCTAACACAGCCCCACCTCCTCTTTCCCTCGCTATCTCTCTCGGAGGCAGGCTGAGGCAAACTGAGTCACGAAGCCTGAGCACGTGCCAAAGGCAGCCCTGAGCGAATTAAGACGCAGCTCTCCTCGCCACCTAGCACTGAGGCGGGAGATTCCTTACACGTGAGGGACTCTCCTATTTTCCCATCACATTCTCATGCTTTCTGTATCCCTCGCTGCTTCTTTAGCAGCTTAACAGGGTCAATCCGTCCATGCCTCCTCCGTTCATTTTGTCTGTTTTAAACAGCCAATTAACAGGAACCACAAAGCGATCCAAAAATATATCAAGCGAAACTTCACAGCTATTGATTTTCATTACATTTCTGTCTGCCCCCAACTAATCTCTATATCCGATATGTGCTCCGCCAATTAAAGTCGCAGGAGCTTTGAGGTTCTGATCAATAGTGGATGTCCTCATCGCTCACAAGGTTTGACTTCACACACGGCCAGATGAAAACCCTGAAACCACCACTGTCGTGTCTGAAACCAAGCTGTTAATTACTTAAAACCCATTGACACCAAGAACGACAACTATAGCGATAACTATACCAATAACTATATTATCATCCACACCAACACACAATAACATTTGTTAATCATAAACAGCGTGCTGCAGTTTTGCCATTTACCACTTTAAACGCTCAAGCTCTTTAAAGTTGGATGGATTCTGATTGGCTGTCAAAACATTCTGAAAGTGATTCCAGCGATATTGTTCCTGTGTGTCGTTATCGCTTTAGTTGTGATGTGGAGATCACTATAGAATCTGAGTGAATATTAAAACTTGATCTTATAGTAATCATTATAGTTATCATCCTTGGCGTAAACCGCACTTTTACATAAAGCTAATGAAAGGTAACTGGTTTCAGACCGGATTCTAAATTTGTGGCCACATTAGTGATATTCCAAGGAAATTTCATATACAAAAAGTCCATTGTTTATTCTCAATACTGTAGTGATGTATAAAGCACAACTCATACAGAAGTCACTTTCAAACCAAGCAGCTTTCTCTTCATCAGCACAGCGAATTTGAACTTGAACATGAGCGAAATCTGTGTATGGAAATTTTCGCCGTCACGCAAAACTCCTGAACACACGCATTCCTATTAAAATGACTTTATTTCCACTGTGAAATTTTGCAAGGCAACGATAAATGTAACTTTACCTTAAGGCATGTATATGCAAAGCATTGTGATGTTATGTATATTTAAACTGACAGTAATTTGTAGCAAAGAAGCAATCAGAAGTCATTAATTTTCAATGTGAGCTTGTGACCTGAGTGCATGTGATCTGCTGTCTGATTAGGTTGGATGCTGGAATCAACTAGGAACCTCTACTAGCAAACCAATGAGTCACTGTTAGAGTGAAACTAAAATCAATCATTTTGAATGCTACAAGTGAATTTAGGAATCACAACATTATAATGTACATCATAATGTACAGTATGAAAAATGTATATTCATTTTGAGATTTGCGAAACATTTTAACAGTGTAACAATATTAATTATAAATAATGTTTAAAATGAATAATTAATGTAATGTTTTAAAGATTAACTAAGTGGAACAGATGATGACAAAGGCAAAAACAGGACAAATGAACACAAACTATTAAATATACAATATAGGTATTCCCATATAGGTGAATTAAAATATGGTAACATATGGCCGCACAAAATCTAATTGCAATTTTTTTTTTCTGATAAAAGTTGTGATTGCAACTTAAAATGTGATTTTAAAAAAGCCCCAGATTTGCTATGCTTGATTGTAAGGCTGCCTAAGTTGGCCAAAATGTTATGATTATATTATTAGTGCTGTCAAACGATTAATCGTGATTAATCGCATCCAAAATAAAAAATTTTGTTTACATAATGTATGTGTGTGTACTGTTTATATTTATTATGTATATACAAATACACACATATAATATATATTTTGAAAACGTTTACATATATTTACATGTATTTATATTCATATAATTTATATTATATATAAATATATTTAATGTATAAACATAACATACTTTTCTTAAATATATACATGCATGTATGTGTATTTATATACATAATAAATATACACAGTACACACATATATATTATGTAAACAAAAACGTTTATTATGGATGTGATTAATTGCGATTAATCGTTTGACAGCACTAATTATTATTATTAATATTTATTTATCTATATTATTATATATTTTAAATTATTTATTTATATTTTAAATTAAATCGCAGTCATGTCATGATTTCAGTTTTATTTTGATTAATCATGCATCCTTATGTTATAATATACTGAGCACCCTAAATTTACATTTTTTTTAAGCACTTTTTTTTTTTCGACAAAGCCATCGAGCTATTTTTACAGCTATTGTTAAGAATGAAGCGGCTCTGAATAGAATTCATACAGCTGTCAATAAAAGGCAATGTGCTATTTCCTGGAAATCAGTGGCACATACTCCACCACAGGCTGACTGATCAAACAAGCAAGGTATGAATCCACAGCAGCAGGTTAATAATGCAGAAAGGGATAGAGAAAGAGAGAGCCGGCTATGGAAGAGCGCTTTTGTTTGCTCTCGTCTTGAATTTTCCAAGCACATGGTCCACCAGAGGCTGTTATGTTTACATGCGTCAGGACAAGATGCTCTAAGGGAAAGTGACTTTCCACACCACCCTGACATATACAGGAGAGATGGGAAAGAAAAATAAAGGAACATGGGCACAGAGTGTCTGTCAGAAGGGGAGAAAACACATCCTATATGCATGATTAAATCAGAAGAGGTCAGAGGTATAATGCAAGAGATATTGCTTCATGAAACCTGGGAATTAGCAAAGCTAATGAGCTCCATCTATAGCAGTCCTCCACCTGAGCTCTTCCCACCACTTCACATGCACACACACGCCGATACATAATCATACATTATATCCAGAGTGGGATCATGCATAAGTACGCAATCAGCCTCGTGTGGCCTCAAGGCCTCAAGTGACCTTGACCTTTTGAAATGAAAAGGTTTCATGTACAATGAAAACATACTGAAACTTTCATAACTCAAAAGTTCTCCCAAGACCAATAAATAAATAAATAAATAAATAAATCTAAAATAAACAATAAAAAAAGGTTAGTGGACGTTTAGAACAACCTGTTTATATCTTTTTTCATTCATTCATTCCATTCATTCATACCATTCTTTCTTTTTCTTATTTTACTAAGATTATAACCTCCAAAAAAGTGAGTAATAATAATAATAATAATAATAATAATAATAATAATAATTTCATTTAAAACAAATAAAGGATGAATAAACGGTATGATATTTGGGATATTCTCACCCAAATACAGCACATTTATTTTATAAATAATATAATTTAAATTAATAATTAAATTAATATTTTGGCAAAGACACATAGTAGTAGTGATAATAATAATAATAATAATTTTGTTATTTATAAACATCTTTCCCAAGCTCAAGGTTGCTTAAATAATAATAATAATAATAATAATAATAATAATAATAATAATAATAATAATAATAATAATAATAATAAATAATAATTACAAATAAAACTGAATAAATACAATAGTCATTTTAATTTTTTATACTCAAATACAGCATAATTATTGTTTAAACAATATTATTAAATTAATAAATTAAATTATTATTTAGCTCATATTAACACGTTAATAATTATTTATATAATAATAATAATAATAATAATAATATTAATAATATATTCATTTAAAAATAATAATATGACTATTTTAATTATTCTTATTTAAATACAGCATATTTATTGTAAAAAAAATAATATTATTAATATTAATAAATTAAATTAATATTCATCAATATTTATGTGCAGAACTCATAAATATTTATGTGTAGACTAGAATAATCCCTCTTAAAATCACTCCTGTGAAAAGAAAAGTCTTACCATCTGAGTCGATGCTGTTGAGGGCGGTAGGGGGGATGATGGACACTTTGCACTGGCCAAGGGGACATTTGCGGGGGTAGAGATCCATGCATGCCGTGTGCACCTGTCCAAGCACAGACGGCTTTTAGAGTTCACAAGCTCACTGAACTAAAGTAGTCAAGGGATTCTGGGATATGCAGTTCTTACCATGGCCTTGCACCATAAACAACGCCAGTCCTGCAAGCGTAGCACGCTGCCACAGGTTTTGTCGCAAACGGCACACTTAGCACTGACAGGCAGGTTGCCTTCCAGCCATTGGTGTGGCATTGCAATCTATAGGAATAGAATGTAATAAAAATGTACACCAGCAGTTCTGCTATTCAATCAAAGGTTATGCATTAGCTCACTGAACCACAGGCTTTATGAGACTCACCCCATCCTCGTCCTCAATGATGTCCTTGCCGATAGAGGCCAACGTTGTCCATTTGCAGTTGTTGGTGGCCCTGACTGCGCATCTTTTGTGGGCCTTGAATTTACACACTGTAAGAGAGTAATGTGAAAATTGCTTATGAGTCTGGCCAGCAGTAACCTTGAGCTGCTTCTACAACAATGAAGTATTTTCATTTCAGCAGAAGAAATATGAGGTGATAAAAGACGTCTGAAAAATTCTTCCTAAATCAAGCTAAAATTAAACTACACAATATACAGTGATCAACTGTGGGGAACATTGAAGACGCACTTGAAAAACCAAATGCTAACTAACTCCTTTCTTTAATCAAAGAACAGGGCCACATGGAGAGGACAAGCACTGTACAAAAAATAATCATTATCTGTCATTCTGATGGATTGGCTTTCTGTCAGGCTCTATTATAATTCTTTGCTATTTTCATTTTCCTAAAAAAAAATCCTAAAAAGTCTAACCAAGGTTGCATGTATAAATCAAAAATACAGTAAATTGTGAAATATTATTGCAATTTGCAAAAAATAACTGATGTCTATTGCAATATATTTTATAATGTAATTTATTCCTGTGATGCAAAACTGAATTTTCAGCATCATTACTCCAGTCCTTTGTGTCACGTTTCTTCAGAAATCATTCTAATATGCTGATTTGATGCTCAAGACACATTTTTATTATTATCAATATTGAAAACAGTTGTGCTGCTTAATATTTTTGTAGAAACCATGATGTTTTTTTTTTTTTTTTTTTCAGAATTCTTGATGGCTAGAAAGTTCCAGCATTTATTTGACATAGATAAACGTCTGTCAGTTACTGTCACTTTTGATCAGTTTAATGTGTCCTTGCTGAAAAAAATTAATTAATTAATTCTTACTGACCCCAAACTTTTGGTAATTTCTATTCATACAATTCCATTTGTATATGTAGATTTTGCCTCGATATTCCCAATATTAACATGTATTAACATGCTATGTATTGATTTCTTCTAAATTCTGGAAACTTTCGGCTAACTCGACCTCTAAAGTTAAACCACACAGGCACTGTTTTTGTCCTCACCAGTGGTGTGGGTGAGGTCCAATAAGCTAATGGCCGACAGTTCTTTGTTGATTTCCTCTATTAAATTGCATTGCAGGTCTAATCAAGTTAGCAATGTTCATCTGGTCGTTTCCAGAAGGAGAATTAAGTGGCTGATTGATTGGCTGGCTGGCTTCCTCCTCCATAATATACACTTCAGCACATTATCGTGGCCACCTCCATTCCTACGCACTTAAAATGTACACTCAGCCGTTTCCCGACACAGATGGGAATCCACAATCAGTGCAGATGTCTCTACAAGAGAACCACAAAACATCCTGTACGTTCAGGGTCCGAGCTGTTCTGTACACGCAGTGCTGACTGGCGCCCACAGTCCAAGAATCAGACCCTGAAAAAGCCTCAAATCCAGTTAAATCAGCCCATCTCAGTGTCTGAGCGCATTACGCATCCATATGCTGCCGGGGCTTCTAATGTCCTGCAGGATTACACAGATTTGTGGTGACACGGCTAATCACGCCAGCGCAGAGGCGCATTTAGCCCAGCCAAGCCCTGCCCGCTGGGATGCCACATAGTCACCACAGAAAGTGTTTCCTCCCTGGCATATTCCAGCACCAGAGTGGATACTGCATGGGCTGAACGGGGCTGTTTACTGGAAAGGAAGCCCAGCGTTCACGGTATGTCCGATGCTGAGAATTTCTACTTTCTGCAATGCCGTTTCTCAATAATAAATGAGGAGACTCATCTATTGAGATTAGACGAGAGAGTGAGCGTCCTCTTCAGAGAATCATAATGCTAATCAGAGAGCGCTTCATCTCGCTTGGGCTCCGCTCTCATCTTGTAATCAGAGCTGGTCTACGCTCAGACCATTTCACATGGCTCTGAAAACAAATCTCCAATAAATCACTCTAATGTCATTTTCAGGGCTGTTAGCAAACCATTTACAGACAATTCTGTAATGCCGAGTGAACGTAAGACTGTTTACGATGCGCTGCTAATGGACAGGATGTCTCTGTCAAATTAGAGAGCGAGAAATATCGAGTTTACCTCTTTCGTTGGGGCCCATGTCTCACATCAATCCTTAATGATTGGCTGCTGCAGGAAATCGAAGTGAAATATAAGCAGCAATGATCGTTCTAAACTTCAAGTCTCTCAGCTTGGTGAACCCTGCTGAAAAGACCAGTGTAGACCTGAATGAATTCCCATGCTGGACCAAACTGGTAAGAACTGGCTGGCGAAGCTGGTTAAGCTAGTCAAGAAGATTTGTTGGGACACCAGCGCATGAAACGTATGCTGCTGACCAGCTGACCACTGAAGCCTGGCCTTTGTGATCCTGTTTCAAAGTTAATTCCCAGTTCCTTGTTTGGCCAACATGATTATGTGTAACCATTTTAGAGTTGTGATACTGGTGCTTGTAAGACCAGACAAAAGTTTGAGCCCACAATCATATTTGTAAGGTCTTGGTTTTCTCAGAAGCATTTGGACTCTTGTTCTGACTCCGACTTGACCCACTTCAGTTCTCAGATTCGACCCTTTTTTGATCTCCATCTTGACCTGAACTCAACCCTGTTCTGTTCTTGGTCTTGACTAAAGCTCGACCCTGTTCTGGTTTCAATCTTGACCTGGACTCAACCCTCTTCAGGTCTCAGTCTTGATTCCAACTCAACGCTGTTCAGGTCTCGGTCTTGACTCGTATTCAACTCTCTTTAGGTCTCACTTTTGACTCAGACTCAACCCTCTATAGGTCTCAGTCTTGATTCTGACTCAACGCTGTTCAGGTCTCGGTCTTGACTCGTATTCAACTCTGTTTAGGTATTTTGACTCAGATTCAACCCTCTATAGGTCTCAGTCTTGATTCCGACTCAATCCTGAACCTTAAGTATTGGTCTTGACTCAGACTCAACCATTTTCCAGTCTTGGTCTTGACTCAGACTCAACCCTCTTCTGGTCTAGGTCTTAATCCAGACTCAAACTACTTGGGTCTCGATTTGGACTCAGACTCGAATGAGCTGGTCTCGACTACAAAATCAAGCTTGTGTTGATTTTACAAGAATATGAACTAATTACCAATGGACTCTACTTTGGAAGTCAATAAGCTGATATGATTAAGAAATAATGATGCATGCTTCCTACTATATATTGAGAAAAGCTTCATCTGTGTCTATAGCTGCTTTCAAATCATGTTGGAATGATCATATTTTTCATTGTGGATGTTGATTGTACAATTTAATTTGGATGCATACAGTATTGTGTACTATTAATGAAAATTGACGAAGCATGTCAGAAAATACAACCTATTTAGCCAGTTAAGGAAGCAAATACATTGTAGCAGTGCGAGAAAGATGAAAACAAAGCAAGAACTACAGACCTAAATTTTTTAATTTTGTTGCATTACTGCTAAAAAGCTTCCTGTATTGGTCAATAAGCCAAAAATACAGGAAGAACTATGAAAGTGCTTAAAGGGATAGTTCTCCCAAAAATGAACGTTCTTACGTTCGCCTTTCGCTACGCCTAAGTCATACGCTCGACCGCCTTGTCGTGAACATGCCTGCTTGAGAGACCAGAAGCTGCACATTTCAGTTTATAAAGTTTTAAGAATCAACATTTTTCTTAAACTAACGCATCGTTTCGCTTCAGAAGTCCTTTATTAACACCCCGGAGCCGTGTGGAGTAGTTTTGTGATGGATGGATACTTTTTTTTTTCGGATTCAGAAACAGGGGCACCATTCACTGCAATTATACAGATTGGAACAGACAGGACAATGTGGAATATAACTCCGAATGTGTTCGTCTGAAAGAGGAATGTCAGACATGCCTAGGATGCCCTGAGGGTGAGTAAATCTTGGACTAACTTTCATTTTTGGGTGAACTATCCCTTTAACTCAAGCAGATTCATTTAAATGCACATTTCTGTTGGAATTTATCAGAAGGATTTAAAAGATTAAATTAGATTAGATTAGATTAAAAGCAGAATATTTTCAAAATCTAACATGGCTTTATTGATTTTATAAAACAGTTACTATTTAAGGAAACATTTAAACATTATTTTATTCATCAAATGCATTAAGGACCATTCATAGAACAAACAGTCCAGAGTCATAACTGTTAACGTAGCTGTAATTTAGCACAGCTAGAATGCTACAATCAGCATCCAGGACCGCAATTATCAGTTTTGTAAATAATCTTTCTTGTTCACTCAGTAGTCCACTCTAATGCCATTGTCAGTGAACAGCCAAAAACAAAAGCAATTTCCATGTGAACACAAGCGGCTCTCGGGTTTGAAGATGGTAATGAGAGGTTTGTTGAAAGAAATGAGATAATCTTTCCACAGTAACACATACAGTAATTAATACTCAGGAGTGAGTCTGCTTGTTGGAAATGCAAACGCTGTGACAACAGCACTGGAAAGTGCTCCTTAATTATCGCTCTCTAGAACACTGCGACCACACGCAGAACCACACAAATCCACTTTTGCCTAATGCAACGTGACCCCGGGAAACTGTTGTACTAAATGGCGTCTTGATGTTTTGGTGGAAAATCAACATTAGGAAACATTAGGATGACGGTGATGACGAGGCTTGTATTATTCACAAAGCAGTGTGAGTTTCACTTGAATTTCTCATTAAAACTGAGGCGTGAGTGAGAGGCTTACTATTTTTACTTCCTGCTATGTGAGAGCCAATGACAGCCAGCCGAGCTTAATGAGCACCATCTGCATATCTCTGAAAGTAATTAGCACTCTCTTTCCACATGATGTCACACCATTAGCATGCATAATGCATGATCCAGGATGTGGTATTTTTAGTGAGTGTTTTAACCTGCCAGCATGTACTTTGAGGTGATTCTACACATAACTCAAAAATAGCTACAAACTTCGACATCAAGATTTTATATGAAAACAAACAAACAAACAAACAAACAAACAAAAAAGCTGTAAAATACACCAAATGTACATGAATGTAAACGGGAAAGTATATATTTTAGGTGCTGTGATTGGTCACCATTTCTGTCAGTATTTTAAACAACTTTTATTTTATTTTACAGATTAACGTTTTATTCATAAGTATGTTCATATTGTGTACATATTGTGTACTTATTGATTCATGATATTCCGAAAAATCATCTTTCTAATCTTGTATCAAATCATATTGTATTATCAAATTTTAAGCCAGTAATCTGAAACATAAATGTCATCTGTTCACTCTATGTTGCTATACAGAGAAAATAATAGTTATATAATAGTTAATAAATAATAGTTGTACCTGGTATTCTTCTAAGTATTCTTTTAGTATCATTGATATACTATTATAGCTTTTGTTAATATTATGAATTAGATTTTATTTGTATATTTTCAGTCTGGCTTTCGTTAAAGTTTTAGTACTTGCGTTTTTTTGTCTTTTTTTTTTTGTTTGTTTGTTTGTTTTTAATGTCTATATATGTATGTGAAATTTTATATTTATTACTCTTATTTAGTTGTGGATATTTTAGTACTTCAAGTTAATCTAAATGAAAATGACAAATGTTGTCTTGGCAACTAGCTGAAATAAAACAATTTTAAGTTTGACTTTTTTAATATATTTTATTTTGTTTCAGTTAATGTTTATTTTGATTTAATTATTTTTTTTATGTTTTTTGTTTTATTCTTAGTTAACAGTAATATAATATAATATAATATAATATAATATAATATAATATAATATAATATAAATATTATTATTATTATATATATATTTTTTTTGCCCACATTTGGTGTAGCATCTAACAATAGGCTCTAACTACTGAAATTAACCAGAAAAACCCTGACTACCTTGTTACTTTTCAATCATTCACCTCCAGTCCGTCTTTTCAATCCTTCCCTTCCATTCCCCCTTTATAAGATCCAAAGAATTCCAGACAAATACAATCCAATCTCATTCTACAAGCCAATTCCAATCATCGTTGAATATCCTCTTTCACTCAAAAAAATATGTCCAATTACTGAAGCACAATAGGCTGTGATTGGTGTTTGAAGTTGACTTTAAAAGTGGTTCTGCGGCAGACAGGTGGAGAGTTCGGGATACTTGTTTGAAAAGGATTTTTATATCTGCAATCTAAACCGTTTTTATCTGATTGATGTGCATTTTAATATAAAAAGCAAACACATCATATCTTTGAAGTGCAAATTATAAAGACAGAGATACCTGGCGTCAGTGTATGGATTTATTATTGCATTGCGTTTCCGTCAAGATCTTTTCCCCACCTCAATTAGCTGTGCTTCTGCACTAAGTAGCTCTGACCATTGCAACCCACTCTAATGCAGCCCTGAGCCATCCCTGACCAACCTTGACCAACTCTGATGAAAAAATGACACCTTTGGGGAAGGACAGCGAGCTGAGCGAAGCAGCTTCATAATTAAAGAGGGATTATCCGACACACGGGTTTGAGAAGCAGAGAGAGATGAACAGACACCTACCTTCACAAGAGAGGCCATGAGAAGTGACCCCTGAGAGGCTGTCCCGGCAGACGTTACAGAAGGTAGGGCGAGCGTGGGAGCAGGCATACCAGTTGTGCATCCCTGAGAAATGTTCCACATTAAACTGTGCCGTCTAGCAAAGGAGAAGTTAAGACAAATTGGCAGACTATTTCAGAGCCCTTAAAACAAAGGCTACGTTTTTCAGCTCTCATACACACACATGCATCACACAGACTGGCCCACATTTAACAGCCGCAGGTGTATGACACACAACCCTCCTGCATGCAACACCACACCGGCATGGGCATCTACCTGCAGCACCCTAATGCTACAGGACAGTGATTTAAGAGGCCAGTTGTCGGTTTGATGTGTCTTGAATGTTAAAACGATTGAATAGGGAGGAGGGCGCCCCCAGTCAGGGGTGCCAGCCGAGCGCTGGAGTTCTGGGTGTGGTATTGCAGAACACGGGGGCTGAGAGTCTTACATAACCATCTTCATCTCATATCAAAGTGAGCATACAGTCAACACTCAACGCTGCAGTTAGCTCTTTCATTTACTGGTGTCAGATGTTAAAAACCACCACATGCACACATGCACAATTAGAGTCGGTCAATTAGCAACAACAAACAGAGCAAAATTCCTTTTTCCAGAACTATTTTAAACATAACATGATATTTATGCATAATATTTCAGATGCATATGAGAAGAGAAGAGGAAATCTGAAAGAAGGCCTGTTTAGAAGCTAGATTTGAACACCCAAAGCATGTGGTGAAATATACAGGACCTGATTGAAAACAGTTAAGGGGATTCTAAGGCATGCATCTTAGAAGTGTGTTTGAAAAACAGTGATAGTTCAAGATGGAACTCAAGTCAAACAGCGTTCTTACCTCGTAATGCTCTCTGGACTGAACCGATTTCAGCGAGCTGATCCAGTCCTCCATTTCTTTCCTGTTCTCGGCGCACAGGATAAGCCTTCGGAACGGTGTAATTACCTACAGGGAGACAGAGATCCGGGGAGATGAGAGCGGAGCGGAGCGTCTCACCCTCCTGCCTGACTGACTGCGACTGACAATGAGATCTCCCCCTTCTCGCTCTTCAAGACGAGGCTTGGGACAAGCCCCCCCACCCCTCGCCTCCTCCTCGTCTCCTCTTTAACGGCCACCTCCACCCCTCAGGTCTTTTCCTCTCGACTCGTTTCAGATGCTTGAGCGAGATTTAGGCTGACAGGCGGAGAGCCCGAGAAAATGCTAAAAGCCTGTTTCATAACAGGGGCAGCCTCCATGCGAGTCAACCCCTGCGCTTTTAATATCGCTATAATTTATTGATAATGCCACCCTTAACATCTCCACACGCCAGCAGCGCGCGGCAGCACAACAACTGTTTTCACTGCAAAGCCCATGGTGAAGCAGGTGATACAGTCTTTAGGGAATTACAGCTTACCACCTGCACCGAAACAACAGTGCAGATTCCTACATAAACCACTTTCTCATTTTGGCCACTCTGGTTTTAAAGACGCGAGAGATGCATTTAGTTTAGAAATGTTCGACCCAAAATATGACATTTGATGGCCAGTTATCTCAGGATAAAACTGTGGGAATTCCCTATTTACAGTTTTGATCTGATTTTCGATCCTCAGATGTTGCTCTTTTATAGCTCAGTAGGCTTGACTACTGAGTTCTGAGTGAAAATTCTGAAAATCAAAATTCTGTCATTATTTACTCACCCTCATTCGAACCCTTAAGACTTTTGTTCGACTTAATCTTCAAATGAAGATGTTTTTAATAAAACCTGAAATATTTCTGTCCCTCCAATCAAAGAGCATTCCACCAAACTTTCAAGCCTCAAAAACTTCATAAATGCACCATAAAAGTACTCCATATGAACCACAACCACTTTATATGATGAACAGATTTAGGCTTTTATTTATATAAAACACTGATCACACATACTGTACATAGACTGTACATAGTGTATGTGATAAGCAGAAGCTCAGATGTGCTTGCTTGATGCAAATGATGGGGTTTGTTCTAAACATCACGCAATTAAAGGGATAGTTCACCCAAAAATGAAAATTCTGTCATTAATTACTCACCCTCATGTCGTTCCAAACCCGTAAGACCTTTGCTCATCTTCAGAACACAAAGTAAGAATTTTTTCATAAAATCCTGAGAGCTTTCTGACCCTGCATAGACAGCAAAGCAACTGCAATGTTCAAGGCCCAGAAAAGTACTAAGGACATCGTTAAAATTGTCCATGTGACATCAGTGGTTCAACCTTAATTTTATGAAGCTATAAAATAATAAAGCCGATAATTTTGTTTTCTTTGCACACAAAAAGTATTCCCGTGAGCTTCATAAAATTACGGTTGAACCACTGATGTCACATGGACTATTTTAACAATGTCCTTACTACCTTTCTGGGCCTTGAACATGGTAGTTCCCTTGTTGTCTATGGAGGGTCAGAAAGCTCTCGGATTTCAACAAAAATATCTTAATTTGTGTTCCAAAGATGAATGAAGGTCTTACGGGTTTGGAATGATAGAATTTTTCATTTTTGGGTGAACTATCCCTTTAAGGTTAAGATTTTGATTAACATATTTGATGCACTATGAGTATCTGCATTGATCAGTGCTTATATGTGATAGTTCTGGTAGAATAGACTTTCAGTGGAGGGACAAAAGCGCTCAGGTTTCATCTTAATTTGTGTTTTGAAGATGAATGAAAGTTCTATGGATTTTGGATTGTTAACAGAATTTTCATTTTTAGGTGAACTATCCATTTAGGTATCAAGTTTATCTCTGAAAATATGAATTAAAACGAGACAATTTTGATATACAGTAAAAACAATAAAATCAGTGTGGACAGCTGAGATGATTTGCTTGTAAAATTTCATAGAAAATGTTCACATTGAAACCTCTGACTTTTGATGTCAGACTCTATAGTCTGAACCAATCTGAGCAATGTTTGAGACATTCTTCAGATATTTTTTGAACACATCAAAATACTATGTTTTCCAGTCTCCATTTTCTCTCCTTTAGTCTCATTGCTGTCCAGGAGATACTTGAGACTCGACTGAAATTGTTGCATTAAAACATTGTTATAATACTTGCTCCTATTCTTCATATCTACAATGAGGTGTCATCACAGATCCTGGTTTAGCACAAGTGTCAGTGTTCTCAGCTAATTATAAAGAGCTGTAAAAGAACCTTGTATTCCAGGCTGCAATAATAAGCTCATGTGGATGCAACAGATAAAACCCATCTGTTCCTGTTATAAATGCCTCAACCATAAATTGCCTCACTCATTTTTGGAAAACCAGTCATAACCATCTGGCATGATGGGGAATGAATCGTCTCTAATTAGGTTTTGCCTAGATGGCTACTACAGTTTTCAGAGATGTGGTTACCAAATAAACAATGCTATCGCTGTTACACAACAGCATACAATCTCCCTATGAGAAAACGCAGTGGCTGTAGCTGCCGCATGAGTGGATTAGAGGGGAATGCGCTGAAGATATCCACTAACAGCAGCAGAGGTGCTGAGAGAGAATTACACACGCAACAGAGTAATGTGGATGTCAACGCTGTAGCTCATTATGTTTGCCATTTGAGTGGCGGGTGAAGATACAGTTGCTTCATCCACGGCTTGTTAATTCTTGCTGTTTTTTTTTAGTGCTGTTGGATCTGAGTGTTTTCAACCCCCAGCCCCCTAAAATCTATAAACTCATTAGTGGCTTCTGTCTCCACTTCAGTATGACTTCCTTTACCATTTGACAATAAAGTCAAAGTCAAAAGGCATTAGCAGTGCATCATTAAAAGAATGGTCTGGGCTCAAAAAGCTCTATCAACAGCATTTGTTTTTAATTGAAAATTTTGCAGTTATACTAATGCACTTAGAATCTATGGAGCCAGAGATCTTAAATGCATTTGAGTTTAGAATGGCATGAGGGTAAGTAAATAACGACTTGTTTATTTCTTTTTTCCCTTGTACAAGTCTTGTAAAGCATCTGTGATTTTAACTTAAATTCACTCTGCATTTTTTAAAAAATATATATTTAATTTAGTATTTTTTTCTTTTTCTATTATTGTTATTTCTTTGCTATTTTATTTTATTATTATTGTATTACTATTTTTGGTAAACTCATCTTGTTTGAATGGTGCTACATGAACAATCATTATTTTACTGTAAGTCCAGGTTCAGGTCAATAACAAAAAAAAAAAAAAAAAAAAAACATGATTTAAAAAAAAAAAATCTTTTGAAAATATAGTTTAAAATAACAACATAATATATTTTTAAGAAATGTTTAAATGTAATGGGTCATGACGTACTAATATGTCATGTGGTTTAACTATCAAATAAAAACAAAACAAATTGCATTATTATTTATTTAAATACATGAGTAAACATCAATCATTATTTTAGAAATAAGATACTGAATATACTTTTCAAAATAAAAGTATATATTCTAACAAATATTGTGAATTACTAATTCATAAATATAAGAAATTCATAAGATTTCGGAGTGTTGTGCCACATGACGTTACACCAGAATTGATCAGAATAAGTATCTTAAAAACATATTTTAAGATACAGTACTTATTGAAACAGACAGTCTTGACGGTCTGAAGGGGCCTATTCTACAATTTCTTGCTTTTTTTCTGCATGTTTTTCGATACTGCTGGTTGCACCACATGACTTTCTTTCAATTAAGCTTCTTTAGTACAATTGTATCCCCCTGATGTATCACCCTGAAATTTGACTGTATGCCGCAAAAATCTAAATGAATAAACAATAACATTGAATTGCTTCTTTTTTTTTGCTTTTTTAAATGTATTTTTTAACAAATAAATTAATTAATCTCAATCCACAAATGCTGTCAGTAGAGATTAACTTGTACTGAACCCAAAATATAAATTGAAATGACAACATACATTGCATAAACACTTAATAAGAAAAAGCTTTGCAGTTTTATTTCTCAGTTATCAGGATTTAATGAAATAACCTCCTTTAAGGTGACTCTTTTGTCCAACCAGATAAGGTCATTTGAAGCACAGAGTGTCTCTGGCAGCCGTCCAATCATCTGAGGAGCCTCTTCTGCAGGAAGACACTGGAATCTCGGAAGCCTCCTTCGTAAATACCACCCTGTGCCAGTGCACCACACAGCTGCTATGTAAGGGCTCAGTTGTCCTTTACTAGCTTGTAAATGACAAGTGTTCTGCGAGGCATGTTTAGCAGTGCAATGCGGAGCTGTGAAGGGCAGTTCAGTCCGAGAGCTGCAGCGTAGCATCGCACAGCTTCATGTTTATTTATATGTTCACCATAGATACTGCAGATCTAAACCACAAGCATGAGAGCCTGCGTATCTTCTACAAAAACAAATAAAGGAGTCACACTGTCCAGGCTGCGCTGTCAGCTGCGGAAAGAGCCGCTGGAATTTTCTAAGCGTGTTATTTCATTATTTATAGAGCTATTTGATTCATTTTTTGTTGCCAAAAAACATACCTATCAATTTCTATGCCCAGCCGTGATGCAGTAATCACATTAGCATTCATCTTTCTCCCTTACACAATCAAACACGGGCAACTCCCAGCTCATCCCTGCCAGCCACTTACTCTAAAAGCCTCTTCAACCGCTCGCGCTGAGGACACGGCAACTTCACTGAGTGATTTCTCTTGTGCGGCGTCACTGCAGTTCACGATTACATTTAAATAGAGTTTAGACAAACTAGAAAAAAAATTCACTCATTTACGGCGACGGGGTGTCTGAAACCGGTTCTGGGCCTTATGAAATGGCTCACAATGGTCAACTAGTCATCTAACAACTGAGATGCTGATAAATCGTTTTAAAAAATTGCAATGTTGCATAAAGCAATTTAACAATAGCAAATTGTCATTAAATGTGGGTAAAAACTACACAGCAACAGTATCTGACACTCTGAAATTTATGAAAACAACTGTTTTTATGGAAAATAAAAATTGTATATTAACTGCCATAGTTCAGGGTTATTATAGTTAACTAAAACTATAAGAAACTGTTACTTGAAGTAAAGCCAAAATAACTAAAACTGAAACTAAAATTAATAAAAACTATATATAGACATATAAAAAACTTTAAAAAATACAAAAGCATAACAGAATTATTAAAACATCAACTAAATTAAAATGAAAACAAAATATAAAAATAAAAACTACTACAAAATATTAATACATTCTATAATATCTCAATAATACTAAATTAACACTGAAATAACAAAATGACACCAGTCAGATGACACAAATTTTAACAAATTCATCTATTTACAATGTATTTGACATCTATTTTTTTTATTTCTATGTGTCTAGTTATGGGGAAAGACTATGCCCTGAATTTTTTTATTTTATTTTATTAAATTTTTTTTTTCATATTTTTTAATGACTTACAATTCTTAACAAATTTATCTATTTACAATGTATTTGACATCTATTTTTTTTTTCTATGCGTCTTTATGGGGAAATACTATCATGTCCTGAATTTAGTTTTTTTATATATATATTATTATTTTTTTCATAATTTTTTTAATGACTTACAATTCTTAACAAATTAATCTATTTACAATGTATTTGACATCTATTTTTTTTTCTGTATTTCTGTGTCTAGTTATGGGGAAAGACTATCATGCCCTGTTTTTTTTATTTTTTTTTATTTTAATTATTTTTTATAATATTTTAAATTACTTTTTCTTCATTGTTTTCTCATTTATATAGCAATCTACATGTATTTTTTTAATTAAGTGGTATTAAAATTCATATATTATACTTAAAATATGCTTTGATATGAACATTTATTACTATTTAAATAGTCAAATAGGGAAATTTCTGAACTTTTGATGATTGTATTTTAAACAAATCTCAAGACCCCTTCAATGTTCTGTGAACTCCAACTACATGTTTTTGATCATGTGCTTTATACATAAACACCCCTATGAAACATGCCAGTTTGAGATCAGGAATCAGAAAGCAACCTGAAACAAGCCTAATTACATTGGGTTTCCAGTTTAATTTGTTTGACTAGTTGTTAACTAGCTGTTTGTGAATGTTTGTGGTCAAGTTATGTAGTAACTGTCAGTTAATGGAAATGCAGGTCGAAGAACCAGCAAAACCACCGAATTGAGAACCGGCACCATTTTGGTAGAAACTGGTCAAAGAAGTGGTACTTGAAAAAGCAGCAGTGAGGTAGAGAATGGCTCTCGGACCAATGAGATAGTCCCCATTGACTGAAGGGGCTGATTGTTGTCTGGGGAAAGTGAAGCCGTTCCAGTTCAATACTCAGAAAAGGGCAGTCACCGCAGAAGAGACGCGGAGACTTCTAAGAGAGCATCCGTGTGAGACCAATGCTGCTGTATTTAACACAGGACTGCGTCTGACCTAATCAATGACACTATAGAATATTCTAGAGTCGATAGATTAAACTTACATTGAAGCTCTTGGAGAAAACACCACTGGATTTGATGGAAAGCTCCTCGTGATCAATGCCAGCTAATTGTTCTTGGTGCAATAAAATAATGCGGTTACATTTTATTTTCAGGTGTCCTTGTTACAGTGTAATAATAAATGTATACATTTAAGTACTGAGTAATATTAATTAACTACATGTACTTACTATATGGTTAGGGTTAGGATTAGGGTTTGGCTTAGGGTTACCTGCATGTAATTATGCAGAATTTATTGTTATTATAGTAGTAAGTACTTGAAACGTGTAACAAGGACACCTTAAAATAAAGTGTTACCTTTTTAATTTTTTTTCAGGCAATGTGAATATTTTATTTAAATAATACAGCAGGACATTAGATTACAGCAAAAATGTTAAAGGTCAGATAAGGCAGGGATCTAAGGTAGGTAACAACTAAATATTTTCACCTTTTTACAATAATTTCTAAACAATAATCCTCCTCCGAAAATCCTCCTAGAATAATACGGTTCTTTTTTCAGCATTTCAAATGAATGCTGTTCTTTTAAACTTTTTTTATTCATCAAAAACTCATCATGTTTTCCATTAAAATATAAAGCAGCACAACTATTTTCAACATTGATAATAATAATAAATGTTTCTTGAGCAGCAAATCAGCATAACAGAATATTTTTTGAAAGATCATGTGACACTGGAGACTGGAGTAATAATGCTGAAAATTCAGCTTTGATCACAGGAATAAATTACATTTTAAATTCTATCAATATATTATGTATCATTATATTATATCATATATGTTTTCACTGTATTTTGTAAGCCTTGGTGAGCATAAGATGCTTCTTTCAAAAAAATTAAAAATGAACTTTAGTGTATTGTCAGCAACGTTATCGTTATCATAAATAATGGAAAACGGTAATATTTAGCTGTCTGATCCCTGTTACATGTTACAAGCACCTGCTCCATCAAGGTTAACTACAGCCAATATGGAATTCATCATCTCGTCAGTTTGCACTGGTACACAGTGTTTTCATACCACAGGAAAGAGATACTGCATTTAATTAAAGCACTCCCTCTGCGTGCCCCTTCAAGTCTACATTATTTCACATTAGTGAGCCAGCGGATTCCCTCTGGACAAAATTGATTATTATTTCATTAGATCTAGCTCGGTCTATTTATGGACTTTAATCTCAGGCGTGTCAGGCCCATTTTTTCTACGAAAGATCATTGGGGGCATATCAACAAAGTCATTTTATAATAATATTTCCACTATCAATCTGCTTTTATCATGTAGATTTCATTATCATTGCTCCTGTATTGATCTGGTGTGCTGTACCTGACTTTATAAGATTATTCATTATTAAATAAGCTACATTAGTCAGAACATCACAGATAAAGTGTCTCAAAAATGATTTAACTCTTTACAAAGGACTGTCAAAATGATACTGACAGAGTATTCTGCTTAAAACAGCTTGATGTCCTGCGGTGTGACAAACTAAATTCCATTTAGAACTTTTTAAACACTATTTTAATTATTAGGCATGTCTCAATCCTTTTAAAAACCACATAGAATAGTGAATAGAGACTAAATGAACACTTCTAGAAAGCACATGCATGGAAAAAACTTTTAAAATTAAAAATAAATAAACATTTATTTTAAACAACAGAGAAAATTTTCACACTAGCAGGACCATTTAAACAACACTATAAAAAAATATATTTTTTGAAGTTAAAAATTCCAGTGGCAAAAATGTATGTTTTACAAGAAAAAATCATTTTAGTCTTTCTACTTTAAGTTTTTGAGTTTAATTATTTGTGAAATTTACTAGCTAATTTACTAGAGTGAAAATGGTTTCAAAGGAAATCCTACATCATTTTTTGTTTTCAGTGAAGGAAAAAAGTTGATTAAACACGGACCTAAGATACAGACTTCCCCCTTTTTACGTTTTTAAATATACATGATTTTAAAAATTCTGCAGGCTCATTTTGTGTCAAGTACGCACATTGCAAACATACAGAAAATGACATTAACTAAATGCTGCACTGAAGCTGTTCCAAGTCTCTCCCAATTCCATACCATCTCAACGATACGAGATTCATCAGTCTGCGCAGCATAATTACAAAATGACAAATCCATTTGTGTGCAGCCCCTCAAAAGCTCTAGCCGGTGCCAACTGAGGATAATGAAATCTTGTTCTCAAAAGCTGGCAACGAAAAACACTTGCTGCTGGAAGCTTTGCCTCGCTCACGTGTACCTCAAGGTGCAGCGTCCTGGCTTTCCTCTTACATGCTCAGAAACCCAAGCAGACAATGTCTCACAGAGAGCTCAAGCAGAATCTAAAGACAAGTTTCCATTGCGGTAGGGAGCGGAACCCAGATGTCAAGCGGCACCTTTACAGTTTTCATGCATATGCCGTGTGTGTGTAGTGCACTCACCAGCGATCCGCTCTCAGCTGCACCACTGCGTCTGTAATCGTGAGCTGATGCCTGTGAGTGTGTTTGTTAAGGCTGGTTTCTCCGGGTCGCTCTCGCCCTCCCCAACCGCTGCAGAACCCTCCACCGCTCAAGGAACAGCCCACCGGAGACACATGCAATGTCACATGCACCGCCACACTGAGCGCTTCCACATGGCCAAACACACGAGGGCAAATTTCGATGGATGAATAAAGAACAATTCCTGCATACTAAGTAGCCGCTTTAAGACGTCGCGTGTGTTTAGGCTGAACCCTGTTCTCCATTACAGCTCCCTCCGGACCGCTGGCCAAGTCAAGCAGAAGCGACTCGTTAAGGAGAGCAGGCTAGCGTTCACCTCTTCCCATCATCTCTCATCACTCGCTGTGCCTCCGTCCTCCAGTATCTTTCACTCCCCCTCCGCTTTTGACTGCAGCCCTTCACCGGGAGGTGTTTGTGAGTGACATCACTCCGAGGATTTCCGTTTGTTCCACAGACAGATCACTTCTCTCCCTCTCTCTCTCTCTCTCTCTCTCTCAGAAACACACAGTGCTGTGAGCTATTTTTAGCAACAGAAAAAAAACACAGCATGACTACAAAGCAGTAGGTTGCTACACTGAGAAAAATACAGCATAAATGAAGCCCAAAATGGCTGTGCAATATGAAAGGGTGCCTGCTGTAGAAAAGAAAATCGCAAGGGAAATCCATTTTGTCTCGATAGTTTCTCCTAGAGTGCAATGAGATAAAGTGCAAATGGAGACTTTAGCTCATGTCTACTGCTTTTCAGGTTATTCTCTGGAGGATAAAACCGAGTAATCTCTCTATAATACCATAAACTCAGATTTGTGCTCAAGATACTGTAAAAGAAATCTGCAATCAAAAGTCTTTTCAATATGAACTCCAACATTTTTCATCAAATTATTCCAAGAACAAATCCAAATCCAAGCTATGCTATACATCTTAATTTAATAGATTATATGCTTTCATTGTCAATAACTGTCTCATTTGCAACTGTTTTTATTTCTCCTAATGAAATTCAAGAATATAATATAATATAATATAACATAACATAACATAACATAACATAACATAACATAACATATATATATATATATATATATATATATATATATATATATATATATATATATATATATATATATATATATATATATATATATATATATATATTTATTTATTTATTTATTTTTTGAAGTTATAAATTCCAGTGGCAAAAATTTAGATTTTTGGAGTGTTTTACAAGAAAATTTTAGTCTTTCTACTTCAACTTTTTGAGTTTAATTATTTGTGAAAATGGTTTCAAAGGAAATCCTACATAATTTTTACAGACATGATACAGATTTTCCCCTTATACGTTCATGCAAATTTTAACCTATTATGATTTTTAAAATTCTGGACACGTTTTGTGTCAAGTACGCACATGCAAACATACAGAAAATGACATTCTGAAAACTCATTTAAATGCACTGAAGCTGTTTTAAGTCTCTCACAATTTCTTTGTGCTCAAGATATTGTACAAGAAGTCTGCAATCAAAAGTCTTCTCAATACGAACTCAAACATTTCTCATCAAATTATTCCAAGACCAAATGATCCAAGCTATGCTATTCAAATTAATTTTTAGATTTTTTTGATGTCAATAATTTTTTTTTATTTGGAACTATTTTTTGGGACTGTTTGAAAAATGGATAATAATAAAGCACAATCAAGCAGTGCTATCCCTTTTAACTTTATAGCTTTATTACTTCATATCAATCTGTGACTATTTTTATTTCTACAACAGAATTCTACAAGACACATCTGGTGCTACTTCAGTAAAACATTACAGAGAACTCAATTAAGTCTCCTGTGACATAAAAGAGCAACCTCTGAGCAATATAATTCTCCTGTGGGCAAACTTCAAGAGCCTCAGGAGGACCATTAATCACCACGGAGCAAATTCCCTCAAAGTGAAGTGTCATTTCTGCACGACAGTGTCAGTGGAATCACAAAAACAATGTTTTCAAATGGGTTTTGAGTGGGTTTGGCTTGCTCAGAAGTGTGCAATGTATTTCTGAAATCTGCAGATTGTCATGCTTGTACTGAAGAAAAAGAACACACACTTTATTTCTAAAAAAAGCATCTACATGGGCCTCTCAATAATTTATAAGTATAATGAGCATCTGTTGTTTTTCTTGGCAGTGGGTGATTTCTCTTTTCTGAGGGGAAAAAGCATTTGTTGGAGCAGGCGGAGCGTAGCAACTACCCCAGAGCATGTGCGTCGCCCAGCCCACTGTTAAACAATATGCCAGCGATCAAATCATCCAAAACATGCTCAGTGGAGCACTAACATCTCTGCTGCTAAGAATAACCCCTCGTTCTCCTCGGAGCTTTCTTAGTCCTCCGTTGTTTCTTTTTATAGCCATGCCTGGGGAGCCGGCCAGCAGTTTTTAGAAGGACACGACCACAGTCGCTGCTCCTCGGCCCGTTTGATCTCAGCTGACGACACTTGTTTACTTGCTCGCAAACACAAACACACATTATACCATGGAAAAGCACAACAATACAACCCTGAGGCAACATTTGCATGTTTCACAGTGTAGAAAATAAGTAACTTTCATTGATTTTCTAATAATGGATGTTTCCAGGTTCTCTGAAGGTTAAGTCCTTGTACGTTTATAGTGGTGAATGGAAGACTACAAAAAAATATAGTTTTGTGTTCCCATTTGCTCCAATAGCAAAAGAAAAATCCTGACATGTTCCTCTCATGCACAATCATGTTTCCAAAAAATTTTTTTAAATAAAAAACATGGAAATTTACAGCAATCAGAAAAGAGAAAGATGTCAAATATACTGTCACTCCCTCAGATGTTGTATTAGGAACATCCTTTTGTGTGCAATGGTAATGTTTTCTTTTTATAATTTAATGCCAATATTAAAAATGTACACTTTTCATTTTTAAAATAAACATTTAAAAACGTTTTGCTAAGTTTATGATGTTAATATCTCAGGAAACGTGCCATCACAGTCCATAGTAAAGAGATTTGAATATTTACAGTATTTATCTGTTCTGAAATGGTAAAGGATAGCAGAGATATGACATGATAATATAATATAATATAATATAATATAATATAATATAATATAATATAATATAATATAATATAATATAATATAATATAATATAATATAATATAATATAATATAATATAATATAATATAATATAATATAATATAATATAATCTTTTCCAGCCTTTTGGAAGATATTTATCTGTTCTGAAATGGTAAAGGATAACAAAGATGTGACATGATTTTATGAATAGTTGAGTTAGAGTTTTGGATTGATTCATTGAAACGGATAGTTTGAAGTGATTCACAGAAATGAATTGAATTTGCTAACTGTAACAGCATCTTTGCTAATGAAGTTTGGGTAACACTTTATTTTGATAGTCCACTTTAGACATTGTACTAACAGTAAGTAACTTTGCACTCTACATGTCAACCAGCAGTCATTAGAGTATTAGTAGACTGTTTGCTTCATATCTGCTAACACTTTATTTTGATGGGTCTACAACATACAACATACTGACTATGAGATACTTTGCAAGTCAACTTATTCTACTAACCCTAAACCTAACAGTCTACTCTGAGAGTTAGTAGATATGTAGTTGCAAATCAATGAGAATTAGTTGACGTAGTTACAAAGTTACTTACAGTTAGTAGAATGTTTAAAGTGGACTATCAAAATAAAGTGTAGAGTTATAAAAATCTTGCAATCCTGTTTCAAGCCAGTACTACAGTACAAGCCAGTTTTTGGTGAATTATTATTTTTAATTAAAAACACAACAACAAAAAACAAACAAAACAGTCACTTATATTAATCAAAAAAATACTGCCAAATACGCACTTTTGCGGATCACTTTGACACCAAATCCTGCACCATCATCTTGTCAGTCATGTCTTCTTACTCTGTTCACGTGATAAGTGAAATCTCAGCTTTCAGTTTATAACTGTAGGGTCCGTTATCCAACTAAACTAAATAGTTTTACTTTCTATTAAAAAAATGGCAGTGGGGGCAAGTAATGTTATCAGTGAATAGACGAACATCACGTAACACCGGTAACACTGCGTCAAGCCTAGTCAGTACTGGTGCAAAAATGACACACTTCACCTCGACACTTGTGGAATTGACTTGTTGCTATGAGAACTGCATGATCCTGTAGTATCTGGCAGACCTAATAGTCAATATTACACATCTAACGTGCTGTCTATTTGTGGTATATTGTGGATATTCACCAGTGTTGACATAAAGCATGGAAATGGCTGCTTACCGTGAAACTGTTGTTGACATTCTTTGTGCTTGATTCGGCAACACTGGCATCTGAAAGATCCACCTCATCGAAAATAAGAGACTGTGGACAGGAGGAGAAACAGGAGGAGAACAGTAAACATTGACGATCATAGTAACACAACAGATTTAGCTTACGCTCATAAACAAAAATCTTATGCAGTGATACTGAATACTGTTCTACTGAAATGACACGGAAATGAACTTATTAAGCTACTGCTTATCCTATGCACTACCATGCGTGTATCCTATATGAGTTTAAGATGGATCGCAGACAGCTGGGTGTGTTATGACCTCCTCCATCAGCACAGAGAGCAGGAACTGAAGGCCTGAGATAATAATAACGCCACACACCACCTTCAGTGAGTAGTGAAAACCTCTATCAGGAGAGCCAGGATCTTAGAAACTACTGTTGACTAAACATTTGTCAAGGATGTAACAATGTCATTTTCTGCAGTGATAATTAGAGCTGGGGAGTATGAGCAAACATATTTTTACATATTATATTATTATGAGTCCTTTATGCGACGGAAATGGTGTATATCATCATGGAAATGTATTTTAATTTGGCTTACTGTTTTTAGATAATAAAGGCACTTCATCTCATTTGATTATTTTCTCCTTGATGGATGCAAACCCAACGATTATTCAGTTTAAAAACTTCTTTACATTATGTAAAAAACACTTTTGACTGTAATTTCTGATTGGATGAGCCACATTCAAAAGAGCTTTAAAATAGTCAATGGGTCGAGGACAAATAAGAGAGCTCTAGATAAAGAAAAAAATATATAGGTGCCAAGTTCTTAGAAATATTTAGAAACATTTAAATCATTTTCAAAAAATATTTAAATCAATTAATCAAGTGAAAATTAATAACATATTTTCCTTGAATAAATGTGATTGTACACTACAGTTCAAAAGTTTGGGGTCGGTAAGATGTCTTATGTTTACCAAAGCTGCATTTATTTGATTAAAACATGCTCATGCGTCCACTCTATTGTATCACTTTAAAGTTTTTGTCCTGCATACTTCTGCATTTATTAATAAATTCATCTTATTTTAATGAAACCACTTTTTTGTCTGGCCAAAATAAAAATTAAAAAGAGCATCATGCCATTGACCTCAAATATGTATATATATATATATATATATATATATATATAAAAACACCTGTTTTCATGTCTATTGTGGCAACACAAAATATCATACCACCCAGCCCTATGTATAATCAGGTTCATGTATGAACTCCAAAAAGAGATGCGTATTTGAAGGATAAAATAAGTATTTCCAGGCTTCCTGAGACCTTTCCATCAAGTTTCAGTTTCAGTCAGTGATGGTCCAGTGTTTTGGGTGGTGATTGCCAGATATTTGAGTAAATGATGGTTGTATACTCAGGCAGTGTAAACAGTGTGACATCCTATTTATGATCTGTAGGCTTGGCCGCTGTACAGCATGAGTCTGTCACAGACCCGGGTGCCATGCAAATGCAAACAAAACCCCCTCATTTGAGCACAGCAGTGTGATCAGCCACCTCGTTTCTGCCTGTGAGGTCTGTGTCGTAACTCCCAGCTCTCTGCCGCCATGCGCTAGTGTCACTCCATGTCATTCAGGAGCTATGCAGGAAGTGCTAGCTTGCGTCATGGCAGCTGCATAGCTATGAACTGCCGATTTTTTAGACTAAATCCACTCTTTCTCTCAGATCAGATCAGATCAGATTCAGATCAGATCACGGACCCAACGCCTGAATGCCATCCGTAACCATATGATGGGCAGAGAACATATGAATGGAGGCGAACACACTCAATGCAAGGCTCACGGGTAAAACATCTCCCCTCAGACACAGACAATGACATACAAGGCACGTCTCCAGGACTCTCCTCTTCAGATGCTTAAACAGACAAGCAGATGCGGAAATGACGTGATGCCGCTTCGGTTGTCCAATGAGGAGAACGGGCATCCCAAACAATGCCAGCAGGGTGATTGGTGGTCAGCAATGTCACTGATGAAGGCTAGAGAGATAAAGAGGGGGTCGCTGCTGTTGCTGACCCGAATCACCATCAAGCCTTCCTCCGATCCACTGGCACCAAGAGCGGGCGGCGGACGGCGGGCACCGGTCCAGCAGACGGAAAGCACCCTCCAGCACACGCGGCTACGAGAGACCCGATACTGCCAGCGGGCCAAAACGCCACCCGCCTGCCATAGTGCAACCACACACACACACACACAGTGACGTTATAGGCATGGCAGAAGGTGCTATGCAGGTGCCCATGTGCAGCTCTTCAGCCACTCTCAGCACAGGCATGCCCAGTAACTCAGGTCCTGGGAGGAACCATGGTCAAGCAGGTTTTTTTACCCCCTTACCTTAGATCACTCTGTAGAGCTTACAGGGGGCTTATTGTAGGGGGCTTACTTTACACTGTAAAAAATGTTAGCATCATTATAAAAAATGTTTTTGAACACAACTGGATTTTCTTTATCAGTAATTAAATAAAATTAACAAGTGCAATGGTTTACTGTTTTTAAGGCAGCAATTAAAGGTTTGAAATTTTTTACAGTGTAGTGAGGGTGTAGAATCAGTATCAGGATATAATGAAAGAATAGCTCACCTTGGCATCCTTGGCATAGTAGAGCGTCCGTCCCCGCAATTTGAAATAACGCTTTTTCCAACGCTGGAACGAGCTTGTCTGTTTCAGAAGCAGCCCTTCCTTCACGCTCGTCTGCAGAAAGAGAGAGGTAGAACAAGAAGTCAGGAACCATATAAGCGTTTACACACAGCACAGAATCACTAGTAGTGATGAACAGATTAGCTCTGTACATGTTTTATTGTTCCAGAGCTAAGACACCTCGTTTGGGCTACTATCGAAGGTAGCATTATATCCAGGCAGTATCCTTCAATGCCAGAATGCTCAGTAAAAAAAGAAGAAAAAAAAAACATGAATAGAGAATGAAAAACAACATAGAGAATGCTGATTACAAAATATATTTTATTTAGGGCTGTCAAAACGATTAATTGCAAAATAAAAATTTGTGCTTACATAAACTATGTGTGTCTACTGTATTTATATGTACATATAAATACACACACATAAATATATATATATATATATATATATATATATATATATATATATATATATATAAGAAATATATGTAATAAATACTTATATTTATAATACTTATAAATCTCACATAAATAGGAATGAATATATATATATATATATATATATATATATATATATATATATATATATAAAGTCTATATATATATATATATATATATATATATATTTCTTGAACATATACATGTATATATACACATATAAATATATACAGTACGCACACATATATTATGTAAACACAAACTTTTATTTTGGATGTGATTAATCGTGATTATGTATCACAGTGTGATTATGCGATCTTAGAACATAGCTAAATAGTTCAATCACAAAAATAAAAATTGACCAGTATTTGGGAATATGGGAGTATTTGACCCAATATTTGTCTGTACTGTGTTAGCGTAGCAACATGCTAACACCCAACATTGTTGAAATCAATTGTACATTTCTGCTTTGCGCTTATGAAAAGAGTGCTATTTGGATGAGTACTTTTCTGGCTTTACAATTCATTCAAAACCAAAACATAGAACTAAAAATAGTTCGACCTAATTGCCCAATATTTAGGTATTTGGGACTACCTGACCCAATATTTATGTGCTTTGTTAGCTTCAGGTTTGGGAAAATAATCAAAGTCTGTGATAAAAAGGGTAAAAGCAGTGTGAACATTTCATTGACACTGACGAATCAAAGGCACGTTCCTCTGTCAGATGGAAAAGTTTTCTCCTTTTTTGCCATTTCCTGTGAATATATTCATACCAGAGCTGACTGAGTGACATGAAACAGACAGGGCAATAAAATAATCCTCTGCCCAACTAGCTAGTCACGTTAGCTAAATTATAACCTTAAATATGAGCTGTTCCTGCATACGCACCATCCAATTATATCCCAGCTATGTAAACAATGTTATAATGTACCAAACAAAGAGGGGGCATTTGAGACTTAACATAAGTGTAAAGGAAGCAGAATTTGAAACTCGATATCAGCTCTGGACGTCCACGGGGACATGTGCACAGGGTCTGCCCTGCCAGAGGAAGGAACAGGAAGCCTTGCCAAGATCAAGTGCGCTTCAACACCAATTTCATGCTTGGGAGGGGAAAGACAAGGCAAAAGGCACACAAGAAAGGAAGCCTATTACTCACAAAATCCTGTTCTGCAGAGTGCCACCGTCCCCTTGGCAAACGTGAACTCACGGAAGCCACAAAAGGAAAGGCAAAAGATCTCAAACCTGAGATCTTTATAGGCAAAAAGGCTCCATGAAGAACCTTTAACGTCCATGAAACCCTTCCACTGCACAAAACGCTCTATACACTCTTCAATATAAAGAATCCTGAAGGGGTTTTCACAGTGATGCCATAGAAAACTATTTTGGATTCCACTAAGAACTTTTCAGTGAACAGTTTTTAAAATATACATTTTTAAAACAACTTTTTTTCCTCTTAGAACCCTTTTCTCCTACAAGGATATTAACTCTTTCCCCACCATTGACAGAATTTTCCTGCAAAAATAGGGGGGCGCTATGACACATCTTCTGATATAGTACAGAATCTCTGGATCCAAAAACAAGCAAAGAAGAAGCAGAAACAAGCGATTGATTACACACAAGGTAAGCTAAAGCGGTCATCAAACATTCAACAGCATATAAATCAAAACTGCCTAACATTACCGAATTAAATGTCGAACCCACGGAGAGGTATTCTGAATCTGATCTGTACGTAGCCTTAGGCTACGTTTACACTAGTGCGTTTTTGTTTTAAAATGCATAACTTTTGCTACGGTTATGCCTGTCGTTTACACTACTCCGCCGTTTTCGACCCTCAAAAACTGAGACTTTCGAAAACGCTGCAGACCCCGTTTTAGTTTGAAAACTCCGGGGTTGCATTTCAGTGTAAACGGACCAAAATGGAAACTTTTGAAAACGATGGCATGGCTGCCTACATTTGCTTTGTGTACCCTTGACGATTGTGTAAACAATAACATCATGCTCATTGTTTTACCTGCATGAATGGTCATGTGACATGCGTTTTCGGTTGTGTAGTGTGGACGGAGAACGTTTCTGAAACACAGTGAAAACGCCAGTGTAGACGAGGATCGTTTTCATTTTAAAATGCTGTTTTAAAATGAAAACGCACTAGAGTAAACATGGCCTTTGACAAAACGTTGCTTTATTATGAACAAAATATTCAAGCACTGATGTATGACGCTAAAAAACTGTTTGTTTATTTTAAAAGTAGCTGCTCTGCTCTTTCTTTTCACACATTGTATGTTCAGATATTCATACACAAAATATTTTTGTGGCCATGAAATTTCCATGTGATAAAATTAACAACAAATGCTGGCATTCGCTGTCAACTTCTTCAAAAATGCTGGCGGGGAAAGAGTTAAAGGTTCTTCATGGAACCATAATTGCAATAAAGAACTTATTTTTAGGTGTGTAGAGTAAAAAAAAGTTTTTTGTTTTTTAGCTGACAAAATGTTCTTCACACAGAAAAAATGGTTCTTTTAACAACTGTTCACTAACTGTAACTTCACTGAAAGTTTAATTGAGGATCTCAAAATAATTCTTCTCTCTAATTCTTCTAAACTCCTTTTGGAACCTGTATTTGTACACACGCTTATCTTTACCTCTTATTTATACACTTTGGAACCTGTTTTTCTACACTCTTAAAAATAAAAGGTTCTTTATTGGCATCTTTGGTTCCATGAAGGGCCTTTAACATCTTTTCATTCAAAAAAATGGATATTTATAGTGAAAAATGGTTCTTTAGAATTTTCTAAAGTTCTTCACAATAAAAATAAAATGGTTCTTTTAAGAACAGTTCACTGAAAAGTTCTTTGGCGACCCAAAAACAATTCTTCTACAGCATCACTATGAAAAATCCCTTTTTGAACCTTTATTTTGAAGAGTGTAAGATTATCCATCTTTAAACCTGCTAAGCGAAACTTTCCTCAAGATCATCAATTTTGCAGAGCCGGATAGTCTCCTGTGAAAGTGACACTCCAGACAACCCGATGTAGTTTTCAAAGGCAGCGCATGCGGTTTCACCCCTGCACAGGCCGGGCAAGAGGAAGGCAGCCGGAGAGAGATGGGGGCCAACACCAAGGGTTATCCTGTCAGCCCGGTTGCCTTGACTACACTGTCATTTCACATCATCCCAGCCCCAACCGACTATAAACAAGGGCCATAGACCTGCGAGCAGTCACACTCCTTCCCGTCCATTCATCTACAAATATAGCAGGAACATGGAAAAAAACAAAAAACAAACACAAATCCACAGGCATATATGGGAGGACGGCTATTTATAGCAGAGGAAATATGCTCTCTGAGGGGAGAATTACAAACAGAGACGCAGGGTTCGATCTGACATCCTGGTGCACAGCTGTGTCAACTTAAACAGCAAATCCATCCGCCAGCGCACTCGGTGACACTACATCGCTGTTAAAACACCCCCTCTGCTCGGCTACAAAACACTGAACTCGCTCTGCTTTTACTAAATATACCTGCGTGACATTTAACGATAAATGGACGATAAATGACGGTCTGACTGTTGGTGAAACAGCGGAAAACTCACTTCTGTGGGGTCTAATGGATATTCAAAATCTCGACCCCCCCAAGAAGTTATGTCATGTCTGCACTGCATGTGAGTGACGTGGCAACCTATAGTGTTCCTATTATAATTAATGAACATAGCTGTATAGACTGAGAGTAATGTGCTGATTATAATGGGAGTGTACTTGATTTGTCATGCCATGTTGAATCGCTTGCAGTGTAGGTGGGGTGTGAAACTGTTTAAATGTCATTTAATTGGTACATTAATCAGATTAATTCACTAAAAGTTTCGCAATTCATCATGCCTGTTTAATAAACAGCTCTCAGCCATAATACATGAGTTACCCATAGACTGGTGGAAGAAACTATGGAGATTAGTGTTATTTTAGTACTTTTTTTTTATATACATAGGATTTAGCTTTAATTTTTACATTTTCAGGTCACATTTTATTTTTATATTTGTTTTTATATTTTCAGTTAACAGTAAGTTTTAGTGATTTAAAGAATAGGTTTGCAGATTTTCAACCAGCTTTTTTATTGTTACAATGTTGCTAATATATGTAAATGAATAACATGTACAAGTCATGTTGGAAAGATTGTATTTATGAGTTGAATGCACACGAACATCATGTAGTTATAATTATAATGGAGAAACTCAGAACTCTAAGTTCTGAGTTTCTGACTTGTGTCAGTGAAAAAAACATGCCAGACGCAACAGATACAACATCTGTATCTATGTTAAATTTACACTACACTCTTAAAAATAAAGGTTCTTTATTGGCATCTTTGGTTCCATGAAGAGCCTTTAACATTCATTGAATCTTTTCATTCAACAAGTGGATCTTTAAAGTGAACAAAATATTCTTTAGATTTTTTTCTAAAGTTCTTCACAATAAAAAGAAAATGGTTCTTTTAAGATCAGTTTACTAAAAGGTTTTTTGGAGAACCCAAAACTGTTCTTCGGAATCTTCATTTTGAAGTGTAGGATTATCCATCTTTAAACCTAAGCGAAACTTTCTTAAGGATAATCAGTTTTGCAGAGCTGGATAGTGTCATGTGACAGTGAGACTTAAATGTGTAAAAAAAAAAACTGTTAAAATGAATGAAAAATCTATTTACAATAAAACTATCTAACCAGAAAAGGTACATCTTGCTTTTTGCATCTTGCTTCCACCAAAGTTATTTGAATGCACCTGCTGTCAAAATGACAACTTCCCAACTCATAAATATGAACTTCAAAGGTGGACTTGAACGTAGCTTCTTTCTCCTTTCTACCTTCACCCAGATATCCCCATTTATCTGTCATTTATCTCCACTGGATGACGCAAAACACATCATTTTGTGTCATTTTGTTAAAACTCTGTGTACAAAGCACAAATTATGATTATTATTATTATTTTTTTTTTTACATTTCTACTGAATAGACAGCCAAGTTCTATTAAAGTCCAGACATCAAAGGATCGCCATTCACTTTCATTATAGAAAAGAACAGCATCTGTTCTGCTCAGTGTCTTCTTTTGTGTTCCAGAAAGAGTCATACAGGTTTTTGGTGAGTAACTCATGACAGCATGTTCATTTATGGCTGAACTGTCCCTTTAAGATACCACTTCAGCTAGTTTTTATTTGGATTCCACTCACTCATGATGTCACATCAGATGGATTTAATTTCATTTAGAGCCACTTTTCTCATACGTCACTTTGGTAAGCAATGCATGCCAAGAATATGAATGTAAATGCAAAGATGACTGCTTTTCCTTTCTATGTCTCTAGCCATATCAGTAATGCTTAGTGTACTTTTTAATTTTTTTTTGAAACGAGGGGGGAAATTAAATCACCATACAATCACAATAACTACACTACTGTTCCAAAGTTTGGGGTCAGTAAGACTTTTTTAAGAAATGAATATTTTTATTTAGCAAGGATGCATAAAATTAATCAAATGTGACAGTGAAGACTTTCAAAATTATACAAAACAGTCTATTTCAAATAAATGGCATTCTTTTTTAACTTTCTAATCATCAAACAATGCTGGAAAATACATATATACATATATATCACAGTTTCCATGCAAATAATATGCAGCAAAACTGTTTTCAACATTGATAAAATAAGAAATGTTTCTTGAGCCAGAAATAATCATATTAGACTGATTTCTGAAGGATCATGTGCCACTGAAGACTGGAGTAATGATGCTGAATATACAGCTTTGCCGTCACAGGAATAAATTATATTTTAAAATATTAAGATAGAAAACAGTTATTTTAAATTGTAATAATATTTCTCAATATTTGCTGTATTTGTTATCAAATAAATGCAGCTTTGCTGAGCATACAAGACAAGTCTTTCAAAAACATTTAAAAAATCATACCAACCCCAAATGTTTGATTGGTAGTGTACATTTGTTGGGTGTCTGTTCTGAATACAGTAAGTAAACGAAAAGGTTAATGCTTTAATGTTCCTCTTTTGTTTGTGTTTTTTTGGCCAGTATAGTTCCTTTTTCTTGTCTTCAGTTCCCTTCCTGTTGCCAAGTGGGATAACAAGTGATCTATTAATAGACTGTTTCTTCACGAAACTGTAAGAGGGAGAACGGCTCAGTGGCAGACATACATGACTAACCCCACTGCGGTACACTGTACACCCACATCTCTCTCAACATCACCGACACACACTCTCTCACTCTCACACACACACACACACACACACACACACACACACGGTTACACCAGACACCAGTAAGCAACTCAAGCACGACTCACTGTAACCACACACCACACCAGACTAAGACACACACACTCACACAACAGAAGCTCAAACAATGATGGCTGCTTCTCTTCTGAGAGGAAACCACCAGCGTTTCTTCAGAAAGTGAGTGATATAACAGACGGACATCCAGTGAGTGAGGATATCCAGCCTCAGTGCTTTGCTCTCTGGCACATGTCTACAGTGTTTGAACCAGACACACACACACACACACACACACACACACACACCAGGGGCAGAACTTGCCAGTACAGTATGAGAAAGCAGGTTAGCTGAAAACCCCAGAAATTAAATAAACTCTACTGGAAATTAACCTGAAGTTTTTCAAGACTTTTTTTTTTTTTGTTTATTTCTTTTTGGGCATTTTTGGACAGTGTTATTTTAATATTATTTATATACTACTGTAGTATTAATATTTTGAATTTTTATTTTTTCAGTTTTCATTTTAATTTCAGTTTAATGTTTTGTAAATGTTGTGTGTAATTTGTGTGTCTTTTTTTTTCTTTTAAAATTTTATTTGAAAATAATTTTCAATTTATTTAAATTTGTTATTAATTTCTATTTATTAATTTATTTATTTCAGTTTTAGCTTCAGTAATGTTAGAACTTCAACTTAAACATTCATTGACTATTTATATAGCTTAATAAATATTTATATTTCATTTCAGCTTTATTTAAACCAGCAAAAATGTTTTAGTTGTAGGGCACCATAAACTTCTACAAAAAAACACTGTCGTGGAAATGATATTTGAAACACTTTTTTTTTTAAATGGCTGTCTCTTTTGTCTTGCTTATTATCATTTTTACAGTTAGCATTTCATATTTCAATTATATATATATATATATATTTCTTTTTTTTTTTGCATAATTTGATGAAATGACATTATGATTGAAAATGGTACACAATAAAATATTCTATTTACAAGTGATATTTACCTTGATTTAATCAATTTTGTTTTTTAACATCACATATATGTCATCTAAGGTTGATTTTTTTTTTGTTTGTTTTGATTTTTGTGATGAAATTGTTGGTTGTGGTAGAAATGATGCCCACAACTGTTAGACAGTTGTATTTTTAAGTCATTTTTTCCACAATAAATATTGAAATGGCCTGTTTATTTCACATTTTGTCTACATGATCATGTTTTTTTTTTTTTTTTTAAGAATATTTTTTTTAAAATGGATTTTATTTAAGAATGAACATTTGAGTGAAAAGTTGAATTTTTTTTTTGAAATTTTTGCCAACCCCTGTGATATAAAAGTGCCTGTAGTTGAAGAAACATCCAGTTATTTATTCATCTAAATCTAATTTAAGGTCATATTTTAAGATTTAATAATAAATATCTGCATTTACTATAATACTATAATTTATTAAATGCTGATCGGCCTCTAAGTGAATGGCATTTTGTTGTCTTCCTGACTCTGAAGTGCATCTGGGTTAGTGCTGGAGGAGGAACACTTCACCTCTCTTGCAGGGTGCATTGACCTTGTAAAAAGACGCTTTCAGCAACATGTGTTCTTTCAGTGGGGCTTCAAATGAACTGAGTAACCCCTCCAACCATCTACAAGTTGAATAATTCAAGGCCACGAACACGTTCGCTTCTTCAGCATCTTTTCAAGGCCAGTAAAAGAAAAGTGCTAAAGATGGTAGCTGTTTTCTAACTGGATCAAACTAGTAGATGATACACCAGAAGTCTGAGAGTGAAACCGCTGCATGACACAATTACAGCCAATCAGAACAAATATATATAATAATATAGAGAAGTACCAATAATTTCACTTTAGTTGAGGTTATCCAAAGTGATGCCACATAAATAGAAACTACAACTCTAATTTACTGTACTTGGAAGCAATAGCTTTTATCACAGATTTGGTTAGGACACCTGATGCCTTTCTGTGATAGCTTGCTTCAAATCTGAACGCTTCTCTGTAATTTCTTTGAGGTGTATTTCAGTGTCTTGGACAATATCTTTTAAAGGAGTAGCTCACCCAAAAATGAAAATTTCCTGACAATTTACTCGCCCCCAGACCAAGATGTATTGGTCTTTCTTTCTTCAGCCGAAGAGAAATTCAATTCACATTTGTTGTGAATTATTCCTTTAATAAGTACTGGAAAAAGTTCGCCTTTATGTTAATTTATAGCACTGTAAAGAGGGCAGAATTAGCTTGAATTACATTAATAATAGTCTCTATTGTGCTGTACTGCCCTTCATCACAATGACTGCTTGAGCTCATTTTCTGGAGGCTGAAGAGAAAACTCTGCAAATCACTAAATGAGGCAGAAATGGAACAACACAACTTGTGGCATGACAGGATAATTGCAGGCTTCGCTTTCTCCACCAGGGACTTTAATGAATATACATTTTAGAGCAAATGCAGAGATGTACAAGTGACCAGAGATGACTGATGTTCTGCTGACCCACATCACATCAACACTCAAGCATGAACACGTGTGTTTTTATGCATTTCACCACTTTAAAAGTGAAGTGTGTAATTTCTGTGCCATTAGAATCAATAAACACAATTGCCAAAATAATAGTGTTCGACTAATATGATTTTTTTGATGGCAGATAAAACGCTAATATAGGCCCATATGACTAGTATCACACTATTTAATATAAAGATAGAAAGTAACACAGCCATAATTTCTGCAATAAAGTTTATATTTATTTTATATAATATTTACTAAAATATAAATAAATAATTAGTCATTAAAAAAAAAAACTTTAGCCTATAAAAAAACATAACTGCAAAATAAATAGATTTATACTTTAGATAGAAACTTCCTGATTCTGTTATTCTATTATCATATTTTTATTTACTAAATATTTACTAAAATAATTAGCAATGAGCGATTTGAAAATGAATAAATTTGAAAAAAAAAATTAACTTGATAAAAAACAAATATGTAAAATGAACAGATTTATACTTTATAATGAGCTTCTTGATGCTGTAATTTTCACAAGTAAAAAAAAAAAAAAGTTCATTAAAAACACAAATAAAGTAAACACTTTAACCATCAGTATACTCAATCATCTGGTAAATCTGCACACACTGGGAATCATAAGACCAGGAAATGCAGATTTCACATACAGAACACAGTGAATATGACATAAATATAAATTTGAAATAAAGGATTTAAAATTTCTCATTTGTGCATCTCCAGTGACAGCTGAACTTTCTTGGGTTCTTCACAAGGATGGACCGCCACACAAGTTTTGACAGTAGTCTACGAAGGTCTAACAGCTGGGTTCACATAAATTTGCAGGTTTGTGGAATTAAGTGTTTATCAGATATTCAAAGACTTGCCAACAGTATATGAAAACAGCATCATAGCAATTGCTTTTCGATTATTAGTCAGAATTGTAAAATAAAGACAGTAATCTAATGAAGATTGGAAGAATGAAAGCTGCTCTATGTCTGCTCTCGGGTGCTGGGTTCACAGCACTATCAAAATAAAAGTCCTGCTTACGACACTTACGACACGATAAAATAGCCATTTAGCCGACCACTAAAAATAATGACAAATAGTTCTACGCCAAAAGTCACAGCATCGGTCGAGTCAATGTTTTGCTGCATCAAGCTGGTCGTGATGATCAAACAAATAGAACAATGTTTTGATATCATCCAAAAACCCCACAGTGTTTATACTTTTGGAGGAATCAAGCTACAAATTGTTTACTTAATGGCAAACAAGTATTTTAACACATCATCTTTATTCTGTTTGAACAGTCAGTCTGTGCCAGACATAATAATACTGATTATGTTTAATAATGTGCAAAGTCATGTAAACGCATTCAACCATGTTTTTATTGGTGAAGAGTCACAATGGAAGATGAGGGCGAACTTTATTAGTTTCTAAACAACATTGTGGTGACAAAACAAAGTCACTATTTTTCCGATTATTGGTTCCGCTAGTGCCACAGAAGTCACAATCTTTAAAAAGAAAAAAAGTGCCATGTTTAATGATTAAAAAAAAATGACACGAATACTTGATTGTTTGTTTTTACAGGAATAAGCTAGAACTGAGATGCTACGCAAAGATGTATGATCCCTAGAACAATATTCTGAATAACGAGTTTACTAAGTTTACAGTTACTAAGCAACACTGTAAACAGACAACAGTTAGACTAATGAACTGCACTACTTGGTGGAAGAACAGTTCATTCTGATTATTAATATTAATAAATGTAAGTATTTGTTGAACATTTAGAGTCTGTTGCTGTCATTTTATGGTAGAAATAAGCCACTTCTAGGTCGTGTGTTACAGTGTAAGCTCTATTAATGTCTGAACTGAAACCTTGTTTTTAAATCACATCAATACTGGCTTTAAAAGAATCTAGGTTAAGTCTCTTTTCTGGTCATGAATGCGTCAGGCTTTAGCTGCTGTGGTGAGATTCATAATTTCTCTAGATAGAACATAAGACCTGCGGGGCTTTTTGTGGCAAAGCTGCCACATGCACAACTGTGCCAGGAAGTTGGGCTTGGATGGGCACATGGCTTTTCACTGCTCACCCTCAGGCATTTTCGAATGGCCAATGCATCAAATCCTAACAAAAAAACTAAAGATGCTCCCATTATCAAGCTACTGAGAAAACAAATTTCCTGTGGTCTAAGCCGAAAATATGCAGACAAAATAAAGACATTTGCTTTACAGTAATTTAAAAATCTGATCATCTCATGCAATGATCGTTTGTGTGGTATATAATCAGAAAACTAAGTATGGATAAATGTCTGCTCTTCCTTCGCCATTTGAAGTCAGCTTCAAGGCCTGGATTTATATAACATGAGATCTAGTGATTATAGTGACCACAGTGCTAAAACTGTCCAAAAAGCACCATAACTGTTACAACCCGTTGGACTCATTTTTTGTAGTCTGCCTGTGTTCCCTTCCTGTTTGCCCATATTTGGTTCTGTTCCTGTTCTCATTAGTTCATTGTCTAATTATTAGTTAATCACCTTCATTGTGTCCTCCTGTCTGTCCCTCGTTATCTGCCCTATATGAGTTCCTGTCCTTTGAGTTCTAGTTGTCGGTTATTGTTGATGTTACCCTGTGTGTGCTGAACTTCCTCATCTTGAATTATATTAAATACCTTATTCCCTTCAAACCTTTGTCTTTGTGTGGCTATTGTGTGTGCACTGCACAGTGACAGAATAACCGACCTCAAAACAGAAAGTATAGCGGCATGTTTCCCCTCGTTTTATTTTCCCGTTTTTGTCAGTGTTTATTTTTTGACTTATGGATGATCCTGCAGTCCTCATCCTCCTGCTGGAGCAGGGGGACCGTTCTCTTGAGGACCACACTGAGGATTTTGTGTTCCTGGCGAATGACATGCACTACCCGGACAGCTACCTCAGCACGTTCTACCGAGCTGGACTTAACAACACCACACATGAGCAGTTGTCCGGGGATGGTCCTCGAGAGAGCCTCGCCACCTTCACCGAGTGGGTACTGGTGTCCTGCAAGTCGCACCTGACTGTGGACATGGCGGACAACGACACCAGCCCCACTTGGGACCCAGAGCCCAGTCAACTACCACCCCGCAACGCGGAGCTGCCCGAGCCCACCGCAGACAGAGAGCCAGAGCCTGCCGCAGTTGTTGAGCCATCGCCATCAAGAGCGACAGAGCTGACAATCATCCCGGAGCCTGAGCTCCAAGTGTCTGACCAGGTGCGAGAGTCGACAGCACAAGCGACGGTAGACACAGTTGTGGAGATCGCGGGGGCTATGGAAAGCCCTGCCCACAGCGCCACTGTTGGGGGTGAGCACGAGCTGGACCTGGGAGATTTAATAATCTTTCACTCGGATACACTCGTCATTCACCCATCTCCCGAACTGTATGCCTGGGAATATATCCCACCCAACCTCCCTCTCCCACCTCCTCTTATTGATCTGGCCCCTGTTTCAACACCTTAATCGCTGGATTCTGTCAGCCTCTCTGCTCGCCCTCCGCTCACCAACTGTGGTGTGGGCTCGCCGTTGGTCTGCCGATCTCCAGCTCCGTTTAAGTTGAGTCTGGAGGATCCCTCGAGTCCGCCTTCAGCCTCCGAAGCCCAGACTCCACCTCAGTCCTGCGACCCAGCGTCTCCACCATGGCTTCCAGCTCCCTCGTCTCCACCGGAGCCCGTCAGTCCACCAGCTCCACCGGGTTCCCTCATCCCTCCGGCTCCACCTTGGTCAGTCATCCCCCTACCTCCACCTCGGGACTACACTCCTCTGGCTACGCCTCGTCCCTTCATCCCTCTGGCTCCGTTGGGCTCCTCCTTCCCTCCAGCTCCACCTCAGTCCTCTGTCGCTCCGCCTCGGCCTTCCGGAGCTCCGCCTACACCTACACACCTTGGCCCTCCGGATCCTCGGCTTCACCCTGGTTCTTCGGCTCTCTGTTGCCGCCTCGGGCTCCACCACCACTTGCTCCGCCGCCGTTGGTCGGCTCCATGGAGTCGGCGCCCACTCCTCCACCATAGCTCCTCCATGGGCCACCATCGTGACTGTGGCCCGGGTCTTCATCTGGCTCCTCCTGCTCCTGGATTCCCCTTGGCTCCTCCCACCCTCCACTCCCCCATGGACTTATTTTGTTCTGTGTTTGGTTGGTCCTCTCTCCTGCTCCACTCCCTCCTCCAGAGCCCCCACCCTCCCTCCTCAGTTGGATTGTTACGGCGCGAGGACGCACCTTTCCGGGAGGGGGCGAACTGTAACATGTCTGTGTTTCCCTTGTGACCTAGTTTTCCCCGTTCTGTTTAATTAGTCATTGTGTTCACCTGTCGGCTCCTTGTTATCGGCCCTTTATTAGTTCCTGCCTTTAAGTTTGGTTTTGTCAGTTATTTCTTGTCTACGTGTTTGTGCAGTTTGACTCCTGAGACTCCATGTATCTTCTTGGATTGTATATTAAAATACTGTTTAATTCCTATTCTCCTTCGTCATGCGCCTTACTTCAGCACCGCACGTAACAATAACATTAGTCCAAACAACACATGCAGTATATTTCAAATCTTCTAAAGCCATTTGATAGCTCTGTGTGAGGAAAAGACTATTAAATCAAATATTATGTAACTAGAAAAAATGACAAAAGACTGAATTCTTAGTTTTCTAAATATGAATTTTAGTTATTTAATTAAATGTATTTGTGGCATATATACATACAGATTTTTATTGTGTTTTTATAGATTTCTTTTTAAAGACTGCAGCATTTTTTTTTTTTTTGCTCTGAATTTTTTTTTTTAGAGTTAAAATTAGCTGTAAATATTCAGATTATAACAGTACAGATGTACCAATTTCAGATGAAGAAATTAAAAACTCCAAATTCTAAACTAAACTTTTAGAACTTTAAATTGCATAATTCAAAACAAACTGTACATTCAGTCTGTTATACCAGTTTTTTATGTTCCCTTGTATTTCACATTGACATACATAGTCACTATAAATTGTATGGTACAAGAGATGCTTAAGGATTCTTCAAAATTTCTCCTTTTGTGTTTCACAGAAAAATTATTGCTTTGGAATGTCATGAGGGTAAATAAATAATAAATGAATATTCTTTTTTGGTGAATTATCCCTATTAGTAAGTGACTAAAGCAGCACATTTCAATTCAAAACAAGATAAATCTGACATTTATCTTTCCAGAAAATGAGTGAAAAAAATAAAAACTCATCAAAAAATACCCAGGGGCCATAATGATTAAGAAATAGAAGAATCCTCACTATTGAAGACTCCTGTGATTCTTCAATAAGCGTGAACAGCACACTGAGTTACCATGAACACGCCGCTCCATTCTGCAAAGTTAAAAATACCACTTTCACAGAAACTTTGCCGCACTGCTTAAACTGGTCCAGCAATTACACCTTGTCAGTTGTTGGCACATAATTTTCTCATCTCTAACGACACGGAGTCATTGTGTACAGAGGAGGCAGAGCACAAGGTAACAATTACACTGGTCAGGACGGTCAGGCGCGGGGAGAGGAAGCGGCTGACAGACAGTGAAACGCTGCTATACAGTCAGCAGGAGAGGGGGAGGAGGGGACCATCATTAAAACCCATTTTCAAAGCTGTCCAGACCCCCCACACCCTCCCCGGCTTCTTTAGAGACAGCTAATGATCGTGAATGCCGCCCTGTTTCCTCCGAACAAACGTTTTTGGAGTCTCTGCGGACCAACGTGCGTTTGGCCTACAAGTAGCCCCATTATGAGTGTCTATTGAAAGAATGAATGCTGGGTATGATGGGCCTAGTGAGTGGGTCATTGAGAAAACAAACCAGTTAATCAGTCATTGTTAATCAAGGTCATCTGAGACGGGGAATATACAAAACAAGAGCCAATTACGACGAGAATACGAATTAGGGCGTAATGAGCTGAAGAATATTGCCTGTCTTTAGTCTCCTCCAAGTGTTATTGATTTATAATTCTTCACTCACAGGCGTCTTGTGGAAACGGGAATGATGCATATGTATGGAATGTCAATGCCAAACAAGCGCTTTTGTCCAATGTACAATGGTGTTCAGGGTCACAGGATTTCAGAGGGTTTGTGGTCCAAGCTAGAGTTCAACCGCTACATTATATTGGCCATGTTACTGAAATGCACAGTTTGGTTATTTATGGGATAAATAAATAACCCCACTGTTGTGATATATTATCATTTTACCTGTTGATTTTTTTTTGGTTAATTGTTTGATGGGATAAACTTGTCCTAAAAACAGCATGCAAACAGAAAGTGATGAAAGCAAATATAGTAAATGTAAAAGAACTGAAGTGTACTGCCAAATGTAAATGACATGCATCTATGATAAACTAAAATATACTTTAATGTTATTTCTTTCTATTGAAACTTGTATGCTTGTATATGTATATTTATAAAGGTATTATAATCAAGTACTTTATATGTGCTTTACTATGTTAGTCAACACATGAAAATAAGTGTACTTTTTTAAAGCCTCACAAAAGATTATTAAAACATAATGATTTAAAATGTACTTTAAAACTTGAATTTGACATGATTGCAGTGATAACTTGACTAATGATTTTGATAATCATTTAAGCTGTTGATAATTAATTTGATCAATTTATTAATGGGTCAAAACTACGCTATGAAAGCTATGAAAACAAATTTATGTAGGCTATGCAATTCATGCAATTTTAGTAATTTAATTTTATTGTTTTTATTTTCTGTTCTGAATGTTTTAGAGGTAAAATTAGCTGTAAACATTTAGATTATAACATTTAGATTTCAGATAAAGATTCCAATGAAGAATCTTCTTTAGTACCAGTGATACTGACTGAACTCAGTAGCCAGTCATAGATTTTTTTTTATTTTTTTTATTATGTCTGTATAGGTTTTTTTTTTTATTAAGTTTTAGTTTTATTTAATTTGAGTTATTTTTTATTTTAGTACTTCAACAAACTAAATGGAAATGAAATAATATATATTGAATTTATAAATGTGCATATATGTGTGTGTATATATATATATATATATATATATATATATGTACTGTATGTGTGTGTGGTTGTACATATGTAGTTGTTTTTTGGTGTTTGGCTTAGTGTTATGTTAGAATCATTATTATACTTTTATACCTTTTGTTCTTTAATATTTTGAATTGTTTTTAGCTTTATTTATTTATTTATTTTCATTTAAATGTTAAGTTTTGAAATTTTGCTGTATGCATTAGTTTTTAGTTTTGGATCTGTTTTAGTTGTTTTAATACTACAATTGATTGCTTCTGTTGTCCTCATTTGTAAGTTGTTTTGGATAAAAGCGTCTGTTAAATGACTAAATGAATAAATGAAAATGAATAATTATTTTTAACTAATTATAATTAGCATTAATAATTCACTTTAATTAATCTATTATTTTTTAAGATTTTCAAATAATTTGATACAATAGTTAAAAGGGCAGCAAATAAACTAAGCAAAGAAAATCGAACTACTTAAGGTTTAACTAAAACAATGTTTTTACATTTATGAGGATATACGTGTCATTGAATTTTGAGGGAAAAAATGTGCCATGGAAATTTAATATATACAAAAGTGTGCCTTTATATACAAAAAAGTTTTAAATCTATATGAATAGATGAGTCATTCACACATTTTGGCAAGTCTGTCTGTCTTCACTGTAGCTGAACCGAGTGCTGCCAGATCTCACGACAAACATGAGCAACCGAATTTGACAAACAAGCCCAAAATAAGCCACTTGACTCATCACAATTAGCCGGAATAGCCAATTGTACTCAAAAAAGTAAGCTAAAAAATGTGACCCACATATATCTATATTTACAAGCAACTTTACAGAAAATTAGTTTATGGTATTCACTCCCACATTTGAATACGGATCTCACTCCTAAAAATGTGTGGTCATTGCTATTACAGCTCAACAATTGAATATGTTGTACACAATTTCAGATGCTCAACTTTTACTATTTTGCTCACTTGAACCACACAGCATCCACAAACAACAATCCAGCCAACCAAAGGTCAGCAAACCATTTTATGAGACATTTTATGCATGTTACTACAAAGAAAATCACTAATCTCTAGGTCTACCTGTAATGTAGGGCCCTATGATCTCCGTGATGCAGAAAATGCGGACAGAATTGTGGAATCCAGTCATAAAAATGAAAATTAAAGTATAACATGGAATTTCACGGAATGCAAAGATCTTCATGACAACCTGTCATAATAAAGTAATTGTAAAGTAAAGAAGTAATTGTGACAGAAATATATTACATATTGTAAGGTAGAATGCACTTCTCAATGTAATAGTAATAATAATACAAATATAACTTTATTTTGAAGGAAAATCATACAATTTTTCTTCCATTTTTAAATTTTAACAGTAAACCTCTGTTGTGCAGCACTTTGTATGCCAAAAACAAAAGGAAATGTTAAATTCTCAGGTTATTGTATTGAATACCAGCTTTTAATTTTATGAGATTTGCATTAATTATATATATATATATATATATATATATATATATATATATATATATATAAAATAAAACAGATAACAGTATTTCTGGGAACAAAAAGTTAACGTTTTATCCATTCAGCTGATTAGACATGCTTACTGATTATTAAAATTTCATCAAACAATTAAAATGGAATTCAGAAAAATTTAAACGGAAAACATGGAATTTGGGAAAAATACGAATTTTATGGGGCCCTAAAAATTTATGTATTTAAAAATTTTACTTAAAAATTGTTGTTAAATTGTACAACTTTCATTATTTCAATTAACTAGACATGCCTTTTTAATTACTACAATTTAGTTCATCCATTATGAAAAAAAAAAAAAAAATGGAATCCAGAAATTAAATCTGGAAAAAAATAAAACAGATTTAATGGGGGTTCAATAATGTTGATCAAACAAGTTTTTCATAACCATTTCCCACCTTCTCTCTGGCACTTAGTATTAAACACTGATTTGACATTAATTATTTATGCATAAAGTGCCAAATCTTCATTACCAATAGCAAGGACACAGGTACAGGTCCATATATGTCAGGCCACAGTTAGCATTTAAGAGAAAGCGTGCGAGGGATTGACCATGGGGTGAGTTTATGCTACACGCCTGTGGCAAATCCCATCCTGCAGCTCCACAATTGAATCAGCAGTGCCTCTCATTCATGCATTAGTGCACAGGACACAGGATACAGAACTCAGCAGACTCTCTTAACTCAATAAGAGAACTTGTCAGACATCAGGACAGATTTTCGATGCTGATGCTATCATGGATTTCCCCTCGCCTATCTATGCACCTGGATCTCAGCTTCCACGTGTTCAATCTCTCCTGGTCAAGCAAGAGCCCTAACATTGCCAGATCTGATTCTTCTGCTGAAAAATAGATTTAGGTTTATAGAAGAAACCTTGTAGATGTAGAATGGTAGATGTAGATTTATGTATTTATTTATATGTTAGAGTGTTCAGTGTAACTTGAAAAATGTTTTAAATATTCATTTATGTATTTGCTTGAAAACCATTTGTTTTGCATTGCATTCTTCCATGGAGAAGCTATTTATATTTTACTGCATTTTAATGAAAATATTGTTTATTTAAACAAAACTCTGTAGTATGTATTGATAAAGATATAATGTCTTATAAACAAACAATGTGAACAATGAGTAATCTTTATGTAGAAATTAACCAGTCCAACCAGTTCAACTGGTTTAACCAAATCAATTTCAACCGATAACTCAAGAGCTCTCAATTCTACTGAGTTTTATGACAAACAGCAATTAAATAATAAATCATCAATGTACAAAAATGATTTGTTCATTTATCAGGAATTCACACTGACCAAGATTAAATCACTGTGTGATGAAGTTATGATGGATACGAAGGTCATTGTCTGCCTACGCATCACTTGAACTCTAAACACAATTTCTGCTCTATTCTTCTAACTGCGCTATTAAATTCATCTAATTATCATCAATTACATCAGCCCAGATAAGACAGGAAGACAGGCGCCCTTAGAGATACAGTGATGCAGTTTAATAATTATGAAAAACAGGAGAATCCAGATCATTTTACAGGAATGCTGTGAAAGGAACAACGAAGATCCCCAAATCTGGAGAGAGCAGATCTGTTCACTTTAAAAAAGCACTGGAAATAAATGTAATCAATATATATTACAGGAAGCGGACCGGGAAATTTACAGATCAGTCACAGCAACAGTTATTTATCTCTAAATGCAAGGGTTTTGAGTATGACAAACAATATTAACGTAATTATGCATAATACATTCTATATATTCTACTGTATATCCTGTTTTGTACATAAATATACACTTCCGACCAAAAATTTGGAATAATTAAAAGGTTTTTTTTTTATATATATATTTTTAACTGGTATTTTTATTACTGTAATAATATTTCACAATATTTATCTTTTGACTGTATTCTGAACTGTCATCAGTTTGAAACCTCCAATATTTAACTACCAAACCAATAAAACAAATCCAGTACAGTCAAATCTACATCATTTCCTGCGAGATCCCATTGTATCACATTATTATGTATGTTTCATATTGTCTATAAACTTTCTAACTCATAAGAAGCTTCATCGGGCCAGGCAGCTGTGGTCTCCTGGTGTTGGTGTGTGTATGTCGATATGAGAACAGAGTATGAGAGTATTACCTCACTATTAATGTCTGTGGGGGGCGAGAGGATCAGATGCTCTGCTACACTTGAGCTCTCCCACTAAATTACAAGGGATCAGCCAACAGAGCTTCAGTCAGATCTGTACAAGAAACACAGAGCCCAGCTGTGCTCATCATATCACTGCATTCCTGCTTGCTGAACTGCATTGTGTATTCTTCACAGCTCTAACATGTTTAAAATGGTTACATTTATTTATATTTAGCTGCATATTATATTGTCAGATTAATATCAAAAATTAAGCCTATTGCTTTGTGAAACTGCTTGTGTGTGTGTGTGTGTGTGTATATATATATATATATATATATATATATATATATATAGGCCTATGTATATATACTATCTATCTATCTATCTATATATATATATATATATATATATATATATATATATTAGTGCTGTCAAACGATTAATCACGATTAATCGCATCCAAAATAAAAGTTTTTGTTTACATAGTATATGTATAAATTGTATATTTGTATATTATGTGTATATTTATTATGTATATATATTTTTGATCATGATAATGTCACATAATAATAACTAACAATAATTATAACCATAATAACACATCATATCACTTCATTCCTGTTTGCTAAACTGCACTGTGTATTGTTCACAGCTCTAAGTTTATTATTCATTATATCCTAAATATTGCTTTGTGAAACAGATTATATATATAAATTATATACTTTTTTAAAGGGCAATATAAATACTAGGCTTACTTCGTAAAATTTATTTTTCATGATATAAATGAATTGAAATAGCTATAATATGAACCATTTTGATTGCTAATTATAAATTAAAATCAACACAAAATATTGTTTTTATAATATACATAATGTAATATCATGCTTAAAACTGTTTATTTGCAACAATACTGTAAAATAATTTTATGCATATTATACATACTATATTATATAATATTCACAAATTATAGAAATAATGTCAGCCAGCTAGGCTAGATTTTTTTCTCTTTTTCTTAATGGACAATATATATATTAGGGGTGGGACAATAAATCGATATGGCGATATATCGTGATCCTTCTCCATGCGATTCGAGAATCGATATCTGGCGCCCAATATCGATATTTTAATTAATACAATAAGGTGAGGTGCTCTAGACTAAATAGATTCCCCTGCTCCCAGCCTCTAAAAATGCGTGGAAATCGCGGCCGTGCCATTTCCACCTTCTTTCCAAAAGCGCTCTGAGCAACCATGAAGCGCGTTCTCTATGAAGATGGGGAACCGAAGGATAAACAGATTTCCAGCCACTCAGGGGCGTAGCGTGTGGGTATGCAGGGTATGCAGGTGCATATGGGCCCGGGCATATTGGGGGCCTGCCGAGCCGAGGGGGAACTTTTAATTGAAACAAGGGAACGTATATAGAGCCCTGCACGGGCCCAGCCCTTGTCCGACAGCTTATCAGAATTCTCCCCCCGAGTCCGACCCGAGCCCGTGTCTTTTCTCTCTTTTCTCTTCGTTTCTTTATTAAGTTAATTTAGAAACATGATTGTAACATTTTATGTTTGTTAAATTCAAGTTTTTCTTTTTTTTTAAATAGGCTACCAAGCGGCCAGCGCCAGACAGTGAGTTGAGCATATGTTTGATCAGTTTAGCCTTCTCAAATAAACATGATTTGAGACATAAAAAAACTTCATGCATTTCACAATATAAATTTAAAAATTTTAGATAAATGTGTGATAAATATCAAATCGTTTGTGCTAAAAGTGGAAGTTGAAGCGCGGTTTGAAGGACATGGAGGCGCTAGCGAGATCACTTGCATTTTTTTTTCTTAATAAGAGTGGAAAATTAAAATATACTGTAATTTTTCCGCGTGAAGGTAAGAGTATACATCATTCAAAGCTGCAAATAGTTTTATTTGTGTGCACTCACAATATCAACAAAACGTTTTGCTTTTGTAAAATAAAGAAAACAAAAAGGGTGGTCTTGAGCAAGAACACTTCACAAAAACTGAACCGAAACTCAGCAAATACTTGCCTCACTGACATGATAAATATATTTATAGAATGCTATAAATTACTACTTTACAGCGAAATAATTCAAATCAAAAAATAAAAACTCTTTCATTAGCCTATGTAATCTGTAAAGATGCATTTCTCTCTAAAGATCGTCAACTTCATACTATTTTATTTTTATTCATTTTTATTTTTTATTTTTATTTTTGTTTTATTTTTTGGGCCGCTGCGCCAAGATTGTGTTTGCATGCAGTACAAATACCCTACAGCGGCATTTTAGTGTCACATTGAAAAATTAGATAACTAAAAACTAAATAAGATTAACTTCATACTATTTTAAGAAAATAGTCAAAATAGTCCAACCTGTCATTCTTAACACGAAAAACAGCAATAAAGCATAGGCTTATAGATGTTTTTGAAACTCTAATTGATCAATTTCATTCATTCGTTTGTATTAAATTGTTCTGATTTTTTTTTTCAATATGCATTCAAATATTTATTCATGTTTATTTCGTGCTGCAAATATTAAAGAGGAAAATATCATTGATTCACATGTCGCTTTAACTGAGGCAAATGTAGTTACCTCACTACAAATAAAAGAGCGCAAAACACATTTATTGTTTGTATCTGAGCTTAAAATTTACAGAAGGATGAGACTTTGTGTTATAATAAAAAAGCGCAAAGCTTATTGCTATTATTGGGTGGCTTGCATGCAATGAATGGACTTGAAAACTTTAAATTTTATTTCCAAGCACTTATACCGTAATTAAATCAGCTTGTGAACAGTCACGAAGCGTTATTTACGTCAGAAAAATCAACAAGTTGACCGAGTTGGAGCCCATATCATTTGGGGGGGGGGGGGGGGGGGGGGGGGGGGCGTACAAATTTTTTGCATATGGGCCCGGGGCTGACTTGCTACGCCACTGCAGCCACTGTATTAGCTTTACTGCTATACACACTCACTGGCCACTTTATTAGGTACACCTTGCTAGTACCGGGTTGGACCCCCTTTTGCCTTCAGAACTGCCTTAATTCTTCGTGCCATAAATTCAACAAGGTGTTGGAAACATTCCTCAGAGATTTTGGTCTATATTGAAATGATAGCATCACAAAGTTGCTGCAGATTTGTCGGCTGCACATCCATGATGTGAATCTCCCGTTCCACCACATCCCAAAGGTGCTCTATTGGATTGAGATCTGGTGACTGTGGAGGCCATTTGAGTAAAGTGAACTCATTGTCATGTTCAAGAAACCAGTCTGAGATGATTTGAGCTTTGTGGCACGGTGCATTATCATGCTGGAAGTAGCCATCAGAAGATGGGTACACTGTAGTCATAAAGGGATGGACATGGTCAGCAACAATACTCAGGTAGGCTGTGGCGTTTAAACGATGCTCAATTGGTACTAAGGGGCCCAAAGTGTGCCAAGAAAATATCCCCCACACCATTACACCACCACCACCAGCCTGAACTGTTGAGACAAGGCAGGATGGATCCATGCTTTCATGTTCTTTACGCCAAATTCTGACCCTACCATCTGAATGTCGCAGCAGAAATCGAGACTCATCAGACCAGGCAACGTTTTTCCAATATTCTATTGTCTAATTTTGGTGAGCCTGTGCGAATTGTAGCCTCCGGCACCTGGTGTGGTCTTCTGCTGCTGTAGCCCATCTGCTTCAGGGTTCGACGTGTTGTGCGTTCAGAGATGGTATTCCAACATACCTTGGTTGTAACGAATGGTTATTTAAGTTACTGATGCCTTTCTATCTTCTCTAACCAGTCTGCCCATTCTCCTCTGACCTCTGACATCAACAAGGCATTTTCGTCCAGACAACTGCCGCTCACTGCATATTTTCTCTTTTTCGGACCACTCTCTGTAAACTTTAGAGATGGTTGTGTGTGAAAATCCCAGTAGATCAGCAGTTTTTGAAATACTCAGACCAGCCCATCTGGCACCTACAACCATTCCACGTTCAAAGTCACTTAAATCCCCTTTCTTCCCCATTCTGATGCTCGGTTTGAACTTCAGCAAGTCGTCTTCACCACATCTAGATGCCTAAATGCATTGAGTTGCTGCCTTGTGATTGGCAGATTAGCAATTTGTGTTACCAAGCAATTGAACAGGTGTACCTAATAAAGTGGCCGGTGAGTGTATATATATACAGGTGCATCTCAATAAATTAGAATGTCGTGGAAAAGTTCATTTATTTCAGTAATTCAACTCAAATTGTGAAACTCGTGTATTAAATAAATTCAGTGCACACAGACTGAAGTAGTTTAAGTCTTTGGTTCTTTTAATTGTGATGATTTTGGCTCACATTTAACAAAAACCTACCAATTCACTATCTCAACAAATTAGAATACTTCATAAGACCAATAAAAAAAAAAAAAACATTTTTAGTGAATTGTTGGCCTTCTGGAAAGTATGTTCATTTACTGTATATGTACTCAATACTTGGTAGGGGCTCCTTTTGCTTTAATTACTGCCTCAATTCGGCGTGGCATGGAGGTGATCAGTCTGTGGCACTGCTGAGGTGGTATGGAAGCCCAGGTTTCTTTGACAGTGGCCTTCAGCTCATCTGCATTTTTTGGTCTCTTGTTTCTCATTTTCCTCTTGACAATACCACATAGATTCTCTATGAGGTTCAGGTCTGGTGAGTTTGCTGGCCAGTCAAGCACACCAACACCATGGTCATTTAACCAACTTTTGGTGCTTTTGGCAGTGTGGACAGGTGCCAAATCCTGCTGGAAAATGAAATCAGCATCTTTAAAAAGCTGGTCAGCAGAAGGAAGAATGAAGTGAAACACAATGGACCAACACCAGCAGATGACATTGCACCCCAAATCATCACAGACTGTGGAAACTTAACACTGGACTTCAAGCAACTTGGGCTATCAGCTTCTCCACCCTTCCTCCAGACTCTAGGACCTTGGTTTCCAAATGAAATACAAAACTTGCTCTCATTTGAAAAGAGGACTTTGGACCACTGGGCAACAGTCCAGTTCTTCTTCTCCTTAGCCCAGGTAAGACGCCTTTGACGTTGTCTGTGGTTCAGGAGTGGGTTAACAAATTCTTTGACACGTCTGTGTGTGGTGGCTCTTGATGCCTTGACTACTTGTATTTATACTACCGAAAGCGTACGCTGGTGGTTCGCTTCCCGGACGTGTTCCATACATGCGCAGTAGATCGGCTTGAACAGTAAACAAACATGTGAACAAACAATTGCCCAGAGTTATTGCACATCTGGCTGTCTTTATATTGTTTTATTTGACGGATTGTACAAGTTCGGGTAGCAACAGGCATCTTTACATAGCCTGCGCATGCGCAGTTGGTGCTTTTGTAGCCTACTGACCACGCGGACAATCACAAACATCACAAAAATTGAGAGGTACGCGGATATCCGTGCAGAGCCTCCGCGCACACCCTCTGATGACGATTTTTACGTCACGCGGACCCTAGCAGACCCTAGCGGACTCCCGCACGCGGAAAGTATAACAGAGGCTTAAGAGAGAGCGCCGCCGGTGCGTCCAGTTTTATGTGAACAACCCTGGATGCTCTCCCTCTCTCTCAGATATTACAAGTGCGCGTTATGCAGTGTGTGGGCACCAACCGGCAGAAATATAAATCTGCACCTATGTCATGGAGGACAAAACTAAACCTTGTCAGAGCCACGATGCGGCGCAGAAGTGTGCAGTGTGTGTGCTTGCCGGTGTATCGACGAAACATGCTACCTATTAGATTGTGCTACCAATAATATATTTGCATTCTTTTAAGGGTAAGTTTAGGGTAAGGGTAGGTGTGGACTGGTAGGTTTAGGGTAGGGGTAGGTATGGACATTAAAAAAAAGCCTCAAACCACATGAATAAGATGCTGGTAGCACAATCTGATAGGTAGCATTTTTCGCTATCGATATGTGCTACCTATCTTTTTAATGGGAGGTAGCACAATCTGAGCGGGTAGCACAAATCGTCAGAACACCGCGCGTCTACATTTGAAATAACGAACCTGAGCGCGCAAAAGACGCGATGTGAACGGCTATTTTTTTTCCGTGCGGTGCTCCGTTTTTATGATGAGAGGAGTAGAAAGGTTGAGAATGCACTCCAGGTAAATTTTGAACTGTACCAGGTTTATATTTTTATATAGTTGATAAGCAGTTAAATGTGTTTGTTTACACACAGAGAAAAAGAAAAGTGTAAGCTTTTAATAAGCCCAAGAATAAAAAAAATTCATTTAGCCTACTCAACTTTAAAATTGATTTACAGAACTTTTTTTACTGTCTTCTAACAGTTTGGACTTGAATAAAGAAAGAAAACTTGCACTTAACCTTTTCACAGGCATTTTGTTTAGACAGATATCGTGATATTCGATTATCGCTGTATCGTGATATTATTGTTATCTTGAGCCATTTATCGTGATTATATCGTATCGTGAGGTACCCTGCGATTCCCACTCCTATAATATATATATATATATATATATATATATATATATATATATATATATATATATATGATGTACTTCAATTAATGATTAATAAATTATGCTCATAAATAAATAATTAACAATTATTATCATTGCTAATTATAAATTAATTTTAGGATTATATTATATTATATTATATAGAAAGAAAACTTGCACTTAACCTTTTCACAGGCATTTTGTTTAGACAGATATCGTGATATTCGATTATCACAGAATCGCTGTATCGTGATATTATCGTTATCTTGAGCCATTTATCGTGATTATATCGTATCGTGAGGTACCCTGCGATTCCCACCCCTATAATATATATATTTATATATATATGATGTACTTCAATTAATGATTAATAAATTATGCTCATAAATAAATAATTAACAGTTATTATCATTGCTAATTATAAATTAATTTTAGGATTATATTATATTATATTATATTATATTATATTATATTATATTATATTATATTATATTATATTATATTATATTATATTATATTATATTATATTATATTATATTATATTATATTATATAGGATCTTGGTATTATTTTTCATGTTGCACAATTTCTAAAATACTGTGAATTTGTAAAACTGAATTCACACATAGGCAGACTGTTCCATAAAAAAACTTTCTGGAGAAATAGGAGGAATGATGTTGCTACAGAAACTAAGCCCACAAATGACCAAGACACAGAACAGCACAGATTTTTTTCTTCCTTTTGTTTTTACTTTTGAAAGAAACCACACGTTTATTTTGATATCATGCCCTGATCTGTTACTCAAAGCCAAAGCTGCCACACATAGCACTCCCTGCTCCCTCAATTAGCTTAATGAAGATAGAGTGGGTATTTACTATGGGTCGGAAAAATGTCAGTCCAACAGTAGAAGATCCACAGCATATGGAGCGATCTGTGACAGAGTACAAGCAGGACACACGGGACAGTCTGTGAAGAGCCCATGTTAAGCAAACAATGATTTGGGACAGCACTGAGAGTCCACACGCTCCATTACGCCTGATCCGCACACATCACAGCCCACTGACTAACACGACAACACAACACCTACCAACCCCAGCTAACTAGTGCTCATTCTCACCCTCAGCTCCTGTACCGCACCGAGACATATGAGAACACAGATGGCCTGAACATCAGCTGCTCTCCACAGAGTTACCAGGGCAAAGGGAGGCACATGAGCAGTCTAATATAAACACACATGCACTGGAGAATAACTCTTGAAAAACAAATGCACTTCCTCAGTGCTCTGATTATTCTAGTCTGCTGAAAAAGCTGTGAGACAAATACTCACTCCACAAAAACTCCATGCAGGTGTCTAAAACAGGTTATTTCTAGTGTTTGACCGATATGTGTTCTGTAACAGGAGATGATGAAACAAATTTAAAAATAATTTGACCAAACTTTTGACCACTACTACTGTATATTATACATAATATAATATAATATAATATAATATAATATAATATAATATAATATAATATAATATAATATAATATAATATAATATAATATAATATGTAATAACATAATAATATATATATAGTTCATCCACTACCTGTCAAAAGTTTGGAATAATTACAATTTTAAAATATATACTGTAATTTTTTTATTTATATATTTATTTATTTTTTTAAGATTTTTTGAAAGTAAGTTGAAAGAAGTCCTTTAAGCTCGCCAAGGCTACATTTGTTTGATATATATATATAAAAAAACAGTAAAACCATCAATATTGTAAATTTTATTCAAATCTATTTTTTTTATTGTAATGTATTTTTAAAATGTAATTCATTCCTGTGACTCAGAAGCTGAATTTTCAGCAGCCATTACTCCAGTCTTTCAAAGTTAAAAACAGTTGTGCTGCTTAATATTTTTTTGTGGAATCTACAATATTTTTTCAGAATTCTTTGATGCATAAAACTAATTGAAATTGTAACATTGTAAATGTCTTTACTGTTTTGATCAATTTAATACATTCTTTGCAAACCTTTAGATCGCTTTTAACACACCTAACTCTCCTAAAAAAAAAAAAAAAAAAAAAAAACTTGTTCAGCAAAGATCTCAAGCAAGTCAGTGCATGTCACAATTCCTATACTACTTTTATTTGAAAAATTCCTAGAAAGTGGACATATGTAGTTGCATTCATCAATAACTCTACGTTGACTGATGAGAGGAGAAGTGATGTTTCTGAATGATTCTTGTTGAAGGAGGCTTTATTTACACATGTGGTGTGGTTTAATCTGACAGCTCTTTAGCATTACAAAAGATCAGCCCTTTCCACATCCAGAACAGCCAGTCTCTAAATATAGCCTCTTAAATAATGTAGGGGGGTGGAGAGCAGCACTCAATAATTAAGTGGATTTGTTCTGGTCAGAAAAGACGAACTTTTTATTGTGTCACGGCTAAAGCGGGGCAAGACGGCTGAGGTGTCGTCTTGCCAAGCAGGAGAGCAGAATCAAGAGGCTTCAATTACCATTCATTAAATTACCCATCAAAGACCATGTTAGCATTTAATGGGTTTATGAGGGCATACAAGTATGTAAATATGTGATAATCAGTCTTCATTCACAAAAGAAAAATCATACCTTTAAATAAATTAAGATCTATGTGTTTTATATATATATTTATATATATATACGTGAAAAGGTGAGCAAACCATTTTACACTGAATTCAACAAAGACCTTGCAAAAGCAAGAACAGGCAATAGAGTGTTATTATCCAAAGAAGATGATGCATTCAGGGGTCAGCAGACTGATATTTTCTTTAAAAATAAAAAATATATATATTTTATATGTTTCTAAACTTATTTCTCAATGTCACACATTTATGATTTAAGGTAAAAATGTAATGTAAATGTAACCAAGAAAATCACATGCAAAATCCAGAGAAAAGTGTTTGAATTTTAAATTACTATATTTTAATAGAATTATATTAATATAATATGATTAAAGGCCTGTTATTATTTTTTTTTAATATTTAATAATAATTAATAATACTGTATAATACAAATATAATTTTATGCCATTAAATTGATGAGTGACTAACGAAACCAAAAGACTATTGGTGCATTATGAAAACAAAATGACTCAGTTGAAAAGAAAAGAAAAGAAAAGAAAAGAAAAGAAAAGAAAAGAAAAGAAAAGAAAAGAAAAGAAAAAAGCCTGTCCATATTCTTGAGAAAGAGCTCTTTCAACAAGTGGTCGTGACTGAATATCAACAGGTTGAAGGCTGTGTAAAGTAGAGCACTGCTGACTGAGCTGCATTTACTGCATGCTCACTATATGAGAGATCAATCATGGCACAAGCGATGCAACATTCCTGATCGATCTGCAATCATTCCAGATGTTTGAAGCTGGAAAAGCTCAGTGATTTCTGAGCTCATGGATGTCTCCCATGTGTGCAGGGCTGCTACAGTAGCACCATCCGCTGCTTACCGGCCTGGACACGAACAGCAAAACACACACACAGCACACAGGCTTCAGATATGAAACGACGTGTCTTACCTTGCTTCGTATTTGCCCGGAGGTTGACACTTTCCTGATGAGTTTCTGCGGCCCTTCCTGCTCTCCCTCGCTGTCGGATGACTCGTCCACCACCGGCCCGGAGCCCCCGACAGCCCCCAAGGCGGGAAGCCCTGGGGCGGACGCCGCTGGTTTCTCCGGCTCCTGCGGGGAAGAGGCACAGCACTCGGGGTTATGAAGGCGCTCAGCCGCTCCCTTCCTCTCCGCCGGGATGCGGGAGCTGGACAGCGGCTGGAAAGCGGTTCGCTTGGCCGTCATGCTTTTGCGTTTTCCTGCGCAACCGCGCGCCTCCAGACATTCGCTCAGTGCGCTATTGTCAAAGAGCTGCTGTGAAACTTTCCTCGCCGGCTAGTGTGCATGTTCGTGTCTGAACACGGCTGCTGGCTGGTTCTCCTGAGCGCTTCTCTGGCTGCAGGAGGGCAGGAGGGCTGAGGAAATCTCTGTAGCAAACCCTAGCGGCGGACGGGAACCTCACAAACTATGGCGAGGATACAGCAACAGATGTTTCTCCTGTAACATTATAGCCGACTACAAAACCACAACCGGGCTGAGCCTCAGAGCCTAGCGAGAGCTGCCAGATAGACTGCATTTTGGACATTGTTGACGCCTCCCGAAAAAAAGTGCTGTCAGGGGGACAGATTCTACCACAATGACATAAATCTGCTAGATTGAGGTGGGTTGGGTACCCCTTTTACAAAAAATATGTGACCCTGGACCACAAAACCAGTCATAGCCTAAGTAGCACATGTATATTTGTAGTAATAGCCAACATTACATTGTGTGGGTCAAACTTATCGATTTTTCTTAAATGCCAAAAATCATTAGGATAGCCTATTAAGTAAAGATCATGTTCCATGAAGATATTTGTAAATTTCCTACCGTAACTATATCAAATCTTATTTTTTGATTAGCAATATGCATTGCTAAGAACTTAATTTGGACAACTTTAAAGGCGATTTTCTCAAATTTTATATATATATATATATATATATATATATATATATATATATATATATATATATATATATATATATATATACAGATTTTCAAATAGTTGTATCTCAGCCAAATATTGTCCTATCCTAACAAACCATACGCCAATGGAAAGCTTATTTATTCATCTTTCAGATTATGTATAAATCTCCATTTTAAAAACTGACCCTTATGACTGGTTTTGTGGTCCAGTGTCACACACTGACCACCAGTTGGCCCCACGGTGGAATTCTATATATATATATATATATATATATATATAGGCAGTATCTACAAAATAAAAGTTAGATTAGGCCTACACTAAATACAGAAATCGCGTTCGCTTGAGACGGTAACCATAGTAACAGGACGTGTATTGACGGTACACCCACATCACAAAACATAATTACTGTAAGTATTTCTCTCTTTATTACATATTTACATGTCGCTAGTATATCAACAAAAAGTTTTGTATAAAACCAGACTGTTGAGGTTCAACTGGAGCCAAATATATATATATATATATATATATATATATATATATAGGTTACGTTGCTTGCGTGAGATCCTCTTCAGAGATTCAGTTTCAAGCTAGTTTCACTTAAAATGCTCTTTCTTTCACAATAGCACACATAAAAGCCATGTAACAGCCTAATTAAGCAGCTATCAGATTTTTAATAATCTGCTCAATTGATGGTTTGTGAATTCAAATAGTTGACCTAAACACAAATCCAATTGATTTTATAGCTCATCTGTCCAAATATTCGCTACATTCACATGTCGCAAAAGAGGCTTCCTGTTTTTATTTAAAACTATTCCAGGTCGAAATGCGGATCTAAACAGCACCAAACACATTTCCAAATTTAATTTACTTCCATTACACCATCTATATGAAAATGGGTCATTGCGGTCCGCACATTTCCTCTCATTCAGTTGTAACTTTAAACAGCTAAGAAAAGCTAATCCCACCAAGAATAACTGTGGCTTAATTATGTTTCCTGCTAAACTGGTCAATCGCGTTTAAAACAAATCACTGTACTCCCAAAAGCCTGGATTGCTAGGAATTGGTCAGTTTGATTCATATGATACCGACATGTCTTATAATGTCTAAATCAATCCCGTCCAAAAGTTCATCAGTTTAAATGCAAACTCGCCTAATGATCGAGCAGCTCAACAGAAGGAAGAACGGGATTCTTCTTCGCTTACGATCAGAGATCAAATGCTTACTAACATCATGTTAAAATGCCTATCAGCATGTATATGCGGTTATAAAGGATCTCTCTGATGTGTATCGGAATAGAAAATGTGCAGCAGACAGTACTGACCAGTTCTTCCCAAGCAGGGCTGCGAGTGTATTGGCAATCATCTTCCATGTTCTCCTATAGTCCCTGTGCTCAAGATCTCTCCGCGCACGCTCTCGGCTCAAATCAAGCGCTACTTTCACTCGTGTAACCGGGCATATGTTTGAGTCTATTACACCGAGTGTTATTTCCCTTTCTCCACTCCTCCCTGCTCTATCAGGGTCTCCTTCTCTCCACGTGATAAATGTCAAATCCTTAGAAGGAGTTGAAGCGCTATCCGTGACGTCACGGAACCTGCTTTTTACACATCATCCCATATTTTAAAGATTTAATAACATTTTCATTGAAAATGTTGATGTTTTAAGACAACAATGCAGTAATAAGATTATAAGGAATGCTCTTTGTTCTGTGTCTTTACCTGCAGCAAGGTTTTTTTGGTCTTCTTTATTTTAAAGCATGGAAACTGCCAAACAAGTTTTGTATCAATAACAAAATTAAGGAAGTGTCTTACAAAATACTTCATAGAATTTATCCTGCTAAGCATGTTTTGGAAAGATTTAAGCTTAACATTTTGTATACCTGTGAATTTTGTGGTCAAGAAAAAGAAACTATTTTGCATCTTTTTTTTCGTTGTATTTACTCAAGATTATTTTGGAAGGATTTGGAATTCTATATGAACAGAAAATTGGAGTGTATGATAGAAATTTGCATATTTGATGTACTTTTTTTATATAGAAAACGAAAATTTGAATTATAAAGAACAACATATTATAAACTTGTTTATTTTGCTAGGAAAATTCCATATACATAAGAAGAAGTGGACTCAATGTAAACCAAACGTTGCACATTTTATAAATGCCTTTAAATTATATGTAAATCTCTTGGAACAAACAAAAAACAAAAAAGCACTGAAAACATGTAATGCTCTGAAAACATTGAAATTTCTGTAATTCTCTTCCTTTTTTCTCTCTCCTTTTTTCTCTAGCAGCTAATGTTTATTTGATCATGTGAATATGTAATACCTCTTGTTCTTGCGGTATAAAGTATTGAAAAAAAAAGATTCGATAACAATAACCATCAATAGAAAAGCACGCTTTTATGATTTTTTAGAAAGACATGTTAATTTGTACCCCGTCACTTTAAAAGCAAAATACAAATAGTTTTATATTACGTGATCAATGATTGCATGAATTCATATTCATTTATAAAATTATGCATTAGCTCATAAAGAGTTTCGAGTCACTGACTTAATATATGAACATTGTAAAAAAAAATCATTAAAATGTTCTAATGTCTCATTTTATTTTATTCCAAACTGTCTGCGTGCTTGTTTATGGGTAAGTTTAGTCAATTCACTTACAACCAAACTACATTACACAATCTTCGAGATTAGTTACCCTAAACTCAACAGAAGTTATTCGTTGAGGTATTCCTGGAAATCATCGCTTTGAAAAGATTTTGTAAGTTTGTTTCCCGAATGTTTAATAATCGGAACTCATAAAGCAGCAGCTCGTTCCACACGGAAGACGTATTAAACGGACGGTTTCTGTCCATCACTTAAATACTTCCGTCTAGAGATGTAAACACTTATGACATGAGCATGATGAAATAACAGTGGACATATTATAGTGTAGCCGGTATATTCGTAATTTAACAGCACTTTTTTTTGAAAGGTTCAGGATGCATTCGCGAATTTTATTCAGAGGAACAGCAGCAGCTGTCGCCGCGAGAAGGATTCGCTATATATTGGGACCTGTGGTGTCAAAAGAAGGTTGGAAGTGCAGCGCACATGAGGTCAAACTCCTCAACACCTCCTCAGGTACTGATTTCAGCAAAAATAAAGTCTGTTTATCATATTCTTGCCTTTATAGATTGTTATTAAGCAGGTTTAGAGGTTAACCCGTCACTCAAAGTATAACATTATTCACTCACAGGTCAAAAATAGCCCACCAAGTTCCTTTTATGTTGTATTCTGTCTTCAGATATGTTTACATGCGTCTTTAACGTTTCTGTAAATATTAACGTTTTAAAATAAATGCCTGTTCTGTTGACAAGGGTTGTTTGTAAATGGATACTCCAAATGTGATATGTTTGTTTGTTTATGTTACATTTGCTTTGTTTTGTTATTTAATTGGACCATTTTTCTCCACAGGTGACACTGTGAAGATAGGCGAGATCTCATATGTGCTCAAATCTCCCAGAAATCCAGAACTTGTGCCAGTAAATCATAGTATGTGTCAGTTTTTATAATGTGGCTACTCTGCTAGGACACCTGTGTGAACTTCAACTTCATACTGTACATCCATTAAAAGTCACCAAAAACAAGCTGATTAAAAGTCATTGCAAAAATGGCTCATAAACGTGACATTAGTTTTATTATTGCTAAACAAAGCAATCAAACAAAAATGTCCAGGTTGTGTATGCAGGATGTTTAAAATAAATACACAAAACAGTCAATTAACATGATTTAAAGATCATAAATATTAAAAATGTAGATGATTAATTATAAGTATTAAGCTAACTAGTTGGAAACTACTTTTTAGTAATCTGCCATTTTAAAAAAAATTCATAATTTAATTTTATCGTAATTTTATTGTTTTTAAATTTTATATATATATATTAGTGCTGTCAAATGATTAATCGCTTCCAAAATGAAAGTTTTTGTTTGCATAATATATGTGTGTGTTCTGTGTATATTTATTATGTATATATAAAGACACACACATACAGTATATATTTAGAAAATATTTACATGTCTATATTCATATAATTTATATTATAAATAAGTATATTTAATATATAAACATAACATATTTTTCTGAAATATATACATGCATGTGTGTGTATTTATATAATAAATATACACAGAAAACACACACACATATATATATATATATATATAAACAAAAACTTTCATTCTGGATGCGATTAATCGTGGCTAATCGTTTGACAGCACTAATATATATATATATATATTTATTTTCTACAGTGATGGAGGCTTTGCCACAAATGATCACCCAACACCTTCGTTGGATAATGCAGAAGGACCTTCTCGGACAGGACGTGTTTCTCATTGGTCCTCCTGGTCCTCTGCGCCGTTCAATTGCCATGCAGTACCTGGTAATTTCAAGCATTACCACCCCCCCCCTCACCCCCATACTTGCTCAATTTGTGCAAAGTGTAACACTCAACTATATCCTTTACCATCTTTCCTCTTTTTAACTTTTTTCCCCATGTTTGCTAGGAATTAACAAAGCGAGAGGTGGAATATGTTGCCCTGTCCAGAGATACTACTGAGACTGATCTCAAACAGCGCAGAGAGATCCGGTCTGGAACTGCCTTTTACATAGACCAGGCAAGTAGAGCTCTTTCACCTTTCACTCTTCTACAAAAAAAAAAAAAAAAGTACAAATAATTTTAAAATACATATTTACTTACTTTTTAATTTATGCATTTTTATGTATCTTATTTTTGATTTAGTTATTTTACTATTTATTTATAATATTTATTAATAATATTTATTAAATTATTATTTATTTATTACTCATTACTCATCATTTGGAATACTTGATTCTAATTGGTCTTTTTTAAAAGTGACTACTGAACTATTATTTGACTCTTTTCCCTTATATTATATTATATTATATTATAATACATTGCATTTATTGGGAACAAAACTGTCTCCCGGGTCTACTTCAGCCATGGGGTGTCATTCCGTTCACCAAGGAGGCCATCCTTTACTCAGTCTCATTGTAAATGGAGATGTATTCCCACAGGATCTATCAAATCCTCCTCTTTTCATCCGAAGTCCAGATGATCAATTATGTCCACTTATTCAGCTTTGTCTTCCCAGGCATTCAATGATTAGCCACATCTCCTCTGTTCTGCTCATATATCTAATGAAAGGTTCGCTCAGTGAGGAAATGGTGACATGTTACCCTGGAAACGGTCTCTGAGCCTCTTTAAGTGGTATAAGGGGTCATAACCTTTGTGATCAGAGTCTGTAGGTCCAGTGCTTCTGATTCTAAAGCAATTTGATAATGAATTGTGCTTTAAGCAGATGGTGTATTAAATAGCTTTTGGCTAAGATTTGGCACAGAGTCCAAGCTTATAGTGTTGCATCAGATTCCATCATTTGTGCTTGTTTTAGCTGTGTGGAGTGATGGATAGGCAGCAGACGTGGACGTCTTGTTTAAAGGTGGGCTGCGTGTGGGGGCTGGGTGTTAACTAGAGCAGCTCATGGCTCTCCTGGGCCCTGCGCTCATTTTCAGACCTATATAACAAGCTTTGTGTGTCAGGCAAATTACTCCCAGTTGACTAGCCTTTATGTGTGAATGGGAAATGTTTTAGACTGAATGATCAGCTATTCATAGAGGTTTGTCTGTTCAAAAGTCAATCCGATAGTGTCTAATTTAAGCAATTAGCTACAAGAGGCCATGCTGTATTGAGAATGTATAGCTGAATAATGTTGTCTGGGCATCATTTACATTACAGTACAACCACAAATGGATTATTGCATTAATGATTACTACATATAATAAAATATTAAGGACAAACACTTTTATTAAACACATTCCTTAGAGACTTAAGAATGCCTTGTTTTCCTGTTGAAACAGGAAGTTGGGCAGAAACATAATCAAAGGCATTATCAGAAAAAAACTAGCCAATCGCATTCAGTTTCCATCACATATGTTCTGCTTCCTATCAGTAGTCAATTGCAGACATTTATTAATTTTATAAACATTTGAGTAAATATATACAGTAAATGTTTTAAAACTGATAGATATGGGAAAAGGGCCTATTTTATTTTATTTTATTTATTTTAAATATTTCCTTTCACATTTTAATGTAATGGTTTCATTTCATAAATTTTATTTTATTTTATTATTATTTTTTTATTGTATTATTTTATTCAGAATTTTAGTATTATTTGCATACAAATGTAGTATTTATTAATATTTTGAATTACTTTTATTTGTATATTTTCAGTTGATATAATTTTCATTTAAGGGCCAGTTTTACTAAACAGTAAACAGGTAAACAGAGCACAATTCCAAAACAGCAGCGATGGGAGGGGAAATTTCTGCCGGTGATTTACTACCAACATGCAAATTAAAGAACACAGATGCAACATCTCATTTGCATATCGACCAACGCAATATACCAAGTGCAGCACTAATTAGCTTAGTCGCAAATAAAGAATAAAGAAATGAAGAAGCCACAGTATGTTGAAAAGAACCAGAGGCCAAAAATGAAGGTTTGCTGTAAGTTTTGATAGACTTGGTATTGCATGACTCCTAGTTGAGGGTTCCAAGTTGTCTTTTATTTCGTGAAGCAAATTCAAAATAACATGGCTTGGCAAATGATATATTCATATAATGTGTTCTTCTGGCATTCCAAATAAATTAATACGTGTGGAAAAAATCCTCTCCCTTCTACCACGTGCTCTCTGTTCTCAGAGGTGCCTCCTCCTAGCAACAATAATTGGAGCCATTTCAAGCTCAAAATAGTTTAAGACATGATTTTTTGGGCGTTAAATAATGGAATAAATGCCAGTAATTTGACGAATTTCTCCTCCCATAAATTTTGAAAATGAAGTGACGTGTGGCCAAGTGTGGTGACCCATACTCAGAATTTGTGCTCTGCATTTAACCCATCTAAGTGCACACACACAGTAGTGAACATACACCCGGAGCAGTGTGCAGCCATATTGCTGCGGCGCCCGGGGAGCAGTTGGGGGTTTGGTGCCTTGCTCAAGGTTCGCACCTCAGTCGTGGAAGAGAGCGCTGTACATTCACTCCCCCCACCTACTATCCTTGCTGGATCTGAGACTCGAACCCGCAACCTTCGGGTTACAAGTCCGACTCTCTATACATTAGGCCATGACTGCCCGCTTGCGTCTGAAAGGTAGACCTACAAATGCATATTCAATAAGGTCAGATGCAAAAATAGCTGTGTCCACGCCTTTTCAGTGCTAATTCGTCACTGCTCGTCTTTAGTAAAACATGACAGTACAATTTTAACGCCAAAAGACGGTTTGCTCTGGCGCAAGCTGTTAGTAAAACTGGCCCTAAGTTTTTTATATTACCGTAGTTTGTTTTAGTAGTTTTGTGCTTTTGTCATTTTATTAGTTTTGGATACTAATTTTAGTACTTCAACTTAAAACTTATTTTATTTCAGTTAATAATAAAATTCAAAAGTTTTTTTTTTTATTTTTTTATTTTTTTTTTAAGTTTTTAAATATTTATATTTTATTTCTGCTATATTCCAATTAAAGGGTTGGTTCACCCAAAAATGAAAATTAGTCCATGTTTTACTCACCCTCATGGCATCCTAGGTGTATATGACTTTCTTCTTTCAGACGAATCCAATCGGAGTTATATTAAAAACTGTCCTTGCTCTTCCAAACTTTATAATGGCATGGGCGGGTGTTTTTGTTCAACAGTCCAAAAGCAGTCAAATAAAGTGCACGCATCCATATTAAAACATGCATCACACTGCTCCAGGGGGAGAATAAAGGTCTCTTGTAGTGAATCGATGCGTTTTTGTAAGATAAATATCCATATTTAAAACGATACAAACACCTTTCTCTCACTTCTGCTAACTGTCGTAGGCAGAAGCCGTTCTGGCGGATGACGTAAGACGTATGCATAGCGTAAGCGCCGGTGATTAATGACAAAAGCAGAAGCGCGATGGAGAGAGAACAAAACAAAATGCCGGTCACGAATTAGAAGCACAAAACGAGGATTTGTAAAGAAAAATGTCAAAGGATTTTCAAAAACCAAGAGACTGGTTTTCTTTTGCTAAAGTAAGGAAACTTTTCTCCTGTAAACAAACGTTGGTTTTAGCGAGACTCGCATGCGCTGCGCCTACGTCCTACATCATCCACCAGAAAGGCATTCTCTCATGAACGTGCGTACGACAGATAGCGGAAGTTACACAAAACTGTTTATATCATTTTAATATGGATATTTTTCTTACAAAAACGCATCGATTCGCTACAGGAGGCCTTTATTCACCCCCTGGAGCAGTGTGATGCACGTTTTAATATGGATGAATGCGCTTTATTTGACTACATTTGGACTGTTGAACAAAAACACCCATCCATGCCATTATAAAGCTTGAAAGAGCCAGGACAATTTTAATATAACTCCGATTGGATTCGCCTGAAAGAAGAAAGTCATAGACACCTAGGATGCCTTGAGGGTGAGTATAACATGGACTAATTTTAATTTTTGGGTGAACTATGCCTTTAACAAAACATATTTTGAATAGTTCTAGTTTTAGTTAACAATAACAATGCTGAAACTCCAGTTTTCATTTAATGGAATATTAAAGCACAATCATTCTCCTGGTCCTTGACATGCATAGCTGTTACCATATCATGTATTTTAGCACCTATCAGCTTTAAAATGCAACTATCCATTTCATAATTATACATGATATTATATTGTATGTTCTGGTCTTCATTATTCCACCACAGACCAAATGGGCATTATTTTGTCAAGGGAAAGTTACTTGTGGTCAAAAAAAACTCTTTCCTGTTTGGCTTTTCTTTGTGTCCCTTGTTGGGGTCAAGCAGGTCAAAAGGCATTTAGCTCAGCTTTTTAAAATTTGCTGTGTCATTGACAAACACACTGGTCTGAGGTTTTAACTAGTCTTTCTAGTCTGCGTCACAGGCATTTCTAGTAATTATGTGATTATGGTATTCAGATTGGATATGGGTCCTGAACTAAATTTGGACCATCTGGTGACATATTTATAGGCCCTGTTCCCACACAATCAGGCATGTATTTACATGTTAACATAATTATATGGCAACTTGTTTTGTGGTCATCGGAGTAGCCCAGAATTTCCTGCCTTTGACGTCAATGCTGTTTGATTCTTTTACACATATGTGTGCATGGCTGCATCTCCATAACAGAAAAGATTTAGAGATTCAGACCACAAATGGGGCAAGATCTAAAAAAACAAAAACAAAAAAAATTTGTCAAGAATAGAAGTGAACTGCTCTGTGAAGTGGGTGAAATGACAGATGAACACAGTACAGATAGGAAGTCCTCCTCAAAACAGTAAAATGTCACAGACAGTTTTTTTTTGGTTATTTGCTTGAGTTTTGATAGCCGAAATTAGTGTTTGGTTGAAGTAAGCTGTAGTACAATGTTAATTGTGTGCATTAAATGATCAGGCAACAAATAATATTTTCAAGCTAATTTCACCACTTGTAACATGTACCTAGGTCTTTAAAAGTGTCACATTCAGATTAATATTGGTTTCATATGGTTTGGAAAGAAAAAAAAAAATCACTAAACAATTTAATTTAAAATCAGTGTCAAGTGGTGTCACCATCAGGTAATAAAAATACTGAGATTGAGCACCTTAATCACTTTTTTCCAAAAAGTTGGCAGTTTTTTTTTTTTTTTTTTTTTTTTTTTTTTTTAATTTTGAATCATGAATATCATGATGTTTTCTGGGTGTTATCAGTTGACATCTGAACTTCGTCTGGAATTTTTCCCACATTTTATGGCTTTCTTGTGACAATAATTTGCCGCGTTTCCACTGTCGGGCCAAAAGCGGGTGTGCTAGTGCGTGCCAGGGCCAGTCGCGTTTCCTCTGTCACTTCCGGGGCTTGATCGTGCCTCGTCGGTGCTTCCTCGGGGCCAACAGCGAGGGTTTTTTGGCCCTACGAAAACCTTGGGCCAAAGCAGGCCAACTGGGGCTAGAGGAGTTGTTATGAACAAAGGCGGGCTTTCTCCGCATCTGGAGAGCGTCAGCGCCACGGATCATTTCATAAAGTTAAAGGGTTAGTTCACCCCAAAATGAAAATCATGTCATTAATTACTCACCCTCATGTCGTTCCAAACCCGTAAGACCTTCGTTCATCTTCGGAACACAAATTAAGATATTTTTGATTAAATTGGAGAGCTATCTGACTCTCCATAGACAGCAACGCAACTGAAATGTTCCCAGGTCCAGAAACGTAGTAAATACATCAGTAAAACAGTCCATGTGACATCAGTGGCTCAGCTTCAGTTTTGCGATGCTACGGGAGTCCTTTTTTTGCGCAAAGAAAACAAAAATAACATAATTTACTCAATTCTTTTCCCCCCGAGTTACATCTTCTGCCATTTTGGAGAGTACCCAAGAACATATTTGACGTAATCAGCGTTATTTACGTTCGGTGGGGGAAAGCGCGCATGAACGTATAATCTGCGTAATAAGCGTTGTTTACGCTTAGGGGAAAGCATGCGTATGTATTGTGATACTCTCTAAAATGGCAGAAGATGTAACTCTGGGGAGAAGAATGGTTGAGGAAATTGTTATTTTGTTTTCTTTGCGCAAAAAATAGTGTTTTCGTAGCGTCGCAAAACTGAAGTTCAGCCACTGATGTCACATGGACCTGTTTTACCGATGTATTTACTACTTTTTCTGGACCTGGGAACATTTCAGTTCCGTTGCTGTATATGGAGGGTCAGATAGCTCTCAGATTTAATAAAAAATATCTTTATATAAGATAATTTGTGTTCCGAAGATGAACGAAGGTCTTATGGGTTTGGAACGACATGAGGGTGAGTAATTAATGACATAATTTTCATTTTGGTGTGAACTAACCCTTTAACAGCTATAACACCAGCATTAAATACTTTTAAAATAATTTTAGCTCAAAACTCACTTTCAGACAGCAGCGAGTGTTTGAAATAACTTCTGTTTAAGAGCCGATGTGACTATGCACGCCATTAACGTTACCATAGTAAATGGTAAATACAACCGCTTGAAGAAATCAGACGTCAGCTTCACATTCTCGATCACAATCGTGTATTTATTTAGTAACACATTTTATCTGTCATAAGTCTCGTCTCGAGACTTTAGCTCCTCGTATGACATAAAATATAATGGGTTTTGTTTGGGAGCTCCTTCTGCTACTCAGGTCGTATTTTTGATGGAAAAAAATATAGAAATGATCATTCTTTAAATCAAAGTGATGTATACTGTGACTACAAATAAACAGAAACAGACTCGACTGAATAAGTATTCCTTTTGTGAAATAACGGTTCATATCGCTTTATTTCTGACTAATTTTCAGTCCTGATAAATTAATTATGTTCAATGTATCACTTATTGTAAAACATCAATGCTTTTGGATTTAAATCTTTAACAGTGCATGCAAACAAACGGCCGCTTTTATCATGTTCGTTTTGTAATCGCGCTAGTTCCAGTGACTTATTAGTTTTCTGATAACTTCTCTTTGTTGGTGAAATGATGGGGTTGTTTGACGTTGTTCCTGAGAGGCGTGTAAAGGGTGGGTTTTAGTGAAGCGCAGCGGAGCTTCTGGTCCAATGGAGGAAACGCATCGTGATTTTGGGCTCAGTGCTACAGGTCTGAGGCTATTAGCCTGGCCTGGCCCGTTTAAAGCACTGGCTCGCACTGACCCGACAGTGGAAAAGCGGCTGTTGCTTAGTTTAGTGCTTCTGTGAACAGTAACACTATGTTAGTGCAACTAACTATATATATATATATATATATATATATATATATATATATATATATATATATATATATATATATATATATATATATATATATATATATATATATATATATACAGTGCCATGAAAAGGTTTTTGCCCCCTTCCTGTTTTTTTTTTATTTTTTATTTATTGCATATTTGTCAGTTAAAAGTTTCAGATCATCAAACAAATGTTAATATTACACAAAGATAATGTAAGTAAATCCAAAATACAGTTTTTAAATGATGATTTCATTTATTAAGGGAAAAAAGCTGTCCAAACCTACTTGCCCCCCCCCTGTTAAATCATGAAAAAACTGTAATTAACCACATTATTGTAGAAAGCTGAGTTAAATTTCACTAGCCAAACCCAAGCCTGATTACTGCCACACCTGTTGAATCAAGAAATCACTTAAATAGAACCTGTCTGACAAAGTAAAGCATGCTTAAAGAGCAATACATTATGCCGCGATCTAAAGAAATTCAGGAACAGATGAGAAACAAAATAGTTGACATGTATCAGTCTGGAAAGGGTTATAAAGCCATTTCTAAGGCTTTGGGACTCCAGCAAACCATGGTCAGAGCCATTATCCACAAATGGAGAAAACTTGTAACAGTGGTGAACCTTCCCAGGAGTGGCTGGCCAACTAAAATTACTCCAAGAGCGCAATGACAACTCATCCAGGAGGTCATAAAAGAACCCAGAACAACATCTAAAGAACTGCAGGCCTCACTTGCCTCAATTTATGTCAGTGTTCATGATTCAACAATAAGAAAGAGACTGGGCAAAAACGGCATCCATGGGAGAGTTCCAAGGCAAAAGCCACTGCTGACCAAAAAGAACACAAAAGCTCGTCTCACATTTGCCAAAAAATATCTTGATTATCCCCAAGACTTTTGGGCAAATATTCTGTGGACTGATGAGACAAAAGTTGAACTTTTTGGAAGTTGTGTGTCCCGTTACATCTGGTGTAAATCCAACACAGCATTTCATAAAAAGAACATCATACCAACAGTCAAACATGGTGGTGGTATCATGATGGTCTGGGGCTGCTTTGTAGCTTCAGAACCTGGATGACTTGCCATAATTGATGGAACCATGAATTCTGCACTCTATCAAAAAATCCTGAAGGAGAATATCCGGCCGTCAGTTTGTGACCTTAAGCTCAAGCGCACTTGGGTTATGCAGCAGGACAATAATCCCAAACACACCAGCAAGTCTACCTCTGAATGGCTCAAGAAAAACAAAATTAAGGTTTTTGAAATTTAAAAATGAAAAAATTAAAGTGGCCAAATCAAAGTCCAGACTTAAATCCAACTGAGATGCTGTGGCATGACTTTAAATGGTCCTTTCATGCTCAAAAACCCTACAATGTGGCTGAATTAAAACAATTCTGCAAATAAGAGTGGGTCAAAATTCATCCACAGTGATGTGAAAGACTCATTGCCAGTTATCGCAAATGCTTGATTGCGGTTGTTACTGCAAAGGGTGGCACAACCAGTTAATATATTTAGGGGGCAATTACTTTTTCAAGTAGGGCCAGGCAGGGTTGGACAGCTTTTTTCTCTTAATAAATGAAATCATTATTTCAAACCTGCATTTTGTATTTACTCGGGTTATCTTTGTGTAATATTACAATTTGTTTGATCTGATGATTTGTTTGTTTCATCCCCCATTCTGATGTGAGCATAAGTATTGGAACAGTTGCCTCACAGGTCTTTCTAAGTGATCAGCTGTGTCCTGTTGCATTCATTCTTCAGATATTAAAAGCAGGGAATGTGTCGTATCAGTTATATCCAGTACTTCTGCTTTCTGAATCTTGCATTTGATGATGACACACTCAAACCAGGATGAAGATGAGGGAGCTGACTTTGAGAGAAAAGCAAGCAATTTGGATGCTAAAAGAAAAGAGGAAGTCAATTAGAGCTATAGCAAAAACAAAGGGCATGGAGAAATCAAGAATTTGGAAACCACCAGTGACACCAGCAACCAACAACTACCTGATCGGCTGAGAAAACAACAGTAGTTGATGACAGACAAATCATAAAAGCTGTGAAAATGAACCCTAAAAGACGTGTCTGTAAAATCACCAACAATTTCCAGAAAGCTGGGGTGATGCTCTGACAATCTACTGTCCTCAGGAGACTTTGACACAGAATTACAGATGCTACACAGCAAGATGCAAACCTCTGACCAACACCAAAAATAGAAAGGCAAGATTAGAGTTTGCAATAAAGCACAAAGGTGAGCCAGAAGAGTTTTGCAACTGTGTTTATGGACCGATGAGACAAAGATGAAAAATGTGGAGAAAAAAAGGGAACTGCAAAAGATCCCAAGCATACAGCCTCATCTGTAAAGCATGGTGGAGGTGGTGTCATGGCATCGGCATGTATGGCTGTCTCTGGAACAGGCCCTCTCAACTTTACTGATGACTTAATGTATGATGACAGTAGCAGAATGAATTTGGAAGGGTACAAAACCATCTTACCTACCAATATTCAAGAAAATGCCACCAGATTCATTGGGAAGTGCTTCATATTGCATCAGGACAATGACCCAAAACACCCTGCCAGTTCAGTCAAGGACTTTATAAGGGAAAAGAAATGGAAAGTCTTAGATTGCCCAAGTCAATCTCCAGATTTAAATCCATCTGGTCGTGGTGGTGTAATGGTGTGGGGGATATTTTTTTGGCACACTTTAGGCCCCTTAGCACCAATTGAGCATCGTTTAAACGCTACAGCCTACCTGAGTATTGTTGCTGACCATGTCCATCCCTTTATGACTGCAGTGTACCCATCTTTTGATGGCTGCTTCCAGCAGGATAATGCACCGTGTCACAAAGCTCAAATCATCTCAGACTGGTTTCTTGAACATGACAATGAGTTCACTTTACTCAAATGGCCTCCACAGTCACCAGATCTCAATCCAATAGAGCACCTTTGGGATGTGGTGGATCGGGGGATTCACATCATGGATGTGCAGCCGACAAATCTGCAGCAACTGCGTGATGCTATCATGTCAATATGGACAAAAATCTCTGAGGAATGTTTCCAACACCTTGTTGAATCTATGCCACGAAGAATTAAGGCAATTCTGAAGGCAAAAGGTCCAACCCGGTACTAGCAAGGTGTACCTAATAAAGTGATATATATCTACTATAATAGTGAATATATATATATATATATATATATATTCATTCTTGAAGCATCTTGGAGACGATGCCACAGTTCTTCTGGATTTAGTCTGTCTCAGTTTGTTCTGTTTCTTCATGTCATTCCAGACAGACTGGATGATGATCAGATCTCTGTGTGGAGCACTGGCTGTAGTCAGAATCCTTGTGCAAACAAAAATCTCACTGGATTATTACAATTTATGGAAAAATTAATGTTTGGAAATGTAAACTGATATTTCTTACTGACACACTACAGTAAAAGATAGAAATAACTGACCGAAAACCATTTTTTAACTGGTGAAAATACTAGTGTTCGAATAATTTTGGCCACCACTGTAAATATATATAGTAAGAAATTACTATAATACAGATTATGACAAACTACTCTTTTGCTAGTTATTCTCAAAAATTTAAGCCTTTCTTACCACTTAAAAAAAAAAAAAAAAAAATCCAAAAAGCTGTTATAACCCTTGTGCCAGCTGTGATATTTTGTGACAAAAAGTTGCTTCTCAAATAGTCCTTGACAATATTGTGCTCTAGAATAGTGACTTGAAGGTTGTTGCACCAGAGAGTTAGACTGAGTTTGTGTCCCTGCCCTTATTCTGCACATTGTTGTCATCTAAGCCCTGTTCTAATAACCCATAACCCAAATATCATATTCAGAATCGGTTCACTTCCTGCAACGTGCTTCAACATGCTCCTGTCCTTTCTGTCTCCTTTAGTGTGCTGTCCGAGCTGCAACTGAGGGTCGGATTCTGGTGTTGGAGGGGCTGGAGAAGGCCGAAAGGAACGTGTTGCCAGTTCTCAATAACCTGCTGGAGAATCGAGAGATGCAGCTGGAAGATGGACGCTTTCTCATGTCAGCACAGCGCTACGACAAACTCCTGGAGGTGAGGACAACCATGCTGTATCTACAGCCCTCCCTGTAGTTACAGAAGCAGACTGACCAGTCAGAAATCTGGCCTTTAACTCATGCTTTTTGGCCCTGTTTATACCTGCTATTAAGATGCATTTTGACCAGTCGGATCACAAGTAGACGAGGTACACATATTCCCGTTCACACCTGGTGTTTTTTTTTTCCACAATATATTTATTTGCATTTGTTGTAAATACAGAACAATACATTTAAATAAAAAAACCCTACATAAGTAAGAGAACCTTACAAAACATCAAAATCCACACCCACCCACCCACCCAAAAGGGAAAAAAAACCTCTCAACTATACCTTTCCGTACACCACCATTCACAGCCATCCATTTTACAATTTAACTGTTATCTTTTATGAGTTATTTATTATTTTGATACAGAAATCCCATTATATAGTGGAGATACCCAATACAAAAGAGATGAGTGTTGTATATCAGTCCTCCCCTGTTGTTAAGTCCTCTTGGTTACAATAGCGTAAAAAAGGAGTCCAAATATTGTAGAAGTCTTTAAGTTTTCCTTTAACTGCATAAGTCAGCTTTTCCATGGCGAGGTTGTTAGTAATTTCTTTTATCCAAAGGATAGAGGAAGGACCTTGTATCTCCTTCCATTTTAAAGCAATAGCCCGCTTGGCCTGAAGCAAACTAAAGTCAATTAGTTTGCGTTTATTAGTGTTCCCCACAAAATTTACTGGGTATATATGAAATAAACAGAATTTGGGATCACAAGGAACGTTTTCTTCAGTCAGTTTACCAATCATAAGAATATTCTTCCAAAAGTTTTGAATTTTGATACACTCCCACATACAATGGTAAAGGGTTCCAATTTCTTGTTTACATTTTAAACAACACACCTGGTGTTTTAATTGCTCTCTTTTGTCCACTTTTCTGATTTCTTTGAAGGGTGTATATATGGCCTTTTTCTGATCCATCTAATATCACGAAATAAGCTTGCGGAATTTACATATGAAACTGAAGGGAGACAACAGAAAACGTTACGAGAGCAGCAGCTTTCCTTTCTTCTCTAGCTCAAAACTACCCCGAACTCTGCGAGTTTGTGTTATAATCAGGACTGGTGAGAGAACATTGTGCTTTTTGCATTATTGTATACTTTGAAGCAAACTGAGTGTCTACACTATGAAAGCAATCTGGTCAAATGAGTTTTCAGCTACCTCTGGAAGTGATCGAAAGTGGACTAGCTCAAATCGTTTCATACTCCATTTACACCTGTATTTTAGCATTGTCAACTTGTGATTGGATCAACAAAAATGCATCTTAATACCATGTGCAAACAGGACCTCAGATTGCGATATTGGATATATATTATCAAAAATAAGTAACATTTATTTCCCAATCTGTACTGTTTGCTATGTTGGTTTTAATAGGAGCACACTAAAGATGAGCTGGATGCGTGGAAAATCGTTCGGGTGAGTGAGGATTTTCGAGTCATTGCTCTCGGCCTGCCCGTTCCCCGATACAAAGGAAACCCGCTGGATCCACCTCTCCGCTCCCGCTTCCAGGCCAGAGACATCTACTACCTTCCCTTCAAGGTGCTTTCAGACACAGAGAAGCATGTTATGAATATGAGATGTACTGAAAAATGTCACTAGTGTCCGGCCTCTAATGGTTTATGTTTCTTAAAAGGACCAGCTAGAGCATCTATACACAATTGGACCAAATGTGCCTCCTGAAAGGTACAGTGGTTTTCAAACATGGATTTTCATCGGCCATATTGTAGAATGAATGCTGAAATGATTTTCTCCCATCTTAGGGTGTCCCAGCTCTTGTCTTTCGCCACTACACTTTGTTCTCAAGAGTCTGCCAGCTTAAGTCTGCCTGATTTCCCTATGGACAATCTTCCATCTGCCCTCGCAGTTCTAGTGAGTAGCAGAATGCATGAAGTATCCTACATAACGGTTCATGGTGAAGTGTGTAATTTCTGCATCATTTAACAGAAACAAATGTAATTTAACATTGAGAAATATTATAAATGTGATAAATGTGCTGAAATTTAATTTGTCGTCATTTGATTTGTCAATATGTATTTGTAGATATGGTTGAAGATGGTTTGTATCTGTTGCAGAACCTCTTCCCCATGCTGTCAGTGCAGCAGCTGGTACAAAGACTTTACCCGTACGAGGTCATGCTGGGAAAGGAAGGCCGTACTGCCGTAGAAGGGGTGCTCAGTGTAAGTTTCTCCAATGATGGGGAGCTCACTCTTATGCAAAATAATAATGGGTTTGTGTAGCATAGTAGATAACCTGGGCTGGTAACTAGTGCTGGGCAATATAGCTGAAATAAATTGCCCAGCAGTAGTTACCAGTCCTACTAGTTAATTTAAAAAATATAATAATAATAATAATAATAATAATAATAAATTTGTGCTGTCAATGGATGAAAAAATAGCAAATAAATCACATTTTTCTATAATTAATCACCATTGTGTTTATATTTCCATAATTTCACATTGAATCTCCAAATTAATGTAGAAACAACATAAAGATGTTATATTTTAAATGTGTTTAATGGCATCTTTTTACTAAGTAGCCTCTTTTTATTAATGAAGACCAGTATCACTGATACCAATACTGGTACTTAAGGGAATTTAGTCTTAACATAAACTGTAAATTGTATATGCATAAACTATAAATAGAATATAGATTTATTCAGGCTACAAAAGTTAATCAGCATGAGTGTTTTTTTCCTTTTCAATTGTTCTTTGATTTACATCAGTGACACTGACCGCAGCAGGAAAAAATGGATGTATATATGTATGTGTATATGTGTATATGTGTGTGTGTGTGTTTTAATAATAATAAAAAACTAAAGCACATATCTAGTTAAAAATAATCAAGGTGTTTTTTTCCACACTCTTTCTCTAAATTATAGGGTTCCTATGGGGTTTGGAAAAGTATGGAAAAAAGAAAGCAGAGTATGAAAAAGTATTTGTGTTTCCAGACTGTGCCCCTATTTAGTTTTTTTTAAAAGAAAATTAAGAATTTATTAAAAATAAATTTATTGTACAAGAAGTCAAAGTCAAAATACGACTGAATGAATTCAAGGTGCACTTTTTCATTATGCAAAATTGCAGGTTATAAGCATTTGGGTTTCTGCTCACAATATTCTTAGCACCGTATTACATAGCCTTAAGAACCTTTGCAGAAATAAAAAAAATAAACAGACTTTTATGTGCACACGAGAATCTTAGCATATAGCACAATGCACATTGAGCCACCTATTGTGCCATCAGCCCATTTTGCGATGTGGTTTCTTGGCCTCCACAAAGTATGAGTTAAAGAAACCTAAGGCCTTGAAATATGGCATACTGCCCTAACAAAAGCCAAATTTTAAACACTTTTTTTTTTACAGTACCTGTCTTTTTTTATAGACCCTTGAACTTGGCAAATTTTATGCCATCAGCCCATTTTGTGTCATGGTTTGTGTGCCACCACAGAGGATGTGTTAAATTGGACATTATGCCTTGATATTAGAGATACTACCATAAGAAAAGCCAAATTTTGATGTTAATTCATGTGCATCTATGCTCTTGTTTTATTCATAGTAAGATGGCAGGGATACACAATGGAAATAGGTTATATAAAACTATAAATTGTAATGTGTAAGCATGCAAAAAAAAACAAAAAAAACCCATACGCATGTGAATAGTTTCCTGAGGGCACAAAAAAGTTTCTTGTGTACTTATAAAAGTCAGGTTTTTTTATTTTTAATTATTTTTTAGGGGCTCTGTATGTTGTCACTTTAAGAAAATCAACGAAAAAAACCTGAGAAAATAAAAATATTTACAGATGACTGTACTATATACCAAGTATAAAGCTGAAAATAATGCTTTATAAACCATTTATGTTAAATATGGTCTGAAAATCTACTGAGAGGTTTGGAAACTTGAGTCTGGAAAAGTATGGAATTTTGAAATGGAAAATGTGTAGGAACCCTAACACAAGAATGGTATTTAATCCTGTTCTTTTGTATGCACTGATATAACAATACATAGCAATAAACAACAATATTTACCCATATGTAGTTTTAAATAAAATATTGTAAAATATGAAAAATACCACAGGGGTTTTCTGTGAATATTTTTGAGAGATGGAGAATTTTCGCTTGATTATTTGAAACAAATAGCTTGACTGAAATGAATGAACTTATCAAGGCTTACAAAATTTTCCCCTTCTAAATCAGAGATGCTATTAAATTTGTAAATCGTGAGGCTAGAAAGATTCTTGTCTTGTGTCAAGCTCAAAATCACATATATGATTTCCACTAATAGAGACTCTGTTCTCAGAGGTTTGAGTTGACTGATGGGAGCACAAAACCACCTTCGACTGCTGTGCTGAGCGTTGAGTCTGTGAATGGAGATCACACAGAACAGGCAGCTGTCACGCTCAACATAGCCAACCAGAACATCACCTTTCAGGTCAGGACGCAGCCATGGTGGTCAATATGCTTCGTGCTTTATTTGGAAATGCAGATTAGATGAACCGTTTCTTCTCTCGAAAGGAAATGCTGTGGTTTCTCCGCAGGTTCCTTCAGGGACGCGGCCAAGTCGCCCGCCCAACAGCAGTCCCGCTTTCATCGGCACCCCCACCCATGACCGCCTGCTGGCCGAGATGATGCAGTCCCACCTCGTCAAAGACATTTGTCTGATCGGAGCCAAGGTACACAGGCAACTTCCTGTGGCCACCCTCATTGAGCAAATGCACTTTGAACTAGAAACTTGATGCGTTTCAAACAAGAACAATAGCTCACTTTTCATACTGCCTGTTAAGGTAATGCAGGAAGATCATCGGGGTCTTCTGTGTGTGCGTCATGGCTTGCGTTCTTATTTAAGTGAGATTAGATCAGATGAATAATTTACATCATATGCTTGTTTGGTAATAATGCCTTGTGGTTTGGCTAATGCCGTTTCTTGTTGTTTTTTCAGGGTTGTGGCAAATCCGTGATTGCAAGGGAATTTGCTGACATGCTGGGCTACAGCATTGAACCAATTATGCTTTATCAGGTAACGTCAAAACATAAGAAAATAATAAAAACTAATCAGTCCCAAGAAGACAAATTGGTAACATTTTAAAGGAAGGATCAAAACAAGTTATGCTCTACGCCTCAGATGCGTTTGATTTCAACAGAAAATGGTTGTCTCAGCTGTTGTCAAATGTAACTTAGTTTATTCTAGCAGTAGTTCTACATGTTATTTTTTTTAGTGGTAATGTGTCACTGATGCTGTCAGTAGAGTTCTATTTGAATTGAACCTGAAATGTTCCTTTAAAGTTGCATATTTTTTAATGGTGCACTAGCAGTCATCATATATTTGAACTGACACCTAGTGGTGTGGATTAGGGCTGCAACAACTAATCGATAAAATCGATTATTATCACTAATGAAAATCATCGACAACGATTTTCATTGTCGATTAGTTGGGTCTGCCCACAGTACACGTCCAACTTCAGCCGGTCGCGTCAAATTACAGCACTGAATAACGGATTTCTGTGGCCAAAATGCATCTAAAAATAATGGAGGAAACAGAATGAGATGCTGCAGGAGAAGTACGTGATCCAGGCTGCCCAAAACATGAGAATTCTTTATTTTAAGCTTTAAGCTTATACATTAGCGAAATGGCTTGCCTTGTCAGGAGCTTTGACAGATGCGTGTGTGTCCTCAGCGCAAAAAAGTTCAGTTTACGGTCATATCCTTATCTGTAAATGTCACAAATTCACGCGAGCATTTCCAATTTTGCATAAAGTTCCGTCCTGACAGTCTGCATTAAGTTTAAATCTTTACTGAATGAGCACCGGTGTTGTGCCAAATTCTGACCCCCCCAGATTACTACCCCCCTAGTATTGGTAGGTTAAGGGTTAGGTGTGGGGGAGGGGTTAGGATTAGGGGTGGGGTTAGGATTAGGCAATCAGGTAGCGATTTGAACGAGAGGGGGTAATAATTTGGCAGGGGTTGAAAATGGGCACAACACCGGCGCGGCGGGCGTGTGAACGCGCATCAGAGAGGGATTAATATTCAGTGCAAAAACATTCATTGTGCTGAAATATCTGTTGTTGAAAGTTAAATTAAGGTTTAAAAGTCAACATGTAGTGCACGTATTTTATGAGAGTAGGAACTGTAAAGGGATAACCGCGTATAGTTGTCTGAATATAAATATCAGACGCTTCATAGCCACCTTTTACAGGATAAAGAAATTACAGTAAACATGACTGTGATCAAAAAGTTGGTTAACACTGAGTTTGTGTTTTTATTCGTCTTTATTATTTTTATTATTACCTTAATTTTTGAGGAAGAGATTTAATCTATAGGCCTATATACAGTGCTCAACAAATTTATTAAAACAAATTTATAACAAATAATTTAAGCTTTGTGCCACTGCTGCTCTAAACTAACAGTATTGGTGTTTACTAAAATATTTTTTTGCTATCTGTATTGGTTAGTCCTCCAATTATGCGTAATCTCTTTAGTAACAGTAGGCTATTTCTAATTCTATAATATAATTATTGCTGTTATCTATGAAAGATCTATGAAAGATTTTTTTTTCAGATAACCAATTACAGTCAAAAAGTACCTAAACAATGGCAGCAAGAATGCATGCTGTTATGAAAGGCAGGAGGCCATTTTTTTATTATGTGAATAAATATTTAGTTGTTTCCGTTTGTTATTTTCCCAATAAATGACAATAACATTTTTAGATTTAAACAATTCTTTGACAGATTCCTAAAATACTTGTGTTTTCTCTTTATGACAGGTGGTCTAATAAATTAAGCACTGTATGTTTTCATAGCATTCAGTTGACACGTTTGTTTGAAGGACATTGGGCAGAATGTGGAAGTGTTTTTGTCAATAAAATAAAAAAGATGAAAATTTAGCTTTTTAATCTGATTAATCGAAAAAATAATCGGCCAACTAATCGATTATCAAAATAATCGTCAGTTGCAGCCCTAGTGTGGATGAAGCCTCATTTAAAAATGACAACACTCTCATGGCAGTTCATAACTCTTCAATTTTGCATTTTGGTGAATTGGTGGCAAATTGTATGAATCACATTCGTATGTTTTTGTGTGATGTGCTTACCGCTGATGGCTAAGTTAAGGGTTAGACCGTAATGCTTAGTTGTTTTTGGAAGGGGGGGGATTTGTTTTTTGTTTTTTTCTTAATTTCTTTTTACAACTCAAATCATTCAAAATTCAAACAAATTCACCACCAAAATGTAAAATAATTGTTTCCTTCTAAAATTGCGCTTTTCAAATTGTGCAAATTTATAAGAATTCACCAACCAATTCACAAAAATGTAGATTTGTCCGTAGATTTTTTCCTAAAAAGCAGATGTTTCATATGACTCAGATCATCCAAATTCATATGAATTTAAGACCATTATTGGCAAAATGTGAAATACTTATATTCTCTTCTAAAAATATATATTTTTTCCTAAAGATCTTATGTTTTTGTGTGACTCTCTATATGAACTCATACAAATTGACCACCAGTTTGCCAAAATGAAAAAAATAGTTTTCTTCTAAAAATAATCTTCTTATTAAAATTTTTTCTTAAAAATCAGGTGTTCATATGACTTAAACGATACAATTAATTCATACAATTTCACAATCAATTTACCAAATTTGTTTAGCTTATAGTTACATTTCAAGCTATGTTTTCTTATAAGATTGGGTTAGAAACCAATACCAACTGTGCAATTTTTCTTTTTTTTTTTTTTTTGCATTTAAATTGCGAGACGCAGGGCAGTGGCATCAAAATTGCTCTAGAGATGCATTTTCAAAGTCGTCCATCTAGCACGTCTACATTGCGGCTTTTCAATTTTACCTTTAACCTGGAATATTCTTTTGTAAAATGCAAAATGTTCCCAGTTGTGTCTTCCTTGAACCCCTTTCTTTTGCTCTTTTCTGTTTGGTTCTCTGAATGTACCTTCGCATCACATGAGCATGGTTTTGTGTTTGCTCAGTTGTGTGCAGCTGTGGACAGTGTGGTTTTCAGATGAGTGTTTGGGTTTTTGGGGGATAGCTCAGTGTTGTCCTGGGCATCAGCACACAGAGCCAGAGGTCATGCACCACAGGGGCCACAGATCTCCCTGAGTTTCCATCAGCAATCATTAGTGTTTTTAATATTTGTGATTCTTGTAAGACCACACAAAATATTTTTGAGCTTCAGTCCTTAAATAGCCATGTGTTCTTGGGTCGTTTCTATTCTGGGATCAGAGTTGTGCACTGTCCTTGATCTCCCCCAGTTATCATTAACCGCATTGGCCCTATTCCGCTGTCAGAACACGAAATCTAGTGAGCTGTCTACGTAGACAGCCTTTTAAGGCATCATAGTTGTGCTCCCAATGTCAATTCTGTTTAAAAACGCAAATATCTTTACACGCAGCCTGATACTAAAATAATACAATAAACATTAACTAAATATAAAATGTAAGTCAAAACACCCTAATGTAAATTACTGATATCAGAAATAAGAATAAATAAAACTATTTAAGTAAACATTCTGTAAATATTCTTGTATTTTTTTTAACAATAATTATACAGTAATTCATCACTTTACTCGAAAATTACAAATTTGACAGTTTTAATTTTACAGTAAAACATATACTTTTACAGTGTTGAGGTGAGCTTTGTGAGCATTTATTACTTGAAGCCTGTATATAATGCATTATAAAAGTATTCTTAATGCATTAATTATGGCTCATAATGCACCATAAAATGCATTATGGTAATTATAACCACAGTTATAATACATTGCAACACTTCAGTTTTACACCTTTAGAAAGTACAGTGCATTAAAACACATAATGAACAACCAATTTTATGTGTAGCAAGGAATCTGCGAATATTCTAACGTATTTTAACTTTGTTTACAATTATTAATAATGCATTATGAATGCCTTTATAATGCATTATACAAAGTATTAGCAAAAAAAGTTCTCAAATGATTGACTCTTGTACTTTGGATTTTATTTATTCAATTCTGTGAAGCACAAATGAAAAAACAAAAAAATTCTACCCAATTATTTGACTATTTTACCCAGTTTTGTGTGTTTTATTTCATGCATAGTATCACATTATTAGCTTAGCAGCATGTTTCTTCCTGTGTAGAGTGTTGCAAATCAGTAACTTACTACTACGGCAGCACACTAAATTTTGAGATGGTTAATGAAGGAATAGTTTTTATTTTTTATTTTATTATTTATATTTTTTGTTCCAATAACAAATAACAGTTAAAGCAATACTTCACCCAGAAATTACAATTTGCTGACAATTTACTCACCCTCAGGCCATCCAAGATGTAGATGAGTGTTTCTTCATCAGAAGAAATTTAGCATTACATCACTTGCTCACCAATGGATCCTCTGCAGTGAATGGGTGCCGTCAGAATGAGTCCAAACAGCTGATAAAAACATCACAATAATCCACAAGTACCCCACATGACTTCAGTCCATCAATTTAGGTCTTGTGAAGTCATATTAACGCTTCCTCCAGTGAAAAAGTCCATCCCCTGTTGTCCTCTCTCATCAAAATCCACTGACATTTGTTTACAACGGTTTTGGTCTGTTTTTGTCTTGTAATCTGTGCATATTTCTCTCCTGATTCAGACGAGACAACTTTTTCACTTGAGAAAGCAATATTATAACCTATAGAGGACTTACATTTTAGGTGGTAGCAACAGTTTCATGTTAAAAACATCTTAATGATGGATTTGTCACAAAGACAGCTTTTTGCTTTACTGGAGAGGTGTGGATTACTTGTGGATTATTGTGATGTTTTTTATGAGCTGTTTCTACACTCATTATGACGGCACCCATTCACTGCAGAGGATCCGTTGGAGAGCAAGTGATGAAATGCTACATTTCTCCAAATCTGTTCTGATGAAGAAGCAAACTCATTTTGGATGACATGAGGGTGAGCACATTTTCAGCAAGTTTTCAAACTTTGTGAAACATGTTCACTGAGACAAAATGTAGTGAGGAGCTGATGTGAAGAGCTCTTGCTGTGTGACCAGCGGCCAGGTGCTTTTCACACCAGCTGAGCGACCCGTCAGCATCTGGGTCTGATTGCAGAATGCTCGTGTTTTGATGCACCTCATACAGACTGTGAAGAGTCACTCAGAGCAGAGTGTAAACATTAGCGCCGCAGGTAGTAAAACACTGTGTGCATTTGCACTGGAATGTCGGGAATTCCTTTGGCTCAGTGAGAATAGAGCAGGAAAAGGAAGCTGTCCGTGCATCATGCTTAAGTTATTTTTGCCCGGTGAGAGCAAGAGGTCATAGTGTATGGGGAAAAGAGGAATTTTGTAGCGCACTTCATCTTGTTAGCCCTCTGAAGCCCTTTTATGAACTCGTATGGGCCTCTGCTCGTCCCTAATGACATACAGTGCTCTCAGTTGTGGAAAAAATACTACGTCACAAGCCAGAAAAAGAGTCTTGGCAATTGCTTTGACAACCAATAATGTTTTGTGTCTTGTGTTTCCTCTTGTTATGATAGTTTTGTTCTCCATGTGTAGATTCACCTTTAGATAACTTTTCAATGTTTTCCTTGCCTTAAAAGTTAATGTGAATTTTCCTCAAATAATTTGGGAAACAGTCTTAGTGGAAAAGTTCAACTGATCATATTTTCATAATTTAATGCTTTAAATTTAATTTAGTCTATAATAATAAAAAATAAAATATGAACATTGACACATGGAGCTTTATATGTGTTAAATTGATATTGAAAGTTGTGTAATATTTGAACGTGCTTGAAGCTAATGAGAGATATGTGAAAATAACCAATGCAGGTATGATTTTTTTGTTTTTGAAAGATGTTTCTTACTTCTCACTAAGGCTGCATTTATTTGATCAAAAATACAGTAAAACTGTAATATATTTTGAAATATTATTACAATTCAAAATAACCATTTTATATTTGGATATTTTTTAAATGTAATTTATTCCTGTGATCAAAGCTGAATGTTCAGCAGCCAGTATTCAGTGTCACATGATCCTTCAGAAATCATTTACTGCTCTAGAAACATTTCTTATTATTATCAAAGTTGAAAACAGTTGTGCTGCTGAGTATTTTTGTGGAAACATGACAATTTTTTTTCATAAGGATTCTTTGATGAACAGAAGGAACTGCATTTATTTAATATATTTTAAATAGAATCTTTTGTAACTTTATAAATGTTTTTACTTTTGATCAATGTAATACCTCCTAGCTGAATTAAATGATAAATTATCAGCATCTTAAAAAACGGGGTAAATATTATACACTTAGTGTATATATGTTATGTTGAAGATTTTGGTCCAACGGTCTGAGAAAAAGCAACAACAACAACAAAAAAACAGACCAGTTATAAAATGAAGAAAAAAGTAGAACAGACCAGAAAATGTACAAAACCACATACAAAAATTTAATTAATTAAACATTTTCATTTCACACCATATTTATTAAAAAATTTGCTAATATATTGCCTGATCACTACTTGAGATCATGGCACAGCCCTTTGCTTAAATCTTGAGTCACGGTGGATATATTGTATGATTGCACAAAGTCAGTCACAGCCATACATTTCCAAATCAATGTAAAACCTGTGAGTGTTCATAGAGTATGAATGATTGACCTCAGATGCACTTGTAAACCCTGTATACACACACCTCTGTCCTTCTTTCACCCCTGCCTCTATGTCAGCGCACTACAGGATACACTAAATGACAGGCGTTGCCTCTCTCTCTGTGTGTGTGTGTGTGTGTGTGTGGTAGGATATGACTGCGCGGGACCTCCTCCAGCAGAGGTACACCCTGCCTAATGGAGACACGGCCTGGAGGGCCTCCCCGCTGGTCACTGCTGCTCAGGAGGGCAAGCTGGTGCTGCTGGACGGCATCCACCGCGTCAACCTGGGCACTCTGGCTGTGCTTTCCAGGTCAGTCTCAATCCATACTACACTTACTGTGCTTAACCTCAGTCCAGAGGTCTATGCGATCTTTTTTTATCGTCCATCGTCCAGAATGGTCTGAATTCACATTTACATTTACATTTATTCATTTAGCAGATGCTTTTATCCAAAGTGACTTACAGTTGAGAAATACAACAAGCGATTCATCATAAAGAGGCAAATAAACACAGGAAGTGCTCATAATACAAAGTGTCAGAAATTGTTCAGATTAGTTCAAGCTAGACAAGGAGGGATTAAGTAAAATAGAAAGCAAAGTTTTTTGTTTTTTTTTTGTTTTTTTAAATATTAGGATGCAGTCAAATGTTGACAAAAGAGATGAGTTTTCAGCTGTCGCTTGAAAATTGTCAGGTATTCAGCATATCTATAATATTATCATTATTAGTAGTAGTACTAATAATAGTACATTTACATTACATTACATTACATTTAGTCATTTAGCAGACACTTTTATCCAAAGCGACTTACAAATGAGGACAACAGAAACAATCAATTGTAGTATTAAAACAACTAAAACTGATCCAAAACTAAAAGCTAAAACTTTATAAATACTATATATACACGCACATTAAAAAAAATAATTAAATAAAAATGACAAATGCATACAACAAAATTTCTAAACTTAACATTTAAATGAAAACAAAATAAAGCTACAAACAATTCAAAATATTAAGAGAACAAAAGGTATAAGAGTATAATAATGATTCTAACATAACACTAAGCCAAACACCAAAAACAACTACGTGTATGTACACACACACACACACACTCACACACACACACACACACACACACACACACACACACACACACACACACACACATATCCATAAATTCAGTATTATTTCATTTCCATTTAGTTTGTTGAAGTACTAAAATAACTCAAATTAAATGAAACTAAAACTTAATAAATAACATATACAGACATAATAAAAAAACTAATAAAATGACAAACATTACTACAACTGTAACTAAAATTAAAATAGATAACACATACAAATCAAACTACATTAGTTTAACAGTAATCCTAAAAAAATAACTGCCAAACATACAAGTAAGAAATGGTTATAAAAACTAAAACAGAAGTGAAACAAATAATAGGAAAGAGGATAAATAAAAAGCGATACTTATTAATAATAGTAATATATAATAGTAATATATTAACGTAGTAATAATAATAGGAGTACTAATAATAGTAATTCTTATTATATTTATAATTATTTATGATAATTTGAATGTTCATTATATGAATAAATTAATACTAATACTTCTGCTTCTACAACTACTAAAAATAATTCAGTTATCATAATATCAATAAATTAACATTATTACTACAACAGCTAATTTTTACTTATTTAATTACGTATTAGTAGTAGGAGTAGTAGTAGTTAGTAGTAGTAGTAATTTATTATAAGGAACATTTAAATTGCTACTACTGCTACACTACTACTAATAAATTGTTATTATAAAGATTTGAATTATTATTATTATTATTATTATTATTATTATTATTATTATTATTGTTGTCACTATTATTATTCATTTATTGTCATTATTATGAGTAGTAGTAGTAGTAGTAGTAGTTTTATTTTTGTTTATTTAGTATTATTACAAACATTTAAATTACTACTGCTAAAAATAATACTATTATTAATAATAATTATTATTAAAGTCCGTGTAAAGTCAATATTAAATGTGTGTTCTGAGTTTGTCACACCACAGAAAAATGTGTTATTAACCACCCAGCCAAATTTGAATGCTTAAAAAAACCGCCAAGTAAATAAAATAAGGTATCAAAATCATGAAAAAAATAAGCCGTATTCTCTGCTCTCAAATGCTGGGGGCGTGTCCGCTGGCGGCGCTGAAACCACGCCCTCTCGTGGCAAAGCTGCCGTCTCTCTCGACTGTCTTCCGAACTTTGTCTCAACTGATGAAGGCATAGCTAGATAGCAAACTGTAGGCTGTAGTAACTAACGGTAATAAAAGTAACTCGTGATTGAGCGGATGAACCACTGATGCTAATGCGCTCTAGTTATTATGTGTGTTTGACTTGAAGCAGCACTGCACAGAACTATCAGTGTTTGACATCAAAGTACCGCGAGAGCGATTCGAAAGCATAATGAGCGTCTGCTCTCTATAGCTCTCACTGTACGTTGATGTCACACAGCAGTCGGTCTGTGCTGTCAGTGCTGCTTCAAGTCGAACACAGCTCTTATAGTGTTGGGGAAAGGGCCATCCTCGGTGGCTCCATTGCGTCATCGAGTCATGATTTAGCCCCACCCAAAAAATCTTGATCACGAAAATGGTGAAAAACTGTTTAACGGTATAACTCCACCATTAAGTACTATATAGTTCACAGTCTTTGGAACATGTTTCAGCAATGCATTTCTAACATTTATAATGTGTTTACAAACAATTTTCAGAATTGACTTTAACAATAATAATAATTTATTGATATAATGAACATTTAATTGAACATTGCTAGTACTACTAATACTACTACTAATAATAATTTAATAATAATTCAAATGGTCATAATAACAATACATTATTATTATTATTATTATTATTATTATTACTTTTAGTCATTTAGCAGACGCTTTTATCCAAAGCGACTTACAACAGAAGGACAACAGAAACAATCAATTAGTATTAAAACAACTAAAACTGATCCAAAACTAAAAGCTAAAACTTTATAAATAGTATATATATACACACACATTAAAAAAAAAAATAATTAAATAAAAATGAGAAATGCATATGACAATTTCTAAACTTAACATTTAAATGAAAACAAAATAAAGCTACAAACAATTCAAAATATTAAGAGAACAAAAGGTATAAGAGTGTAATAATGATTCTAACATAAAACTAAGCCAAACACCAAAAACAACTACATGTACACACACACAGACATATATGTACACACACACACACACACATATCCATAAATTCAATATTATTTCATTTCCATGTAGTTTGTTGAAGTACTAAAATAACTCAAATTAAATCAAATTAAATAAAACTAAAACTTAATAAATAACTTATAGACATAATAGAAAAAACTAATAAAATGACACACATAACTACAACTGTAACTAAAATTAAAATGGATAACATATACAAATCAAACGACATTAGTTTAACAGTAATCCTAAAAAAATAACTGTGCCAAACATACAAGTAAGAAATGGTTATAAAAACTGAAAGAGAAGTGAAACAAGTAATAGGAAATAATAAATGAAAAGCAATACTTATCCCTTGCCTGTGTCCCTGTCCGGTGGTCTTTACACACTTCGGTCTTCACACGACGAGGGCTGCCGCAGTATAATAACCTTTTTTTATACCCATCTAACAAAACACTAATTGAATTCAGCTGGATGCACTTTCCTGTTAATCACAATGAATGGCCACGCAAGCGCAGACACTAACAAGGTACGCCATACAGTACGAGACCAAATGAAATAATAATTATTATTATTATCATGAAAATGTGATTTGTTATTATAAGTAGTAGTTGTAGTAGTACTTTATTGATATGAACATTTGAATTATTGTTATTACTACTGCTAATAATAATAACAAAATTTCTTATTATGAGCATTTGAATTATTATTATTATTAGTAGTAGTAGTAGTATAGTAGTAGTAGTAATAGTACTAGTAATTTTAAATGTTCATAATATCAATATTGTTCACAAATATTGATAATATCAATATTATTATTATTGTTAATAGTAATTTTATAATAGGAGGACAAATTAGTTGATACTGGAAACTTGCTGTATCAAGCCTGGTTAGGACACAGTGTTTTAACTACCTCTCTTCATAAATATGTATTAACAATTTTTGGCACAATATTTTTTCTATCCTTTTATTTTTGGTCTTGTCCCCCAACACCCCCCCCCCCGCCCTGATTTGTTTGGAGATTAATCTGGCTTCTCTACCGTCTCAGGTTGCTGCATGACCGCGAGCTGGCTCTGTATGACGGGACTCGACTACTGAGGTGGGACCGTTACCAGACTCTAAAAGACGAGCTACAGCTCACTGACCAGGAGCTGCAAGACAGGTAATATTGTAATCAAACAATTGCATGAATCTGCTCAACTAACTCCTGCTTACCCTAGCTTACTGTTGCAAAATGCACAGATGTTTAAATGATATTCTATTGTCTTCAGGTAATTTTCAGTGACTATTAATACCATAGTTCGTTCGTTTGTTTATTTATTGTTTGTTTGTTTGTTTGTAATTTAACCAGACATTGTGACATTATCAAGAATGTATAAACACAGAATAAACACAGTAAAAGCAAATTTAAAGTTGTTTATTAAAAGGTTAGTTCACCCAAAAATGCTAATTCTTTCACTATTTACTTCAAACGCAAAGTCTTTCATTCATCATAAATTAAAGGTGCCATAGAATGGAAAAATGTTTTTACCTTGGCATAGTTGAATAATAAGAGTTCTGTACATGGAAATGACATACCGTGACCCTCAAACACCATTGTTTCCTCCTCCTTATGTAAATCTCGTGAATGCAAAAAAAACAGTGAAAAATAGGCGAATCAGAACATAACACCGACTGTGACGTTACTGTCGGGATCACTAATAGTTATGCCCCCAACATTTGCATATACCCGCCCATTTTCTAGGCCAGTCGGACCTACACAGCCGAATCATCAGAAGTTCTGCAGGTATTGTGAAGAAACAAGCGAGGACAACAGCGAAAATGTCAGATCATGGAAATAAATGTTATGTTCCAGGCTGTGCAGGGGATGTGAAGTGCAGGGATGGGTTGGTGTCTGTATTCAGAAAGGCACGGAAAGCAAATAACAGGTTCTAATAAAATAACGCGAGCCACTAAAGGGACATGGTTAGCTTCTTGCTAGCGGTAGCCTGTTACATTACAGAACATAAGATTTCACCTACCACATAAACAGAGTAAGGAGAGATGACTGAGGATGATGGCGCATGATATACAGATCCTGAGCACCACTGACAAGCATCTGATCTTGTAAAATGTGTGGTAAGTACTGCCACTCCATAGTATAAACAGAGTTTGTGCGATCGCGAATCTCGAAAGCGAAAGTGAAACTAAAAAGCAATCGTGCATTCTAAAGCAGTTTCAATGCCCCGGATATTAATAACAGCTCCCTGATGCCCACATTTTATATACAGTATAATTACCCAACGATATAACTGTGCGAAAAAAGTATTGAAATATATATTTTCCCTGTGTTTCCTTCCTGTTGTGTGAGCTACTGAAATGAGCCGCACTGTGAAACAGCCAATCAGAGCAGAGCTCAACATTGAGCCACACTGTGAAACAGCCAATCAGAGCAGAGCTCAACATTATTATTCATGACCCTTCCAAATAAGGTAATAACAGGCCATTTCATTCTAGGGACAAATCCTAAGGTTTTAAATGGACATGTAAAACCATTTCTGGAGATTTTTTGCCCTTACCTAAGCCACATACCTCCTATGTAGATATCAGAGAACAATTTAAAATATTGTATCAGTGCATTCTATGGCACCTTTAAGATTTTTTTAATATTAGCTCATTATTTTGTCTGTACATTGAAAGTCCAAGCAACCAAAACTTTCAAGCTTAAGAAAGTTCATAAAGACATCCATATTACATTTAGTCATTTAGCTGATGCTTTTATCCAAAGTGACTTACAAATGAGGACAATGGAAGCAACAAAAGAGCAATGATATGCAAGTGCTATAACAAGTCTCAGTTAGCTTAACGTAGTACACGTAGCAAGTTTTTTTTTTTTTTTTTAATTATATAATAAATAAAAAGAAAACAGAATAGAAAAAGAATAGAGCAAGCTAGTGTTAGAGGCTTATTTTGATTTTGTTAAAGGTGGGGTAAGTGATTTCTGTTAGCCAATGTTGATATTTCAAATCACCAAAACAAACACGCCCCTACCCCAAAAGGGTCTCGCCCATATTTTGATAGCAACTCAGGCAATGATTAGTTCTGTGAAACAAAGCCAAACCAATGTTACTCACCTATCGAGAAAAAACAAAGTAACCTCGGCGTCTGATCGCAGGCTTTCCTGCTTCTTGAGTTCTCTCCACCGCTGGAAAGCTGATCCGATATTTACACGGGTCCTACTTCTTGCCTTATCGTAACACCGTGTCTACACCGGACCCTATAGAACTCATTATAATTAGTGATGCTGTCTTCACTGGGCGCGGTGCGGCACGACACGGCAAATCCCCTACAGTAAACTGCTGCCGCGTTCTGTTTATGACGTATTGACACAAATTTCAAATTATTTTCAACGGTCTCTTTGTTGCGCCCAGTGTAGACAGACTTTAGCTGTTGCGACACGACATGACAAATTTTGCGTCCGGTGTAGACACAGTGTAAGCCTTCTTTTGTTCCACAGACATTTTCCTCTTTTGTTTTCTTTATCCGTTATCTCTATCTTTCTGTCGTCGCTTGGCTCGGCTTATGTCCGTCATGTGCGCTGAGCGCTCTCTCCTCTGCATCATGAGTAGACACGCCCCTAACTGCTGATTGGCTACAAGTTTGTTTTGGTACTCGGCCCGACTCAGTTTTCTAAAGCGTTTTTGAAAAAATACGTACCCCACCTTTTAATTGTATAATAAATAAAAAGAAAACAGATAGAATACAAAAAGATTAGAAAAGCTAGTTACTTTTTTTTTTTTTTTTTTTTTAAGAAAACAAGCAGTTAGTAAATGAATAGAGTGCAAGTCTAAAAGGGACAAGTTTTTTTAATTTATTTTTTTATTTATTTATTTTTTTAAGTAGAATTAGAATAGAGATTGCTAGAGTTAGAGGGTCAAATAAAGATGGAAAAGATGTGTTTTTAGCCGATTCTTGAAGATGGCTAAGGACTCAGCTGCTCGGATTGAGTTGGGCAGGTCATTCCACCAGGAGGGAACATTTAATGTAGAAGTCAGTGAAAGTGATTTTGTGCCTCTTTGGGATGAACAATAAAGTGACGTGCACTTGCAGAACGCAAGCTTCTAGAGGGCACATAAGTCTGAAATAATGAATTTAGGTAAAGGGGTGCAGAGCCAGTGGTGGTTTTGTAGGCAAACATTAATCCCTTCAATTTTATGCGAGCAGCTATTGGTAGCCAGTGCAAATTGATAAACAGAGGTGTGACGTGCATTCTTTTTGGCTCATTAAAAATTAATCTTGCTGCCGCGTTCTGGATTAATTGTAAAGGTTTGATAGAACTGGCTGGAAGACCTGCCAAGAGAGCATTGCAATAGTCCAGCCTGGACAGAGCAAGAGCTTGAACAAGGAGTTGTGAAGCATGTTCCGAAAGAAAGGGCCTGATCTTCTTGATGTTGAATAAAGCAAATCTGCAGGACCGGGCAGTTTTAGCAATGTGGTCTGAGAAAGTCAGCTGATCACCAATCATAACTCCAAGGTTTCTGGCTGTTTTTGAAGGAGTTATGGTTGATGTGCCTAACTGGATGGTGAAATTGTGATGAAACGATGGATTTGATGGAACCACAAGCAGTTCTGTCTTGGCAAGGTTGAGTTGAAGGTGATGGTCCTTTATCCAGCAAGAAATATCTGTTATAAATATATGCCATATGTCCATTAAAAATCCATATGAATCAATCAGTTTTATTGAAGTCCTCTGAAGAGACACAATTGCTTTATATGATGATACTCAAATTCCATTATTCTAATGGTTTTGCTATAATTAAAATGCATTGATATAATTTATTTAATATATGTGGATTGCTCTTATGTCTCCATGTCTCCATTTAAGTTGGATAAGCACATAATGGCCTTAGGACTGGTCTGAGGCTCTCGTTAATTTATAAACGTTTTTATGTTCAGCTGAGGTAATGCTTTTAAGAAGCGTGCCATTGAAATGAAGTACTTGCGTGCGGCCGGTGTTCTGCTTAGTGTTTTAGAAATCCCAGCACTGATCATTTCTCATGATAGCTCCATCCATCATTGGTCTCAGTGCCAGCAGCAGTTGCAGAGTGTTAACTGTTGCTGTGGCTTGGCAGTGCGCCGCGATAATGGAACCGAATGGGAATCTCACGCTAATCAACACCTGTATGTGTTCGTGAGTGAGATGTGAGAATTCAGCACATTCATAGCAGCCCTTCTTTATGTCTCTCAGCAGTCAGATGATTATGACATATCCACTGTTTTTTAGATGACTTTATTAAAGGGATATTTCACTCAAACATTTAAATTCAAATTACATGCATAAAGTAAGGCAGATGCTATTTGTATTAGGTATAATAGCATGAATGAGTATTTTCTATGTAATAATTAGTAGTTAGATGCTATTCATACCTATTGCTAATAGTTGCAGATACAATCTGTATATTATAGTACATTATGAAACAGTAAGCAATAATGCCATATTCAGTGTAAATATTATATTTATTAAAATCATAAATGGATAGGACCACACTTGTCCCTGTTTCTAAAGCCCACCCCTACACCTACCCCAACCATTACCATATTGAACCTGCTGACCAACATGAGGACACCAGATCAAATTTAATTTATAGACCTATGATATACCTGTTAACTACTTTATTGCCTCTATTAAATTCCCATTAGGCACTTTGTTTCCACTTTCTTCATTTTTGGAATCAGAGAAAGCCCTGATTCAAACTCGGGTATATATTTAATATATATTTAAATATTTGAATGAATGAATGAATGAATGAATGATGCATTTATATAGCGCTTTATTGTGTATCGTCATACACCCAAAGTGCTTTACAATCATGTGGGGGGGGTCTCTCCTCAACCACCACCAGTGTGCAGCATCCACCTGGATGATGCGACGGCAGCCACAGGACAACGGCGCCAGTGCGCTCACCACACACCAGCTACAGGTGGAGAGGAGAGAGAGCGATAGAGCCAATTCAGTGGATGGGGATTATTAGGAGGCCTTGATTGACAAGGGCCAGTGGAGGGAATCTCGCCAGGACACCAGGGTTACACCCCTACTCTTTACGAGAAGTGCCATGGGATTTTTAATGACCACAGAGAGTCAGGACCTCGGTTTAACGTCTCATCTGAAAGACGGTGCTTTTTGACAGTATAGTGTCCCCGTCACTATACTGGGGTGTTAGGACCCACACAGACTGCAGGGTGAGCACCCCCTGCTGGTCTCACTAACACCTCTTCCAACAGCAACCTAGTTTTCCCAGGAGGTCTCCCATCCAGGTACTGACCAGGCTCAACCCTGCTTAGCTTCAGTGGGCAACCAGTCTTGGGCTGCAGGGTGATTTGGCTGTGGTATTTAAAGGTGTAGTGTGTAATTTTGTGTTGTAGCTCAATATAAAGTTATTTATAAACGTAATTTCCCATTAATTAAAGAAAAAGTGTCTTTAAACTTGAGATTTTGCCAAAACTATCTTCTCTGGAATAAATAATAGATTAATGAGACCAAAGACTGCCCATTAGATTTATCCAAAACGAATTACATCTCGTGTTTAACCACTACAGAGATATAAGAACAAGTGGTAAATTTCAGAAGATCTGGCTGAGGTGAGGCACTCTCGGGCGGCTTCATGAGCGCAGAACGGCCGCTGACCATCTGGAGCTCACAGCTCCGAAAACGTTGAAGCAAATTTTCAAATAGATGTTATCTTTATTAAAGGAAACGCCACCGTTTTTCCATATTCCAATATGTTTTTCCCTTAATTTAGATGAGTTGATACGTACCTCTCCCGTCTCAGTGCGTGCACTTAATCGCTCTAGCGCGCGGCGCCACTATGCTAGCGTTTAGCTTAGCACCATTCATTCCTTAGGATCCAAACAGGGATGAATTTAGAAGCTACCAAACACTTCCATATTTTCCCTATTTAAAGACGTTACATGAGTAGTTACACAAGTATGGTGACACAAAATAAAACGGGGCGATTTTCTAAGCGGATAAAAAATGATAACTATAATGTGTGGCAGAAGAGCACTTCGCAGCACTTCGACCTCGGCTTGTAGCTTCTAAAATTCATCTCTGTTTGGATCCTAAGGAATGAATGATGCTAAGCTAAACGCTAGCATAGTGGCGCCGCGCGCTAGAGCGATTAAGTGCACACACTGAGACGGGACAGGTACTTATCAACTTGTCTAAATTAAGTGAAAAACATATTGGAATATGGAAAAACGGTGGCGTTTTCCTTTAACAAACTGCATATTTGAATTATAAACAAGTACATTCTCGCCTGAGAACCTCTTAAAGTGCCCCTATTATGGATTTGTGAAAATTACCTTTCAAAAGTTTTAAATCTGAAAGTGCACCATGTATAAAGTTATTGTCTCTCAAAAGAAAGAGTAGACTCTGAATCATTGAAATGAGTCGTTTTTTAAAATGAATCCCAAGCCGTTTCATGTTGACGTCAACATGAAACATTAGCATATTACCCGCCCACTTGTTGATCTTTTCGTGTTGGTCTGAATGAAAATGCAAATTCATTCTTTGCCACTAGGTGCCGCTTTTGGAGCGGTAAAATAGCTGTTTCCTCGGTAACGCTGTACACAAAGCAGCACTGCACTCACAAACGCTGCTTTATCAGGCTTTACAGGCATGATGAAATGGAAATGAGACCAATCGACCAATTACCGCAGATTAGCATCATGCAAAGGGGAGGTTTGGAAAAATTAATCGCTGAGCGAATCGTTTGGGAGTCGTTGAGCAAGTAAGGTAAAAATAAATGCATATTATAAGACAATGAAAGTGTTTTTTTGACCTTGCATGCATGTCAAACTGTTGTTGGGGACTCCCAAAACCAAAATATGAACCTTTCATTACCCATAATAGGGGCACTTTAAAACATTCCGTGACACAAAAACAGTAATATTTATAAAATGATACTGGATTTGGGTGTCCGCCATGACACTTGCTGTAAGAAGTACCGTAACCGGAGAGATACGATTACAAACTGTTGGAGTTCTGATTTCACTCTAATTTCGCACTCTTATCAGCCAATCAGATTCGAGGACCAGAAAGAACTGTTGTGTATGTATGTATGTATGTGTGTATATATATATATATATATATATATATATATATATATATATATATATATATATATATATATATACAACTGTAGTATACATAGTAGTAGTAGTAGTAGTAATAATGGTATTAATAGTAATGCAATAAACATTCGTTTAACAACGTAAGATGTAACATAAAATTTAATATACAGTATACAACTGTATACTGTATACAACATAACTGAAAACTAAGAATAAACAATTATTTCAATGAAAAAAAATCAAATATGAGATACCACAGAGAATTAACTTCCAAAAACTGTACATTTACTTTACTGTAAAATTACATGATATGCCCTTTATATCTATTGCAGTTATTCGTCATACATATTAATGGTACTTACTGTTAGCCAATTAACAGGTTTTTTACCATAGCATTTTTAAAATTACAATCATTTCTTTTTACAGCATTACAAAAGCAATGGGACATGAAAATTGAATTAATGTATTGTATTTGGGATCATTTGGGGTAAATAGGGTCAACCCCCAAAAAGTCGTGTTTTTGCAAAATCTAAAAAAACTTAATCCTTAATAGACCACATTATTAGATCATGTTGGACATTTATTTTAATAAACTCTCAAGTTTTTATATAAGCAAGCTTTTAGTAAGACAGGTCCATATGATATTATGTGCTTTGAGATCACTCAATAAGTCCATTTGTCACGTCCGGTTCTCAGTCTCATTTGACCTGAAGCAGCGCAGTCATGAACACTCAATGAATACTGAATGTTCTGATGCCTCACACAAAGCCACATAGGAGGTGTTGATTAACCTGCTGTGACGTCATCTCTATAGAGAGACTCTATCTCAGGACAACAAGCCTTGTGACAGCGAGTCTAGGCCGAGTGTCCATGTCTGCGAGAAACCCTGAGTTACGATGAGATGCATTTCAGCCCAGGACAATGCCTGCTTTCATCTCCAGACCGCAATAACAGGAAACTGCCCACCATACGGTCCAGCTCAATTTAATCTGAGGGCTGATTTTATAGGTTTTGTCAGTTAGCACCATCACAATCGCTGTTTATTTCAGTCTGTCTCTACTTGCCTTCAGATGTGTAATTTAAAAGTGGTTGAGAGATTTTATGACACATTTCGTTGCTGTGGTGCATCATCATTTTTTTTTTTTAAATGGAGAGTTAATAAGCTAAAGTGTTTAATAGCTCAAATCTTGTTTTGTAATATAATAACTGAGTGTGACTGCTGAATTTGTTTACAGCGTTCAGTGTTGTTTTAGCATTCATGTGACTTTTTCTGATCAGATAATGTACTGGCTGTTTTTTTCCCACTAAATAGTTTAGAGTGTTTGCGAACTGCATCAACCGATTCGTTAAATTGATCTGATTCAAATGAACAGTACATTCATGAATGTATTTGGTTCACATTAATTTCTGTAAGTGTAGGCCACTTATATCCTGAATTTAAAAACACAACACATGCCAAGCATATTGTGCCAAATTTGTATTGAAAATTGTTTATAAAGTTTAAACTGTTGTCAATGAAAGAGAAGCTTTAAAGTCTCCTTGTGGTTTTCCTCAGAAATTAAAAGCCTTGGTTTAATGTTTTAAAGCAAAGAAATTCAAATGTTAATGTTGTTCTGTAAAATAAAATTATTAGTAGTAGCAGTAGTAGTATTAAATACTCATCTTTTATTTTACATTACAAAAGTGTCATTACTAATAATTTATTTACTGATCAAATTTTTATATTTTAGTAAAATAATAATTAGTTTTAGTATTAATATTATTAATATTTTATTAATATTTTTAGTAGTAGTATTAAATACTCCTCTTTTATTTTACAATACAAGTGTCATTATTAATAATTAGTTTATTGATCAAATTTGCACATTTTAGTAAAATATCAATAATAATCAGTATTAGTATTATTAATATTTTATAATAATAATAATTAATATTATTAGTAGTAGTTGTAGTATTAAATACTCATCTTTTATTTTGCAAGACAAATGTCATTACTAATAATTTATTGATCAAATGTGTATATTTTAGTAAAATAATAATAATAATTGTTGTTATTAATATTGTTATTAGTAGTAGTAGTAGTAAATACTCATCTTTTATTTTACAATACAAGTGTCATTACTTATGATTTATTTATCAGATTTGTATATTTTAGTAGAATAATAATAAGAAAAATAATATGAATATTATAATAATAATATTATTGGCAGTAGTAGTATTAGTAGTAGTATTGTAGTATAGTCAGCAACAACAAATGACTATAATGGCCTGAGACAACCGAAGTGAAGGGTTATTTTAGAATTATTTTAAACTTGAGTTTTTCTCTGTATCGACTTTTTCCCTGAAATCGACTATATCTATATTTTTTTAAAGCTGACATTTACAAACTTTTCTTCCCAGGGTGGGATGCCCCCAGACCTCCTCTATGGGTGTTTTCATCTTTGCTACACTTCATCTTTCCCACCCTTGATGAGTTTTCATCCCTGGTCATAAGACTTCAAATATAGCACATGATTCCTATACTTTTCATGAGACATTTATAGTGCCATTGCATTCCTTTTGAAACTCAATAGCCCCAGTCTCAGTTCATACCGATCACTGAAAAGAGTGACCAGCATTTCTTCTTTTGTGTTCCACAGAAGAAAGAGAATCATGCAAGTTTGAAATGGCATGATAGCGAGTACGACAATCAGTGTGTCTTATTGTCTGTTGGCCGTCTGCAAGGATCAACTTTTGAGAGGCTGATTCATCATGTCCCACTATTCCAAAGTCTGTAAACGCTTCTTCACATTTCCTTTTTTCATGCAGTTTGAGTCAGATTGGTTATTACTGTTCTGTTGAAATCTGAAACAGGGTTATTATAGTTAACAAAAACTAAAAACATAAAAATGGTTACTTGAAATAGATGTTAACTGAAATAAAATTTTATTTTATAAAAATAAAAAATAAAAATTATAAAATGTTTTGTTTCATCTTTTTAACATTTTATTTCACCAGCTGCCAAAACAACATTTCTTCATTTAATTTCATTTAGTTTAAATTGATGTACTAAAATACCTAAAACTGAAATAAGAATTAACAAAAAATAGACAAAAAACTAATCTAAATGACGAACACACACAACAAAATTATGAAAAATATAACAAATTAAAATAAAAAATATATATATATACAACAATTAAAACTAATTTAAAATATTGAAAGAAATACAATTGTATCTTATGCTAAAATAACACCAATCTGAATTTCCATATTTTGTAATTTTCTCTATATTACGTGACATAAAATTATTGTCATCTTAACCACATCTTATCAACACCTGATCAGTGAAATGACAAATCTGTGTGTGGCATGGTGAAGAAATCAGTGCTGTTGGATGTATATTTGTGTCCTGCTGGTGGAGACCCACCTAGACGGGTAGGAAGGATGTTTGTGGTGGAGCGTCTGAGGTTGAAATAAAGCCACTTCCTCTTCCTGTGTTTCCAGCCGACGTCTCAGACTTCACTTGTGTTCTCTTCATGTGGTTCCAACACTGCTCTTAATTAGCTAGCCTGTGTTCCTGTCAGCCTCAGACTCACATACACACTTCTTACTGTACAGGCATATTAATGACGCCTCTAAAAGTCACACTTTGCCTGGCTGCGTGGGCAGGGCTCCTGTCTCTGACCTCCTGAGGTCAACACTGTGCTAGGAAGCAGAGTATAGGTGCTCTCACAGAGTCAACTATTATTAACATCGTGGTCTGTCTCCCTGTTTGTCACTCAGTTTTTCTCAGACTTATTGCATGCAATAAGGGATAATGTGTTGATTACTTGAAAAGTTTTAGCATCACAAAACATGATCTCTCATGTGTGCAAATTGTTGAAAACAGTGCTTCACAACCAGGATTTTACATTTGTATGAAAGTAATGTCATTAAAATCCAATATTTATTTTGTTTGTTTTATTTTGTTTTGTTTTATGTTATTTTATTTTATTTTTTTGGCTATATATACACATCTGTATAGATTTTTCATTTTTGAAGAAGAAATTAACCCTTTATTATGCATGCACAGATGCATTAAATTGATCAAAAGTGACAGTAAAGACAAAAAAATTATCACAAATGACAAATATTAAGCAGTGCAATTGTTTTCAACATTGATGGTAAAAGATAATGTTTCTTGAGCAGCAAATCAACTTCTTAGCATGATTTCTGAAGGATCATGTGACATTGAAGACAGGAGTAATGATGCTGAAAATTCAGCTTTGCGTCACAACAATAAATGACATTTTAACAGATATTAAAATAGAAAACAGTTATAGTCTGCACAAAAATCTTGCTCTTCACCAAGTTCTGAAATCTAATTTACATTACACAATGTAAACACAGTGCATCAAAATTCAAACCAATGGCGACTAGAAATATTGATGTCTTGATGCACCATATTTGCATCACAAATGATGTTTTATTGTTTTATGGTGACTAACCAATTAAAAGTCTGTTATTTCCCCACAGAAAGCTGTTATATGGCTTCTGTAGTTTTGTTGTGTTTTTGTTTTGTTTTTTTGTATGGTTGTGTTTGGTTTTTAGCTTTTTTTGTTTTATTTTATTTTTTTTATTGTGTTTTTTTGTGTTGTGTTTTGGTTTTGTGTTGTGTTTCATATTTTTTGTTTTTGTTTTTGTGTGTGTTTTGTTGTTGTTATTTTATTTTGTTTTGTATTGTTTTGTTTTTTGTGTTGTTTAGGTTTTTTGTTGTTATTGTTGTTGTTGTTTTGTTTTTTACATTACAGCCCCTGGTCACTGTATCTCACTTTTACCTTGTTTGCATAAATTGTCTTATAGTTTTCTTATAGTTTTTCAGTGACATTGAGTGTTGTGGGTAAAGATGATAGCAGTGCACCTGTATATGATTACTGCTAACAAGTGCTACATGCAGTAATGATGTGTAAATGTTAGAAACGGGAGCTGGTGTCTTTGAAACCAGGGACATGGACTTGGAAGATAGGAAGGTGTTGCTAGGCAACAGGAGGAAGTTGATCTGATGAAGATCTAAAATGGTGTGATAATGAAGAATCGCGATCTCTCTCTCTGTGTCAGTAGGTGTATCTATGCATTTCATGCAGGGGGTTCACTGTTTATAAATAGACAGAGCTGTCCAGTGGGATTAGGTGGCGATGCAGCTCGAGCACAAGCTATTGTCAGCGATACAATATCAATGTGCCAGAGATCAGCGAGGGCACAGATCTTGACATGAGCATATCCTATTCACTTTGACAGATGAATGGACTGACTTTACCTCCTCTTGTTCTCATATAGTCATCAGTGATCAGGTGCCTTTGGCTATGCCAGCCCCCTGAAACATATCATAATAATAACATAACAATCATAACAAAGAATGACAGTCGCTGTGACGGTAATGTCTGTTTTCAGGTCACCTGCTCCATTGTCTTGATAGTCTGTGTAATAACTTCACATCAGCTATGTTCAGAATGCAATACCAACTTATTACTTACACTGCCTATTATTTGTATTTAAAAAGGAGAGAAAAAGTAGTCTTAAGAAACCTGATTGAATATAAACTTCAGTCACTTGTGTCTAATGTTCGGATCCCTCAGAAAGATACACTACCATTCAGAAGTTTGTATTTAGTAAAAAGTTGTTGATGTTTTTGAAAGACAAGTCTCTTATGCTCACCAAGACTGGATTTATTTGACCAAAAATGCTATAAAAATACCCAGTAATATTAGGGCTGAACGATTTAATCTAAATAAAACTGAAATCGCAATGTGGCTGTTTGCATTCATCAAATCACAAAGGCTGTGCTTTAATTAAATAAATTAAATAAATATATGTCCTGCATGTTTCAGTGTGAAGTGGCACTACTATATTACTTAATTCTTAAATACTATTTTTTTTTTTTTTTATTTTACAGTGAAATATTACAAGAGTGAAATATATCTCATTTTGTTTTTTAGTAATGCTTCTGTTTTTATTTAGTGATGATAACAATAATAATAGTAATTAAAATAAGGCATTAATAATATGTATTTATTATTATTATTATTATTATTATTATTATTATTTATATACATTAATATATGATTTATATTCATTAATATATAATCACAAATTTTTGGCCAAATTTTGCAGCTTTACAAACAAGCACAGCAAACTTGGAATCACAATTTTTTTTAGAAAAATTTCAATTAGATTTTCCCCTCCAAATCAAGCAGCTCTAAGTAATATTGTGAAATGTTATTAAAAAATTTAAAAATACATAAATAAATAAATAACCTTGTTTATATTTTAATGTATTTTAGAATTTATTTAATTCATGAATGCACAGCTGAATTTTCTGTATCCATTACTTCAGTCTTCAGTTTCACCTTCAGAGAAACTCAAGAAACATTTCTTCTTATTAAAAACTACTGAAAACAGCTGCTTAATATTTTTGTGGAAACCATGATAAATGTCTTTGTCACCTTTGGTTGATTTATTGCATCATTGCTGAATAAAGTTTGATTTTATTTAACTTTTGATTGGTAGTGTGTGTGTATATATATATATATATATATATATATATATATATATATATATATATATATATATATAAATAAATGGTTTGCAGCCACGATATTAACATCTGCCTAAGCATTGAAATTTTTTGTTGTTTTGAATTATCACTCCATTATGGATCAGGAATTGGGAAGGAGGCTGTGCTTGATGAAAATATGTAACCAGTACTGATCTTCTCCACAGATCCATCTTCCCAATCCACCCGTCATTCCGGATCATTGCTCTAGCGGAGCCGCCTCAGGTCGGGAGCACCATGCAGCAGTGGCTCGGCCCGGAGATCCTCACCATGTTCCTCTTTCACACTGTCAAACCACTGGCCAAGGCTGAGGAAACGGCTGTCATCCAGGGCATGGTCAGTCACATCACCTTCAGACTGATCTATTATGTCAAATTCAGTAATGCGTTTGATTAAATCTGCTTACACCCAACATGTTTACGAACTGCATTTTATTTTGAATCAAAATATCAAATAGCTTTGATGCTTGCTTTTTGGTTTTGAATCTTGTATACATTATTTTCATAACAGATCCCAAATGTTCCCAAAGAAGCAGTGGAGCAGCTGCAACACCTGACTCACAGTCTGAGAAAATCCAACGATCCTACGGTGAGCTTTCTGATGTTAGAGCCCCAAAACCTTTGAAGAACAAATCGATGCCTTCACAGCAAAGAGTGACTGTGGCCCATTCCCTGACTCCAGTGGTCCAAGAGCAGGCTCATATAGGGAGATTGGAGTTCTTCATATACCTTATCAGCATATTTGTTAAGGGTTCCTGTTTATACAACACAACATAAGGTTTCTTGTTTAGAAGGTGCTTACTCTGCTGCTTACTGGTGTTTAAGTTAGCTCTGTCCCAGAAACCTTAAATATCCTGTTGTAATATAGCGCATCAGCAATTGTCCTCCTTTACAGCAGCCTTGGTTAATATTTTTCCATTATAGGGATTTCAAAAAAGGATAGTCCACCCAAAAGGGAAAATTCTCTCATCATTTACTCACCCTCAGTGCCATCCCTGACGAATATGACTTGAGTTCTTAAGATGAAAACAGAGATTCTTAAAAATCATTCGTTTTCATGAATCCATATTATGCAAATGTACATGATCTCCAAAGATGATGCTTTAAAAACCACACAAAGTAAACACAATGGTATTTGATACAACCTCAGTGGATGAATTAGTGTCTTCTAAAGTGAAATGATTGTACATCATGCTTTACAATGTGTTGACTTACACACAGTTTTCCCTATAAACATCTGTTGTTTTGCTTTAAAGGACATTTTTGTTTTGTTTTGTTTTGTTTTTTTATAGATGAAAAGTAAATGTTTTGTGGTTTTGTGCTGTGTTCAGGCCCTGTCCCTTGCTTCTTCATTGTCCACCAGGCAGCTTCTGAGAATCTGTCGGCGTCTTTCTCAGTATCCACAGGAGAGTGTTGCTCACGCTGTGAACAAAGCCTGTCTGTCCAGGTAGACAAACTCAAACACATTCATTCAAGCCTCAAAGTCACTACTCAACAACTAAATAACATTCAAAATAAAACAAACTCTGCACAAGTTTGTGCTGTTTGGGGCAGGACTGTTACTGACCAATCTTGTTTAAAAACAAGGAATTATTTTTCATTGATGCTGCTGGCGACACTATACCTTACATGTTCATTTCCTTTTTTTTTTTTTTTTTTTGCTTGTGAAAAAAGTGTGAATACAGAACAAATCATTTTTCTTGGATTTGTAGGTTTCTGCCCAGCCTAGCTCGCTCGGCTCTTCAGAAGAGTCTGGTGAACTGCTCAATAGAGGATCAGCATGACCCAGCATCAGAGCAGAGCCATCTCTACACCTGTGAGTTACAGTACAACACCATACCAGAGTTCAGACCAATGCTAAGCTAAACTCACAACTCACATTACAGTTCATGAGAATTTTAATTGAATTCAACAACAGGATGTGAAATTATAATACTGAGCAATTCAACGCGGTCACACAACAGGAATTTCAGTAGTCCAAATATTGTAAACACCTGAAAACTAATTTTTTTGAATTTGATTCATTCCATTTATTTCTTCTTCCTTAAATTCAATTTCCATTCTGCATCCTGCTGAATTTGGAAAGCCATTCTCAGTTCGTTTCTGAATTGCACACATCACCAACTTCAGTGGTTCTTCAGTAATTTTAGCCTGCACTGATATTTTTGTCCCATTTTCCCTGCTGTCAGTAAGAGACTTTAGATTTCAGATGTGCAGTATACTATGTGGTGTTTTGAGAATATCTGACGTTTTCTTTTTTATTTCTACTCTCCCCTGTTAGGCACAGTAAAAGATGGACTTCTGACCATAGGGAACGTCTCAGCTCCTGTTTACAGCCCTGATGAGAAGATGAAGGTCCCGGATGTGCTGTTTTATGAGAACGTTCAGGTGAGCTCCTTATCTGCCCATTACTGGAAGGAAACACTGTCCTCTTCTCTGCACAGTATGGGGCCACAAAGCACAATATCTTTAGCCTCATGAGCTGCACTGCTAATTTAAAGGAATGGAATTCGGTCATCATTTACTCCTTCATTAATTTAAAAACCTCTATTACTTTGTTTCTTGATAAGAGTGTTTTATTTTTTATTTATTTTTTTTTATTTTTGTGTGTGAGTGAGTGTGAATTATCCCTTTAATGCAGCAAGGCAAGAAAGAAAACATATATATATATATATATATGTATATGTATATGTGTATATATATATATATATATATGTATATGTATATGTGTATATATATATGAATGAGAATGAGAATGAGCTTTATTGCCAGGTATGTTTACACATACGAGAAATTTGTTATAGTGACAGAAGCTCCACAGTACAACAGAATGACAGAGACAGGACAGGACACAGATAATAAAAAGAATAATATACAAATATACAAAATAGGCAATGTACAAAATAGCAAAAACACAATATATAATATAGACAATTATGTATGTACATGTATAATATGTGCAAATTTGAAATGTAAATAAGTATGTGTGTTAAATAAATAATGTATAATAGTGTTGTGTGTTCCACGTTTATTGTCAAGTGTTCATGAGATGGATTGCCTGAGGGAAGAAACTGTTCCTGTGCCTGGCCGTTCTGGTGCTCAGAGCTCTGAAGCATCGACCAGATGGCAACAGTTCAGAGAGGGAGTGTGCTGGATGTGAGGGGTCCAGAGTGATTTTGCCAGCCCTTTTGCTCACTCTGGATGAGTACAGTTCTTGGAGAGTGGGGAGGGTTGTACCCATGATTCGCTTAGCAGTCCAGACTACCCTCTGTAGTCTTATGAGGTCAGATTTGGTAGCTGAGCTGAACCAGACAGTTATTGACATGCAGAGGACAGATTCAATGATGGCGGAGTAGAACTGTTTCAGCAGCTCCTGTGGCAGGTTGAACTTCCTCAGCTGGCGAAGGAAGTACAGCCTCTGCTGGGCCTTTTTCACAATGGACTCAATGTGATTGTCCCACTTCAGGTCCTGATAAATTGTGGTGCCCAGGAATCTGAAAAACTCCACTGCAGTCACAGGGCTGTTCATGATGGTGAGTGGGGGGAGTGCAGGGGGGTTTCTCCTGAAGTCCACGATCATCTCCACAGTTTTGAGCGTGTTAAGCTCCAGGTTGTTAAGACTGCGCCAAGACAGCCAGCTCATCAACCTCCTGTCTGTAAGAAGACTCGTCACCGTACTGAATGAGGCCGATTAGTGTGGTGTCGTCTGCAAACTTTAGGAGCTTGACAGAGGGGTCTTTAGAGGTGCAGTCGTTGGTGTAGAGGGAGAAGAGCAGTGGGGAGAGGACGCACCCCTGGGGGGCGCCAGTGCTGATCGTACGGGTGCTGGATGACAATTTTCCAAGCTTTACTAGCTGCTGCTAGAAGCTGGTGATCCACTGACAGACAGAGGTGGGGACGGATAGCTGAGTTAATTTGGGCTGGAGGAATGATGGGATGATGGTGTTAAAAGCGGAGCTGAAGTCTGCAAACAGGATCCTCACATAAGTCCCTGGTCTGTCTAGATGTTGCAGGATGTAGTGCAGTCCCATGTTGACTGCATCATCCACAGACCTGTTTGCTCTGTAGGCAAACTGCAGGGGGTCCAGTAAGGGTCCAGTGATGTCCTTCAGATAATCCAAAACCAGTCCTTCAAATGATTTCATGGTCACAGACGTTAGAGCCACAGGTCTGTAGTCATTAAGTCCAGTAATTTTGGGTTTCTTTGGGACGGGGATGATGGTGGAGCGTTTGAAGCATGAAGGGACTTCGCACAGCTCCAGTGATCTGTTGAAGATCTGTGTGAAGATGGGGGTCAGCTGGTCAGTGTAGGTTTTCAGACAGGCTGGTGTCACACCGTCTGGGCCTGGTGCCTTCCTTCTCTTGTTCTTTCTGAAGACCTGACGCACATCATATTCACTGATCTGCAGTGCAGGAGGGGGGGAGAGGGGAGTTGCAGGAGGTGTGAATGGTGTTTTTTCAAACCTGCAATAAAACTCGTTAAGATCATCTGCCAGTTGTTGATTCTCCACAGTGCTGGGGGATGGTGTCTTGTAATTGGTGATGTCTTTCAGACCTTTCCACACTGAACCAGGATCACTGGAAGAGAACTGGTTCCTTAGCTTTCCAGAATAATTCCTCTTTGCCACTCTGATCTCCTTTTCCGGTGTGTATTTGGCCTGTTTATACAAGAATCTGTCCCCATTCCTGCGAGCATCTTCTTTGGCCTGACGGAGCTGTCTGAGTTTTCCAGTGAACCACGGTTTGTCATTGTTGTAGGTTAAATGAGACCTGGTAGGAATGCACATATCCTCACAGAAACTGATACATGACGTTACAGTCTCTGTGAGCTCGTCCAGATTGGACAATATATGCATGCATACATATATATATATATATATATATATATATATATATATATATATATATATATATATAAATAAAAACTGAAAGAGAAGTGAAACAAGTAATAGGAAAAAGAATAAATGAAAAGCGACACTTATCCCTTGCCGGTGTCCCTGTCCGGTGGAGTTGTACGGTAGAGTCGATGGTCTTTACATACTTCGGTCTTCACACGACGAGGGCTGCCGCGGTATAATAACCTTTTTTATACCCGTCTAACAAATCACTAATTGAATTCAGCTGGACACACTTTCCTGTTAATCACAATAAATGGCCACGCAAGCGTAGACACTAACAAGGTACGTACGAGACCAAACGCGATTTCAGCACGTCTCCACTCAGTAAACAAAACAAGCGTTACCTAGCAACGGCAACTGCGCTAAACACTAATGAGACAAGTAAATACACTTACGAGCTACTTTTAACTTCCGCTGATAGACTGCTTCTCTCAGAGAGTATTTCTTACAATGTCTTCTGCTGGCGCTTGAACATACTTTCCTGTTAATCACAATAAATGGCCACGCAAGCGCAGACACTAACAAGGTACGTACGACACCAAACGCGATTTCAGCATTATAAATAAGACTTAAGGTACAACCAAATAACATAAAACAGAAAAACATACAAACCTGACTGGATGAGCCATGTTTCAATAGAATAGAATAAATAGAATAGAATAGCAGATACAAAGACACACACTAGTTGAATTCTATATTAAAACATCAATATGCAGTGTTCCTTGGCAACCGACACTTACACCATATTTGCACATACATACCACATTACCCACCAGCCTTGCTTTTTATTAACATGGTCAGAAGAAATGTTTGTGATTATTGCAGTTGCGATTTCCACAATAATCACACGGGCTGCCAAAAATGGTTTGGTCTGGCAATGAGGAAAGCTCAGCCTGTCTCTGTCTGTCTCTGTCTAAGCCTCGTAAATCAACTGGGTGTTTTGCTCAAAGGTCAGATCTCAGAGAGGACCCACAGAAGAACACTGGCCAACACACACATGCACACACAAGTACTGCAAGATCTCAACAGCTTCACAGTCAATCAGGATGTAATCATACTTCATTATTAGGGATTTGAAGGTCTTCTCACTACGGCATGTTCAGTATTCAAAGTTAAGCCTCGTACTTCTCAATCAAACCACATTGTTTCTCATCCACAACTGGAGATATAATCGTATAGACTGTACAAACAGAATTGCAAAAATTACTGTTTTCCAAAAAAGTTTCAAATACTGTTTCAAAAAAGTAATAATAATAATAATAATAATAATAATAATAATAATAAATTCTAAATCGTGTTTGAAACATTGGACACAGTAGTGTAGCAACCATAAAATCTGTTTAGCATAATATCATGCAGTAATAACAAAATATGAAGAGTTGCCAATGGTAACATTCAGTATTGCTGCCACACTGTATGTGTGGAATTTTGTCTCATGCTCAGTTGCTGAGAGATGTGAGAAGAGAACGAGGAATGACCCAGATATTCCTCCCTCACTGCCACCTCTCTCCTCCCTTCAGAGGCCCAGAAAGAGGTGGAGGAAATAAAGTTACTCTTGTCCCACTTTTCCATGACCTGCTTTTTGTCTTTCGAGCACTAGAAGGAGAAGTGCAGTAGTCCACTGAGGCGGAAATGAGGACACACCCCCCCCCAATATGGCAAACTCTTGTGTCCGCTCGCATTTCTCATGTTGTGTAATGTGTGTTTGCAGCAAACAGCATCATCCATGTGTCCTTATCATACTGAAAAAGCACTTTGTGTCTTTGCACCCTCATAAACAGAAAATTCAATTCCTTGTGTCATATCAGAACCAGAATTCATTTCTGCTCCCTTTTATCTGTTCAGCTTTTGTGTGTCTGTAAAATGTAGGTGACCCTCTCAGGCATAATTGATGCTTGTGTGTTTTCATGCTTTACTGCAGGAGCAATATGAGGTAGATCAGGTCACATGACATACAGTGGACCACAATAGTCTGAGGCCACTTTGTGAAAACACTGGAATTTTTTTTTTTTTTTTTTACAAAAGGGATGATTCACCCAAAAATGAAAATTACCCCATGATTTACTCACACTCAAGCCATCCTAGGTGTACATGACTTTCTTCTTTCAGATGAATACAATCAGAGTTATATTAATAAATGTCCTGGCTCTTCCAAGCTTTATAATGGCAGTGAATGTTTTTAAGATTTTGATGCCCAAAAAAGTGCATCCATCCATAAAGGCCTCTGAAGTGAATTGATGTGTTTTTGTAAGAAAAATATCCATATTTAAAAAGTTGCGTTGCAGCAGATGACGTAAGATGTAGTTGAACACCATGACGAACACGGAAGCGCAGAAGAGAGGGCAAAACAAAACACGGTCACAAATTAGAAGTACAAAATGAGGATTTGTAAAGAAAAATGTCAGATGATTTCGATATAAGCCAAGAGGAGACTGGTTTTCCTTTGCTGATAACAAAACGTGGTTCTCGGGACACTAGCATATTCTCACCAGAGCTTATGCTACACCTACATCCTATGTCATCCGCTGGATGCCACTGTCTCATGAACGTGTGTACGACTGTTAGTGGAAGTTAGAGATTACGGTTTTTCAAGTTTTAAAGATGGATATTTGTCTTACACAAAAACATTGATTCACTTCAGAAAGCCTTTATTAACCCACCGGAGCCATGTGGAGTATTTTTATGATGGATCAATGCACTTTTTTGGGCTTTAAAATCTCGACTCCCATTCACTGCCATTATAAAGCTTGGAAGAGCCAGGACATTTTTTAATGTAACTCCGATTGTATTCGTCTGATAGCAGCACTTGCCTGACATATAAACTTGCTAATGATCTCCAGCATGGTTTCAGAAAAAAAAAAAAAAAAAAAACAACAAAAAAACATCTATTCAAAGAGTCACATGATCAATGTCATACATTTACACTACCATTCAAAAGATTGGTCAGTATGCTTTTTTGTTTGTTTGTTTGTTTTTTGTTTTTTTAAGAACCATAATATTGAACAAAAGTGACAAAAAAGCTTTTATAATTATACAAAGAAAAACTCTAATTGAAATCTATTTTCTATTTCTAATTTAAATTTATTTCAAATAAATGCTGTTCTTTTGAAATTTCTATTCAACAAAGAATGCTGAACAAAAGAAAAAGTATCACAGTTCCCACAAAAATGTTAAGCAGCACAACTGTTTTCAAAATTGATAACAAGAAATCTTTCTTGAGCAGCAAATCAGCATATTGGAATGATTTCTGAAGGATCATGTGACACTGAAGACTGGAGTAATGATGCTGAAAATTCAGCTTTGACATCAAAGGAATACATTTTAAAATGTATTTAAATAAAAAATAGTAATTTGCAGTAATATTTCACAATAGAACTGTTTTTACTCTATTTTGACCAAGTAAATGCAGCCTTCATGTGCATAAGAGACTTATTTAAAAAACATTTTAAAAATCTTACCGGCCCCAAACCTTTGAACAGTAGCCTATTTTTTTTCTCTTTTTTTTTTTTGTTCTTTTTTATTAGTGGCCTAGAAATACCTATAATAACCAACCAGAAAAGACCCATCTTAAAAAGATGATTTTGTCAGCCATACAAGTCAAATTATAATCCTGGTTTTAATTAAATTACATATATAAGTGCTTTAACAAAAATAGGACTTTACATGTTGTCTTTTAAACCCTTTTGAACACTGTCCTGGTTTACTTCCATTGTAAGTGTTACTGTAACCTGGATTTTTGCTTTAAATAAAGCAGAGTTAAAAGTTGGTAATCCTTCATAACATTATTGCACCAAAAAGAAGTTGTTATTGTACCTTGATTGTCCCTTTCAATAACTTGTCTTTTTAAACTTTGTTTATATCCAGCTTTAACTACTTACTGCTCTCACTATAAAATGTTTTGTCTGTTTGTTCACAGCACATGATGGTGATGCAGGACATGCTGAAGGACTTCCTGTTGGGGGAACACCTGCTTCTTGTGGGCAACCAGGTAAATGAGGATTCCCATCCTCAGGACGGCAGTCTGCAGAGATGTCTGTCCACTCCGATACCGAGAGCAGAGCCAGATGTACAGTAGACTAGCCCAGAGCGGTAGTGTCGTGCCATGAAACACAGCTGCGTTTGTAAAGTGTCTGCGCACCAGCTACAGGGTGAACTAGAGCTCAGTGTGCCCTACGGCACCCATGCGCTCGCCCACGCTCTGCACTTGAGACCTGAGGCTTTACTGCATTTGTGTATGGAAAGAGAGTGGGCGTCCTGACTGCTGTCAATTCAGTTTAGATGGATAGATTGATTGACGCACAGAACACATGAATGTGTGCTAGACATACAAAATGCAGTAGGGGACCTGTGAATACACTAATGTTCAAAAGTTTTTTTTATGCTTTTGAAAGAAGTCTCTTATGTTCATCGAGGCTACATTTGTTTAAATTGAATATACAGTAAAAACAGGAGTATTGTGAAATATTACTGTAATATTATCGGTCACACTTTATTTTAAGGTCCAATTCACACTATTAACAAACCATTAACTACAACTTTTGCCTCAAACTCCTAATTTGCTGCGTATTAATAGTTAGTAAGGTAGTTATAGGTTTAGGTATTGGGTAGGATTAGGGATGTAGAATATGGTTGCACACAATATGTGCTTTATAAGTAATAATAAACATCCAATATATTAATAATGTGCATGCTAATAAGCAACAAGTTAATAGTGAGAACTAGTCCCTATACTAAAGTGTTACTATATTATCCTAATATATTTTAAAATGTAAATTATTCCTGTAATGCAAAGCTGAATTTTCAGCATCATTAGAAATAAGATGAAAGAAAATAATACAGGGTCAGAATGACATGAGGATGAGTAAATGATATATTTTCATTCATAGGCGATCTGTTTCTAATCTGTTCTTACTCTGCTCACAGGGCGTTGGGAAAAACAAGATTGTTGATCGATTCTTGCATCTGATGAACAGACCGAGAGAATATCTTCAGCTTCACAGGTAAAATAAAGAAGTCCCTTGAGTTCTCCTCAAATAAAGCCCTCTCAGAAAGGAAGACCTATTATCAGAAACTACTCTCCTGTAGACTCAGTTAGAACCTGGTTACGAGGTCACACTGGGAATGGCCCATATCCGCTGGCATCACATGCAGCTTTTCATCATTAGTGAATAAGTGAGTAATGTATCCTCTTTGTAAATGAATAGAACAGAGAAAAAAGAGAGGACACATTTATTCATCAGAACGATAAACGTGGACACGGATGCATCATATGAGTGTTTTCTATTAGAAGGTGAAACTTCCTTTTGCAGACTCACCGAATGCCTGAAATAAAAAGATCTCCTCTCTGAGGCACGAGTGAGCTATTTTAATCCTGATAAATTAGGACACCTGTCGACAGGGCAAGGGGAACTTTTAAGTTGTACTTTTGCCTTTGAAGAACTGCAATTAAAGGAGTAGTTCTTCTTTTACCTTTAACCTTGTTCCAACCCCGTTATTATTTTTCTTTCTTCTGTAAAACACAAAAGTAGATGTATTCTTGATAATCCCTCTCAAGAATTGCCAAAAAAAGCAGAACATTTTCAAAAAGCTGTAGTTTTTCTTCAGTTCTCTGTCTGGTCCCCAATTAGACAAAATACTGGGGGCTCGTCCGGGATATTTTGGACTATGAGGATGTACAGTAAATAAAGTATAAATTTATTGATTAAATTTGACCAACATGACATAAGCTGTTTTGTCTCAGTTAAATATTAATCTGTATTTTCTAATGCCAGCATAAAGTATAAAGTGCTTATAACAGGGCTCTCACAGTCACTGAATATGTTAAAATGCACTACCATTGAAAAATTTGGCATCAGTAAGAATTAGTTTTTGTTTGTTTGTTTGTTTTTAACTTTTATAATGTTGCAAAAGATTTCAATTAAAAAATACTTTCTATTCATCAAGGAATCCTAAAAAATGCAGGACAGTTTCTACACAAATATTAGGCAGCACTGTTCTCAACATTGATGATAATAAAATAAATGTTTCTTGAGCAGCATATCAGAATAATTTCTGAAGGATCATGTGACACTGAAGACTGGAGTAATGATGCTGAAAATTCAGCTTTGCATCACAGGAATAAATGGCATTTTAAAATATATTAAAATAGAAAAGTGTTACTTTAATTTGTAATAATATTTCACAATGTCAGTGTTTTACTGTATTTTTATCAAATAAATGCAGCCTTGGTGAGCATAAAAGACTTCTTTCATAAAATTAAAACAAAAAATACTACCCCCAAACCTTTGAGAAGTAGTGTATCTGAAATTTAAAAGTGATTTCCAGCCCTGAAAAAGACATGTAAAAGAAACTGCATTTTTAGTCATCCTCAGTAACTATTCTGCCTTTGTATTCCTTTGTAAGTGCAGTCTGATTTGTTATCCATTTACCACAAACAATTGGAAAAGTCAAGGAAACTCATAAGATGTCACTGTGTCTAACCCATCTATGAGGTTCAGAGGTTGATGTCATCTTGAAAGTTTCTTCTTGAAAGTTAAACCAAAGTCAAACTCGCATGCATTATGGCCTGGTTAGCGATTATGGAAATCTTAAATTAGACTAAAGTAATCACTTCAGGGATTCTCCTTTCCACTAAGCCCACAGAGATATGTGTCAGATTTCAAACCTGCACAAGAACTCAACAGCGCTCTGTCCATCACACTGAATTTAGGTCAGTTTACTTTATACTTCTATAGGACCCATAAGTATGAATCCACAAATCATCTCACTCTCTAGAGATATTATCTATGATTTAACTATGAACAGAGTCACCATTTACAGTGCATGCATGATGTTCATGATAAACACAGTCTAAGCTCTGATCTTGTATGCTTCAACAGAGACACTACAGTCCAGACTTTAACACTGCAGCCCTCTGTGAGAGATGGGATCATCATCTATGAAGACTCTCCATTGGTCAGTATTCACCTCTGACATTATGCCTCTGATTCAAACCTAGTGAGCCGCCCACACAGACATGGGTTTCATCTCTACGTCTTTGTTCAAAAACAGGGGTTTTCAAACTTTCTGATGCCAAAGACTTCCAAATATAATGCTCCCTTGTTAGGGGCCCTCTTCCTGAAATATAAAGACAGATTTATACTTTCATGTATAAACACCCATTTACATTGTGTATAGTAGTGAAATGTTAGATATGTTGTAATTAGCTTTTATATTGCCATTTTACTAAAGCATACTGTTAAAGGAATAATTCACCCAAAAATGAAAAATCTATCATTAATTACTCACCCTCATGTCGTTCCAAACCCGTAAGACCTTCTTTCATCTTCAGAACACAAATTAATATGAATTTGAATAAATTAATATGAATCTTTTTGATGAAATCTTGAGAGCTTTCTAACCCTCCATAGACAGCAACTTTTACTATAATAAAAGTTATTATAGTTAATTTTGGTTAATTTTCCTAAGGGAAGAGATACACATATGAACCCTTTTTACAGACTGTAATCTTGCTTTATACACAGAGACATTGTCATGTTAGAATAGAAAAGGGTCCTGTCCAAACTGTTGCTTTAAAATTAGAAGCACACAATTCCCTAGAATATCATTTTATGCTTAAACATTAGGATTTGTACTCCTGGAAATTACTAAAGTAGTCAAACCTGTTCATTAGAAGGGGGTGTCTCAATACTTTTGGCAATATAGTGTATTTAAATATTATCTCCTCATCCTGGTCTTTGTCCTCCTTATTGCCTGTGCACACATTTTCTGGTTCCCATGGCACATCACCTTGCAAATGAATGTGTAAACACTAATTTCAGTGGCTTTCTGTATGACAGCATGTTGCATGCTTTCTTTTGTGCAAACAAGTCAGTTCAGGACCATGTCCAAATCTGATATCAGCCACATTTCAAAGCATAATGTGAAGAGCCAAACAAAAATGTAAGAGTGACCACCTCAGTGGTTCTGGGTGTCCTGTGATCTCCTGAAAATCAGTCATGTGAAGTGTAAACTTTGCATAGTGATATTTATACATCTATCAGCAGATGGTCCAGACCACTGCTCCAGCGAGGACAAACACATTGCCAGCTCACACCCGGAGGATGCCCCAGCACAGATGAGGGAAAAAGCGTTAAAAATTAATGAATGACCTCAAGGACAGTGTGTTATAATCCTCCACGCTGCTCGTTTCTGAAGTCGGCCTGTTGTTTTGTTAGCGTGATGGTGCCATTTAGACGTTGTTTGTGAAGCAGGGTCGCGGGTGTTCTCTACAAAAGGCTTTTAACGATGTCTCTGCTCGATACAAGGTGGAGGGAGATGAAAAGCAGGCTGTGACTCGGAGTTTGGCCCCTCAATTAGCACCCAGCGGCAGCTCTCAGGGTATAAATAGTCTTTAGGCTTTGAAGCCCCTTCTGACGCCTCATCTGATATCAATGCATCCAAATGGTCTCGCATTGTGCCGGGCAGATGGATAAAAGCAACAAGAAAACACTCCTCGCTCTCCGCAAACCACCTTTCAGCTCTGGGTTGTAAATAACAGGCGCTAATGTCACCTACATTTCAGAGGTGATGAAAACAAGCTGAACATGGCTATAATCTTCAGATTTCCATTAATTCCGATTCTCTTTGCTGTTTTGGAATAAAGGTGATCTGGAGATGGAGTGCAGTGGTTCAAATATGGGAAAAGGAAAGCGTGGAAACCAAGCTGTTTTGTTTGACATCTGTCTATCAGCATCTATTCAGTATTGGAATCTTTTGGCGTCCCATAATTCAGATTGATTTCAGTTCAGCAAGTCATGATCTGATTCCATTCAATTCATTTAAAGTGCCCCTATTGTGAATTTAAATTTAAAGCATTACAGGCATGATGAAATGGAAATGAGACCAATCGGACCAATCACCGCAGATTAGCATCACGCACAGGAGGGGTTTGGAAAAATGAATCATTGAGCGAATCGTTTGTTTGAGTCGTTGCGCAAATAAGGTAAAAATAAATGCATATTATGAGACAATGAAAGTGTTTTTTGACCTTGCATGCATGTCAACCTGTTGTTGGGGACTCCCAAAACCAAAATATGAACCTTTTCTTACCCATAATAGGGGCACTTTAACGTGAATCATTACCAAATTAAATGTAAAGATTTTACATAAAATACTTTAGTTTGGGCTGGTTGTTGCAAAACGTTGGTTGTTTTCTTTAAGATGTTTAAACAATTGTACAGTTGTTTTCACATCCAAGAGGTTAGCCAATCAAAAGAGAGGTAATTTACATATAAATGTATTAAAGGTACACTACCATTCAAAAGTTTGGGGTCTGCAGGATTTTTTAAATGTTTTTGATAGAAGTGTCTTTTTCTCATCAAGGCTGCTTTTGTTTGATCAAATATACAGTAAAAACAGTAAAATTGTAAAATATCAATGCAGTTAGAAATAGCCATTTTCTATTTGAATATATTTTAAAATGTAATTTATTCTTGTGATGTCAAAGCTGAATTTGCCGCATCATTACTCCTGTCTTCAATGTCACATGATCCTTCAGAGATCATTCTTAATATGCTGATTTGATGCTCAAGTTAACATTTCTTATTATTGTCAAAGTTGAAAACAGAAAACAGTGAATATTTTTGTAGAAATCATAATGCAAAACATTTTTTTTCAAGATTATTTGATGCATAGAATATTCAAAATAACAGAGTTTATTTGAAATAGAAATCTTTTTTATTTTTATAGATCAAAAGTGATAGTAAAGACATATATAATGCATACTTGCTGAATAAAAGTGTTAATTTAAAAAAAAAAAAGAAAAAAGAAAAAAGAAAATCTTACTGACTCTGAACTTTAACCCTTGTGTGGTCTTCGGTCATTTCTGACCGGAGAATTTTACATTTTGAATTTTTAAAAATCGTAGCTTCACCAGAATGGCACGAAACTCTGTGACTTTTATGGCACTTGAACACACAAAAAAACTGAGGACATGATTCGAAAAAGCTAAGTGGTCATAAAAAAAATTGTCACACTCATGGTCTTCAGTCAAAAATGACTGACCATAGGAAATGAATGGGAAATGGGGGAAAAACAAATCCCCAACAATGCAGAAAAAAAATTGCACAGTAATGAAGGGGTGAAACTCTAAAACATCTAGAGTGCAAAATCAACACATCCACTCACACACACGCGCACACACACACACACACTTGTACACACACACCTCTATGAACTGGTGTGCCTGTAACACAGCAACTATGTAAAATAAAATCAATAATTCAACTACAATGCAGTAAAAAAGTGGACAGCAAGGAATGGGTTATACTCTAAAACATCAAAAGTATAAAACAGATACATCCACTCACAGACACACACATACACAATTATACACACTCAAATGAATTGGTATGGCTATAACCATATAGCACTCAACACATTGAGGAAGGCCTTTGAGCTGAAACGTTTGTGTCCTTGTCCTATTGGTGAAAAATGTAGAATAAAACTAAAAGAAAAGATGTGTGTGGGGATCATGGTTTTATATAACCATATAGCCAAAATGAGTTAGAAGACTGAAATAAGAGGTTGAAATCAGATCATACCCAGAAGGATTAGGCTCTGATAAAGCATTCCTGTTCATTTTTGTTACATTTTTATAGAGTTTTAATGTTTTGTGTAACAAAATGCTTTCTATGTTCAGGGTTGACTGTAGTAATAATAATGCAAAAACCTATATAATAATAATGCAAAAAATATATATAAACCTGGATGAAAAGTAGTCTTTGAGAATGCCTAAATATACATTTAAATTCACAACCTAATAAAAGTAAACAATTATGTACAAAAACAACACAAGCCTCTCTATAGAATCCTATACAGGCAACTAGTGGTTACACCATGAAATTACATGTTTTTTTCTTTCTTTGCTCTCACCAGGAGGTGCTAATCTGCATTCAGAAATTGGATTTTAAAGGCCTAGTGTCTATTTTCATCTGAAATACTGCATAAATTTAAAAATAATTTTAAAAATTAGAATTTTTTTTTACTATTTTAAATGGGACAAATTGATCATAATTATTGCATAAATATTAATTAGTACCATAGAATTCTCTCAAAATAATATATTAGATTTTTTAGATAAAAAATATTATTGAACAAAAATATATTATATTTTTTTTACTGAAGAAAAAAAAAAAAGTTACATTTCAGGTGTCTGGTCACTTTTGACCGTGAAGACCATGATTGTGACTCCCAAATGAGGAGCGGCCAAAACGGTGGTGTATTTCAGGTGAGCGGCAGTTGCTGCTTAATGTTTTTATGGAAACCGTGATGTGTTTTTTCCAAGATACTTTTTTAATAGAAAGTAAAAAAAAAAAAAAAAAAAATTACTTATTTGAAATAAAATATTTTGCAACTGTAATGTCTTTACTCTCGCTTTTGATCTAATTAAAGCATCCTTGCTGGATAAAAGTATTAATTTCTAAAAAATACCTTCCAAAACTGTAGTGTGTAGAAGTAGCCTGAAGTAAGGCTGCTCGATTATGGCAAAAATCATAATCACGATTATTTTGGTCAATATTGTAATCAAGATTATTTAACACGATTATGAGTGGGCCATATGACCAAAACTTTATATGAGTGATTTATTTAGTGATATATATTAAATATATATTTTCTGTAAATAAGGTTGCTATGACATCTACATTTTAGAGACCAGCGAAATTTCACAATCCTCAGCAGAGTATTAGGGTAACTGATATTAGTAACAAACAAAAAAGTTCTCAAAATTATTAAAAATAATTTAACTGTCAGTAATAAAAAGCAAAAGACAAATGCAATAGAATAAAAAGATACAAATGAAACGTACTGAGCTTTAAGGTTTTTTTATGCAAGTCTCAAATATTCAGTTAAATGAATAATCAAATGTAAAACAAAACAGCATATCTTCACTGTAAGAATTAAACTTTCTTTGTTTCTTATTAAAGCTATAAAAGTCCTTCACTCGAGCAGTGCGTGATTTTGAATTTGTCTTTTTTTTGTTTGATTAATATTAAGCACACAGTCGCAGCAGGAATATAGCCCGCTGTCACTTTAAGAGCCGCACGGATCTAATTTACCGTTACACCCCTGCTGAAAAAAATGCTAAAACCAGCCTAGGCTGGTGGCTGGTTTTAGCTGGTTTAAACTGGAAGTAGCTGGTTTTAGCTGGTCTCCCAGCCTGGCTAGGCTGGTCAGGCTGGTTTTAGTTGGTCGTTCCAGCTGGTCTCCCTGCCTGACCAGCTAAGACCAGCCTGGCCAGCTAAGGAAGTGGCCAAAACCCCTCTAAAACCAGCCTGCTGACCAGCTTAAACCAGCTAAGACCAGGCTGGTTGACCAGCTAAAACCAGCCAACCAGCTTAGGCTGGTTTTAGCTGTTTTTTTCAGCATGTACATGCATTTTCACTCTCAACCGTTTGTTCACTTTTTTACATGACCGACGAAGGTTTACGTGAATAATCACAAAGCGCCGCATTTTGACACATTTTTGCATGTATTTGACCATTTAGGCACGCACCTTGAGCTAAAGTTGACTTTACATGTCTGTGTTTTCAGTCTCTGAGCACATCTCAGAAATCCTCCTGAGGAGCAGCGCAAGTTCTCTTTAGCGCTTTTAAAAACATGAATAAATCTAATACACTTCAATAAATCAAGCACATCCCATTTTGCAAAAGTCATGTTACATGATTTTACTGATTTGCATGTGAAATTGGGCTTTTATGGAGGAACAAAAGTGCACTGCTGGAAAGGGGGCGGAATGGGGCGCAATAGCCTAATCGTTTTATCTCGATTATTGTATTTTCATAATCGTTGGAGGCCGAATTCAATTAATTGCACAACCCTTGCCAGAAGATAGAAAATGTTGGTTTTAAAATACTTTACACCTGTTTTTGGTGCAAGAAGCATTGCCTAACATAAGTGCGCTTGATGGAAGAATGAAATAATGGAATAAAAATGTGCTCTCTTCTGTTGTTCTGAAGGTTAAAGCTGTGAAGATGGGACATATCCTGGTAATAGATGAAGCTGATAAAGCTCCCACAAATGTCACCTGTATCCTGAAGACATTGGTGGAGAGTGGAGAGATGATCCTGGCAGATGGAAGAAGAATAGTGTCAGGTGAAATGGACAGAGAAGATCAAACACATTCCATGTCACAAACCCATCACTGACAGTTTTTAAAACAGGAATCGCTCCTTGTTTTCCACAGATCCACTGGAAGCAGCCGGAAGGCCTAATGCCATTCCCATGCATCCAGACTTCCGTATGATTGTTTTAGCAAACCGACCTGGCTTTCCGTTTTTGGGAAATGACTTCTTCGGAGCACTTGGTAAGACTTATATATTATACAGTATAGCGTTAAAAATATTTGACCACAGCATGCCATGATTGACCAATCAGAGTCAAGGATCTCAGAAAACACTGTAACACAGTTACAATGATTATGTAATACTGTTTGAAATACTTTTGATGATTTGACGATTTACTCTTCCAGGGGACATATTTAGCTGCCATGCAGTGGACAACCCCAAACCTCAGGCTGAGTTTGCCATGCTGAAGCAATATGGGCCTGACGTTCCTGATGCAATCCTCCAGAAACTGGTGGCTGCATTCGGAGAGCTCCGGGCCATGGCTGACCAGGGAACAATTACCTACCCCTACTCTACACGAGAAGTGGTCAACATCGTGAAACACCTGCAGGTAATCTTTAAAGCTGGTAGTCTTAAAGGGATAGTTCACCCAAAAATGAAAATTTTGTCATTAATTACATTAATTACCCTCATGTCGTTCCAAACCTATAAGACCTTCGTTCATCTTCGGAGCACAAATTAAATCCGAGAGCTTCCTGTCCCTCCATAGACAGAGCGCACGTCGAAAACTGACATGGAAGAGAAGAAATAATTGAATAAAGTCGTTATTTAAAATTTAAAAGAAATTACTGTTGAACCACTGATGTCACATGGACTATTTTAAACAATGTCTTTACTACCTTTCTGGGTCTTGAATGTGGTAGTCTATGTCAGAAAGCTCTCAGATTTCATCAAAAATATCTTCATTTGTATTCTGAAGATGAACGACGGTCTTATGCATTTGAAACAACAGGAGGGTGAGTAATTAATGACAGAATTTTCACTTTTGGGTGAACTATCCCTTTAACCTCAGATGGCACATATATAGTCCATTCATAAACCGGCTGATGCATATAGCAGCAAAATGGAGGCAAATAATGGTGAGACTGGCACACTATTATTTGAAGTTGCTTTTCCACTTCTTTTTATTATTGTAATATCAGTTACACTACTGTTCAAAAGTTTGGGGTAGGTAAGATTTATTTTAATATTTTTAAAAGAGTTGGTCAAAAATGCAGTAAAAACAGTAATACTGTGAAATTTTATTGTAATTTAAAATAACTGTTTTCTATTTTAATACATTTTTAAATGTAGCAGGCATTACTCCAGTCTTCAGTGTCACATGATCCTTCAGAAATCATTCTAATATGCTGATTTGCATCTCAAGAAACATTTCTTATTAGTAATGTTGAGAAAAAAAAAAAAAACAATGAATATTTTTGTAGAAATCATAATGCAAACATTTTTTTCAGGATTATTTGATGCACAGCTTTTTTAAAAAATACAAATCTTTTATAACATTAAATAGATCACAAGTGACAGTAAAAACATATATAATGCACACTTGCTGCTGAATAAAAGTATGAATTTTTTAAAAAAGAAAATCTTACTGACCCCGAAATTTAATGTTAGTTTATTTCAGGTGAACGGCAGTTATAAAAAACAAACTGTGATCGGTCATTTTTCATCATTCAGTCTCTTCCTGTATAAAGGGGCAGACCATATCCAGAATAAGCTGCAAAGTGGACCAGACTTTATGCCACAAGTTAAAACTCCTTTCAAATCCCCACAATACATTAAACCATTTAGGATGTTACCTGTTTTAAGAATTCAGACTTGTCGGTGTTGTTTAATAGATGAGGGTGAGTGACCCTGTGTCTGAGATGAAAGGTGCCGCACGGGAAAGAGAGAGAGAGTGAGGAGAGGCCCTGTCTCTTCACTCGGCCCACTCACAGACTGATCTGACACACAGAGGCCACACTGCCGTTCTGGGCCACCTGTCTCTGGGCTTTAATTCTTCCCTCTCTCACACACACACACACACACACACACACAGCAGCCTCCTCCTCTCGTCTCAGTTCTCAAGAGCGACAGAGATGCAGATAGATGGATGGAATTCGTCTGTCACATTGGATGAGGAGTCAGTTGTCAGATTAGTCTGCCCGCAAGCAGCCATCAGAGGTCTACACTCGAGTTTGGACACGCGTGGCTGAATTTGTTCCTTGTGATTTTATAAACCTTTTTCTCTAAAGGCCGCTATGCTTGAATTTAATTTAGAAATAGTCTGTTTAATAGTCTGAATATCTAAACTACAATTTTTATTTAAAAACCTCAAAGTCCAGAGTGAGCAGAGCTACAATCAAGATGAAGAAACTAAATATAATTGATTTTTTAATAATATGAGGGAAAGTAATGGTGGGTGAATGGTACATGGATTTAAAGCTGCACCTCCTGCATGAGCACCAACTGCACATCTCTAACAACCAGTCTGTTAACTTTGCTCATATTTTTTTACACAGACACCTGATGATCATTAACAGCAAATATGGAAAGAGTCATCACTATGGCAATATTGTGAATATTGCAATAATTTTAATAGTTTTTTTCTTAGGTTAATAATAGGTTTCACAGTGCTTCTCTGTTTTGTGTCTTTTGAATATATCAGAGTTTGAAGCAGTGCTTCTCAATCTTTTTTGCTCCAAGTAAGGGTTTGCATTATGTATCGTCAACGATAATATCGTAATTATTGTTTTAACAATGTGCAAATCTGCTTTTTGAACAAATCAGTTTAATCAGTGATTCAGTGATCAGATTCAGTGATATAATATGCAAAAAACAGTATGCAAGAAAAGTATTATGTCCAGATTCATGGTATTCAACAGTAGGCAAAAAGTACCTGGATGAGCTACTACTTTCGTCGAGATTCAGCTTCCAGAAAATATTGAGATAATCATTTTTTGTCACGAATACTGCACACCCCTAAAGTCCCCACATTGTCCCCAATAATATTAAAAGCAACAAGCAACCCCCTAGCCCCAGATTTTAGTTGTTTTGTTTTTTGTTTTTTTGTTTTGTTTTGTTTTGTTTTTTTTTTTGTTTTTTTTGTTTAAGGGTCAATCCTGAGGTTATCCCCAGTTTTTTCAATTAAAAAAGTGACAAAAAGAATTATGATTACAATTTAAATAATTACATTTCATGATTTCAGATGTTTTAAGAGTTGAATGTTCATCCGGGATCCCAATCTTCTTAACCAGTGAATTTACATGACTCTTCCAGTCATTGTGATTTACTGGATAAGGTTTTAGGAGAAGGATTTAATAAAAGAAAAAAAATAATAATTACTCACACTTACATTTTATTCTTCCCAATGCATATTTTAGATCTTGGCATAATTCGAAAATGTATTTTCATTATAAGAATGCCTGTGGCATTTAAGATTGTATTTTTTACATGAATTTTCTAGGTATGGAAATCACACTTTTAAAATCAGACTACCTTATCTACCATGGGAACCCTGGTTAAAAGCCACTGGTTTAAGCAGAGATGCATTTTAATTAACACATGTAACTGCCCCTCGCTCACTGGAGATCACAGTCAGTGAGCTGCATTGCACAGGTCAGCCTGGGGATAATGAAACCCTATGGATTTTCTGCTCACAGGTGGCTGCACGGTCACTTTTTGTTGAAGATGTTCTTGAGTCAGTAACAGGTAGCCTGTTTAATCTGAGCTGATCGAATGCGATTTCGACTAGTCTTTCAGGAAAGCTGCCTGTTTCACAACTAGCTTGTATTACCACCTATTAAACATGTTTTTGGTTTAATGATGAGTATTTCTGGAAGGTTTGTTTTCTTTGTTGAAGCTTGTTTTTGTGGGTAGGAGGTTTTATGTGATCTGCAGTTTTGTAAGACTTAAAAACCAATAATGTTGACAGTGATATAATGTCCAAACATAGGCAGGTTGTGTGCCATTCTAAATTCAATTAAAACTGTTTTAAAAATCCCAATTCAGAAGTGAGGCTGCAAAAAAGATCAGTTTTGTTGTTTATTGCAGTAAAGTATATTTTATTGGCTCTCTGTTCATTTTGACCAGAAAAGTTTGAGTTATTAGCCAAAAAATCATGTTCTTTTTTTTTTTTTTTTTTCTCGCTAAACTTAATTCCTTTTGAATTTCTTTTGAACTGCAGTATAACATTCTGTAAGTTGTGGCCAGTTCACTTTAAATTCACACTTCTCAAATGAAATGGAAACAATTCGTACATATTTTATCTATTTCTATTTTATGATGTTTTAATGGTAGTGATTGATGGCAAGATCAGAGTGCTCTTAATATTGTATCATTACGACTAAACGCTTTTGTCTTATGGCTTACCTCTTTCCTTTTTTTCCAGAAATTTCCAGATGAGGGCCTGGCCAACGTGGTGAGGAATGTGTTTGACTTTGACTCCTATAACAAGGACATGCGTGAGGTGCTGATCACAGCGCTGCACAAGCACGGCATTCCCATCGGAGCCAAACCCACCAGCGTGCACCTGGCCAAGGAGTAAGAGCTCAGCTCCTATTGCCCTTTACGGTCCATGAATGCAGTATCATGATGAACAAATATCATGCAAGTTCTCTAATAGACACACTGTATTGGACTAATATAACTAGCTGTAGAAGGGTTCTGCTCTGCATGGTCCTCAAACCGTACACTTGAACTAATGTGTTTGTTTAAAGGTGAAGTGTGCAATTTTTGCAGCAAAAGAGACACTGAAATGAATTGCAAAAATAATGACAGGTAGTCCTGCTCCAAACTCACGCCATTGGTTGTGCCAGTGCTGTTATGTTTGGCCCAGTCAGACTGCTCAGATGAACAGCGGTTTGGTTTCTAGGATCACATAAATTACAAACTTCACCTTTAACAGATGCTTTTATCTCATAAGCTCATTTCATTGAAGGTGCAATAGACAAAACCCTAAACATGCGTGAATTTAGTAAACAGCTAAACTTACTTGGCCTCTTACTGGAATAACTTAAACTGAAAACTTGATTGCCAGTGTCTCGTTAATGCGTTTAAATAATATGAAAGATTTTGGGCAAATTCCAATCGGAAGTGAGCATCTCTGTACCCTGTTCATTCATAAAGAGCAGAGCACTTGAGGGGATAAATCTGGAGACAGAAGGACAACTGTGTGGTTGTTTGTAACAGACATGGTGAAGGGAGCTGTTAAAAACAACACCATTTCCTCTGGAACGGCCCTTTGTGTGGCGTCCATGTCCCATCTGTCCACATGACCTTCCACAGTTTGGAATGTGTGCTTTATCTGATTATCAAGAGTTAGTCATCAGCATTATATAACAACAAATATATTTCTCATTCAATAACGGTCATTTCATTTGCTCAGTGTTGTATATTATACACTTTCAATAAAGGAAATTATTTGTTTCTTCCGTCTCATTTTTGTCTTATTTGACCTGCTTTTGAGTGTTTTGCCATCTTGTATACACAATTTGTTATATTTTATAAAAATATTGGAAAATATTAAAAAGTGAAGAAACAAATATTTCCTTTTGAATGATCTTTCTATATATAATCACCTTAGTATTTGAAAGTTTAAATATTTATGTTTACCAAGGCTGCAATTATTTGATTAAAAATGCAGTAAAAACAATAATATTAAGAAATATTTTTACAACTTTAAACAACTGTTTTCTTATTTTAATATATTTCAGCGTACAATATATTCCTGTTATCCAAAGCTGAATTTTCAGCATCATTACTCCAGTTTTCAGTGTCACATGATCCTTCAGAAATCATTATATTATGTTGATTTCCTGCTCAAGAAACATTAATATTAATACAATATTGTTATCAACGTTGAAACAGTTGTGCTGTTTAATATTTTTGTGGAATCTATGATTCATTTTTTCAGGATTCTTTGATGAACAAAACTTTCAAAAGAACACGTGAATTAGATATATTTTGTAACATTATAAATGTCTTTACTGTTACTTTTAATCAATTCCATGTATCCTTGAATAAAAATATTTTTCTAAAGAGAAAAAGTCCTTTTGACCCCAAAGTTTTCATTGATACGTTACATTAAAATTGTTTTAATGCTGTATTGCATTAATATTTTATCTTGAGGGGGAATGATATGTCATCCCATCTGCTTCAATTGCAGAGTAGTGTGGTAGTGTTTTCTCTGGGAATAGTAACTGAGCAATAACCAGATGTGTAACTACAACCTTCCTGAATATCAATGAACTCCAACCCCACTACAGAGACAAAAGAATGAAGCAGTGACCACCATTTACATGCACATCATTTTCCAATTTAAGTCCAAGTTTTCATGAAGGTGTTGTGCATGTAAACCGAGATTTTGAAATAGCAAAAAATCTAGGTGTGCCGGTCAACTTTTTTGCCTAACCCAATAAAACAACACCGTTTAAGTTGTTTTCATGATCAACATGTCATAATCATTGTAAGATTTAAATGTCATGTCTTAAAAGACAATCACCAGATTCCCTTTTCCCAGGTTACCATTGCCAGACTGTAAGATGGCGGGTTACTGGACCATCAGTCAGGGTGGAAGTACACGACGAAAGCTGCTGTGTCCAACAGAGTCCCATCGGATAGATATCAAGGTATCATAACCCATTCTATTTCCAATATTTTAAAATTGTTATTAGCATATTACACTAACTTGATGTGTGTGGTTCTCCTCAGGGCCCTGTGTTTCTGCGGGTTCAGAGTTATCCTTCTGAGAGGCACGAGTCCAGATCTATGAGCTTCAGCGAGGAACAGGCTCAGTGGCAAATCCCCATGAACGAGGTCAACATCGTCTGCGATGTCACCACTGCTAACGGTATCTGCTATCACAGTCTCATGTAGCCAGATCTAAGATCTAATGAATGTGGAATTATAAAGTCTTGTGGCTTTTATTTTGAAAGTGAGTCATTGTTTTCCTTCATAGATTCCATTTATGTGGCCACATGTAACCCTGTATCGCTGTATGCTATGAAGGAGAAAGGAGACTCCGTCCAGTGCATTGAGCTCTATGACATCTTCCCCCGGACCATCAGTGGAGTCTGGCAGCCTTTTGTCTCTGTGGCGGCACTGGGCAACCCGCTGCAGGACCAGGTGGTGCTCCATGAAGAACAGGTGTGTGTGTGTGTGTGTGTGTGTGAACCCAGTCTTCTACACGGGCACTTCACATGAAAGCCTTGCCGTCCACTTGCTGCCATTACAATCCATTTACAGGTGTCACTCCTGCCCTGAGGTTCATCTGAGACATGCTGTTATTATCTGAGCATGGAAACAGAAGATCATCAATAGATGCATCTTTTCCACCAAACCCGTACGGGGAAAACAATGTCTAATAATAGCGGATGGAAAGAGTAAATGGTCACAGATCAAAACAAGTTTGAGCTAATAGATTCACCATAGTAGATGAGATGTGATGTTTGTGCAATAATACCATTTGGTTTTTTGTTTTTTTTTAAATAACGTTATACAAATTCTTGAGGTATACTGGAGCCTACACATTATCCACTGTACTTTACTGGATATTACTGTCATTATGTTTATACACTCTAGAAAATGCTGGGTTAAAAACAACCCAACTTGAGTTATTTGGCAACCCAGCGCTGGGTAAATATTGGACAGAACACATGCTGGGTTATTTTGACCCAGCTGGTTGGGTTAATGTTTTTACCCAACATGCAGGGTTGTTTTATTTAAGTCAGCTATTGTTTAAAAATTAGTATATTGCTGCCTTAAAATGGGCTGGAAATTAAAAATCACTCATAGAATTACTAGAGGCAACAGCAATAATCAAAAGATGGACATTTATTAACCAAGAACACATGGACAAAATTCAAGACAAAATTGAGTTTATTTGGGTGAATTCAGCATAGTTTACAATATTACATACATTTAAACTCATTTAACAAGCATTTTTGAAATAAATGTAACATTTAAAAGTAGCATTTTAATTTAAGTGTATTCAACCGTTCTCTGTAATTGCTTTTTACTGAAATAGTGCTAATTCGTGTGCCGGTGTGTCGATGAAATCTGAGCCGATGAAGGGCTGCTCTTCGCCGGGGGAACTGCGAACTTCAGACTGCGGCCTTGCATTTCACTCGTAGTTGAGAGGTGCTGTGACTGACTCCAAAACCTGCCCATAAACAAACAGTACTGAGATTAGAGAACATATTTTAACATCAAATTAAATTGAACTCAGTATTATAATGAATAAAATCCATTTGTTATGCAAGGCAAAAGGTGTTTCATCGTGCGAAACGACCGTTGCTGATGACTGACTTGTCCTTATGTTGTCTAAAATAATATTATTTACAGCACAATAAAAACTTTATAAATGAAACAAAATGTACACAAACCTTTATTTCGCAGTGCACCAAATCGGCGGCGCTGAGAACTGCTCTCTCCTGTAGAGGACTCAAAAAGCCCGTGCTCTGATTGTAACTCAGCAGCTGGGTTGTTTCGTCAGAGACAAGCTCAACTCAGCGGTTGGGTAGGGAAAAAAAAAAAAAAAAAACAGCATTAAAAATGACCCAGCAACTCAGGTACAGAAAAACTACCCAGCACCTGGGTAAAAAATATTAAAAATAATCCAATAAAATGACCCAACAGGCTGAACCCAGCATTTGGGTTAAAAAAAATAACCCAGCAATTTTTTAGAGTGTAGACTTTGTTTATCCTTAGTTCAAATTTAAATGGCAACCTTTGTAAGTTTTAAAAGTGGATTTTAAGTACACATAATATCTAAATCATAGTTTACCAAAAACACGCTTAAATGGGCAGTTAACCCAAAAATTAAATCATTTACTCGCCCTCATGTCTTTCCACAAGACCTTTGTTCATCTTAACACAAATTATATTTTTAATGGAATCTGAGAAATTTATGTCCCTCCTTAGAAAGTCTGCACAGCCAGTACTTTGACAAAAAGTTCATAAAGACAATGTAAAAGTAATTCGCACACATACATAGAGCTCATCAAATACGATAAACGGAAGCTCAAATGTTCTTGCTTGATGTGAGAGAACCAGTGAGGTTTGTTCTCATGTCACACAAGCATATTTGAGCTTCTGTTTATCATATCTGATGTGCTCTATGTATGCATGTTGCTCAGTATTTATATGTAAATAAAAGACTAAATTTAATCTGTCATATAAAGCGATTGTGTCTCTTCAAGAAGACTTGGTTCAAATCGCTCTATCCATATTGATTACTTTTACAATGTCTTTGTGTAGTGTCAAAGTTAGAGTTGCATGGACTTTCAATGGAGGGACTGAAATCACTCAAGTTTCATTCAAATATTTTTGGGGAAACTGTCCCTTAAATTTAGTTTTACACAGCCAATTTTGTCTCTGAGCATCAGAATTAGAAAAGCTGTTTTTGATACTGTATCTTTAAAGGGATAATTCCTCCAAAAATGAAAATCCCTTTATAATTTACTCACCCCAAAGTTGTTCCAAATCTGTGTGAATTTCTTTTTTCTGCTGAATGCAGAAAAAAAAAATATTAACCCAAACAGTTGATGGTAGCCATAGTAAAAAAAAAAAAAGATACTATGGAAGTCAGTGGCTACCATCAACTCTTTGGTGACCAACATTCTTCAACTTTCTTCTAAATATCTTATTTTGTGCTCAACAGAAGAAAGAAACTCATACAGGTTTGTATCAACATGTGCGTGAGTAAAAGATGACAGAATTTTCATTTTTGGGTGAGCTATCCCTTTCACTTACATAAAGATGTACCAACCCAAAAACCAGAAAGAAATCTAATAGGAATTTACATTCATACAATGCAACTGGTGTATATTTAGAGTGAAGTCTGGAAGAAACCTTAAAACACCTGTTAGCAGTGGAAAAAGGGGTGTGGAGAACATGATTACTTCTAAAAAATAAAAAAAATAAAAAAATCTAAAAATACAATGTCCAGACATCACAGGGGGCCATCCAGGGGTCATTGCTCTCCCAGTGGAGAAAAAACAAAGGCTGAATGGAACAGAGCGGCCCGTGACCATAACGGCCCGTCTGTCCAAAAGTGATGCAAGGCTTCTATTAATAACACAGACAGTGTGCGGTATGTGCAAGCCAGGGCGTAAGGAAGCCATTATCCTGAAGATTTAATGGTGAGGGGGAATTTAAGACCTGCACCTCTTCAACAACCTTTCCTGTGAAGGGTAACGGGAGGCTGGCATAATACTTGCATAAAGTATTCATATCATATGTAAAAAGAACATCTAGATATATTAAAGGCACAGCTGTACAAAAGACCAGGGTCAGATAGAGGCTGGAAAATGGTTGTGTAACACTAAATTATGACTGTTCTTGGCACCTAAAAGCTAGACATTAACCTAACATTATAAGTGTACCTCAGGGAATTGAATGAAATGATATGACCATTTTTTCAGAACTGAACAGCATTCTTGTCTCGTTTTTGTAGGGCAACACAGTGCTGCATCTGGACCTGGTGACCGGTGCTGTGAGGAGACTGGTCCTGTCTCAGGACAAACAGGAGGAACCACCACGCAAGACCTCAAACTGGTGGAGCAACAAAGAGAGTCAGGTGGAAATCTACATCTAGATCCATCGTTCTTAACCAGGGGGCCGCAGCAAACTAATATAACATTATTTGAATTCACAGTTTTATCAAGTGTGTTGTGCCTTCAAATATTATTGTGGACAAACAAAAAGTTTGAGAACCACTGTCACTTCATTGTCACTTTCAATATGGCAGTTTTTTTAAGATAATACTTAAATAATAACACATTCACGGTTCTCTGATGTTAATGGTCACATGATAGTAAACAAATAGGTAAACAAAATAATATTTTTGAGTAAGGATTTATTTTCAGTTGTAGTTATTTTACATTTAGTTTGCATTATTATAATTTAATTAATTATTAAATTTTCATCAACTCATTCATGAACCCTGAGGTTTTCACAACCCTAGTTTGGGAAACCCTGCATTATGGCTTATAAAATCACTATTAAAATCACAGAATGATGTTCAAACTCAAATTAAACACTTTTAAGATTATACAAAGCATATAATCAGTTCTTAGATTATTAGTGTCACTGGACAGATTTTGTTCCCAGCTGCAATGTTGCAGAAATAGAAATAGCTCATCGTGTATCACTATTGTGGCTGGTTAGGACAAAAACTCTGACTAACATGCAAATGATACCATTTATTGTGTCTTTGCGTGTGGTTAGGACACCGTATAAAATTGTACAATCACACCTAATCATCTTCAACTTAATATTTTTGTTGTCATTAGCCAGCATACAAAATGTGCAAGGAGTTTGCCCACAAGAACTGGCTTCTCTTCTACAAAGAAAACGGGTAGGTTACTCTCCCTCAGTTTTATGCATGATATGCCACTCTTACACACTGTTCTAAAACCTAGTGAGCTGCCTATATTGGTAGCATTTTTCATTTGCAAAGCATCTCTTGTCCAAATTGTAAGACAACATGCATATTTCTAATCAATTCCAGAAAGCACTTCAACAAAAAACCTGCATAAGATGTCTAAGTGTAAAAATATAAAGCACTGAGAAAAATTCAAGATAGATGTTTAATCTAATTAATAATAAACAAGTTTACCCAATATTTGTATGCTATGAATGTTGAGGCCTTAGAAACATGCTAACAAGTCCACCATATGCTCCATCCATGTGATAAATCTAAATTGCATGAGTTGGATCTTGTGTTTCACAGATATGCTTTGCAATTTTAATAAAATCACTGTAAAAATTCCAGAGCAAACTGCCTTCTAGAAATCTCATGATGTCCGAATGCGAAAGTCTGTAATTTCACTATTCTCAAAATCGAATGATGATTAAAACTTTTAAGTTATTTTTACAGTTATTATCCGTGGTGTAACAGGCCTTTAGTCACATCTGAATTGTTACGTAAAATCATTTCAGACATAGCGCTGTTGCTCAAACATCATTTAGAAAACTAGTCCCATCCGAATAGATCTCATGTACTGCTCTCCAAATCGTTCAATTAAGAGGGTTAGTCACAAAAATGAAATTCTGTCATTATTACCGATGTGAATTACTTTTACAATGTCTTTATGTACTTTTTAAAGCTTGAAAATTTTGGTTGTGTAGATAATCAATGGATGGAAAAAATGATAAAAGAATATTAAAAAGGCATTCATTTGTTCTCAAAAATGAAAGTCTTATGATCTCAGAACAACATGAAGTAAATTATGCCAAAATTTTCGAATGAGCTATTCCTTTAAGTTAGGATGTTGACTTAGAAAGCAGATGTCTTTGTAGGCTGTTGACTGCCAACAGCTCATTAGGTTTCAGATCAGAGCTCTGGTGTCCTGTTCAGGCATGGCCTACTGATTTGTGCTCTGCTCTACTTGGACAGGAGTCAGCTGGATGTTGTTGATGTGCTAGAAGGTCAGGTTCACACCATCTCCCTCCCCATCAATCTCAAAGCTGTGTTCCTGGTGGCTGAAGACCGTTGGCTTCTTGTTGAGAGCAAGACTGACAGGTGCCAGTGAAATCAGAAGAATTCCTTCGTGTTTTAGTTGATTGCACACATTGCTCAGACTTGGAAAAGGGTGTTTTCCTTTTTAGAGGTTATGTAAGCATATTTGCTTTAACCAATGGTACGTCTTCAACAAAATGTGCTACCATCATGTGCAGGAAGTTCCTGTTGACAAAGCCCATGCACATGGGCGCGGAGGACACGGGAGTGTGCCAGCTGCACGCCATCAGTGAAGACGCTGTTAACACTGGCTTTGGCACCAGCTCAGGTGAGAAACTCTTATCAGTTATTGGCCAGAACAACCAATCAGAAGTGACTCCACAATGTTGCCGTCCAATCAGGGCCACTGAGAGCCCTTCACACTTGTCAGTCACCATCTGTCTTGCTTTGGCAAATGTGTCTGTTTCACATCTGCTTTGACTGACATGAAGCCTGGGGGATTTTTAAATATGACTTGTGTCAGATTCAGGACTTTTGCACGTGAATAAACCTGGTGTCATCTTTGATGGCTTTCATAGTAAATATGGTCTCAGATGCTTCCTGGTGTTCAAAAATGTCTTGTGCTTGCGAAATTAATCTGTTCGCTCATATTTTCAATCATTGCACTCTATATTCTCACTCCTAGAGGGTATGTATGTTTTCACTTATAATTTAGTCAAATCAAGTCATATTTATTTTTACATCTCTTTATACAATAGAGATTGTTTCAAAGCATCTTCACAGTAATAAACAGGAAAATAACTTCTTCAAATATGAGACAAATTCAAATTCTGCTGCATAGCAGGCTCTAAAAGACAATAGTGTCTTTATTCACCTCAAGTCAGTTTAATGTCGATTCAGTTTACTTCAATCCATTATGAAACCATTCACAGAATGCATTTTGCTTTGCAGTGGAATGGAAAAAATGCAAGTCCTCGATACGCTTTTTTTAAAAGTTGAACTTATTTTAACTTGAACACCACGTGTTTAGAACGCAATGGTCAAACATGTCCGTCTAGTGTGAAAAGTAGTGGTATGGAAAAATGCATTCCTTGTGAATGGCCCTTGGATTTAAAATTCAGTTTAGTTTACATATTTTTTTGTTCTTATCCGATACTGTCAGTGCAGTCAAATCAACAATACAGAATATTAAGTGTTTTTTAAACCCCTGTCCCCAACTAAGCAAGCCAGTGGTGACACAAGCAAGAAACCCAAACTCTATCAGGTGGCAGAAATGGAGAAAAAAATCGTTGAAATAATCAGTCGAGAGGCCAGTTCTCCTCTGGGCTAAATGAACAAATTCTGTTTGTTATTGCTCATAGTTAGGCTGGGGGTTTTCTCCAAACGTTATTTAGGATACGTCAGAGTGAAGTACCACTGCCTCAGAGCGTGACTGTCCACGGAAGTAGCAATTACACTACGTCTGTCAGCTGACAGACAGGTCACGGTTATAAGCCGCTGCCACCTGTCATCGTGTCCTTCTCAGCATGTCTCTTCTCTTCTGCCTGCTGCTGCCAGGAGGAAAGTGTGGTGAGATTCCTCACTCTGGTGCTATCACAGAACCAGGGTTACGTAACCATAGCTTCCTCTCTCTTACTACTACACTGAAGCATCGCCCGCAGGCCTCTGGAGGTGTGCAGGTTGACAGTCCTTAACAAAGACAGGGACCGCTGGGATGAGAGGAAGATGCGTTGACAGTCTCCATTATGGCAGCCCAACTATGGGGCTCCTGGGCTTCTCTTCAGGCCTGTGAGAAAACCAAAGATGATTCATTACATTACTGTACAAATGGTTAGAGTCAGTATGTTTTTTTCAAGTATACATTAAATTGATAATTATAAAGACATTTACAATACTAAAGATTATTTTTACTTTCTATTTATCAAAAAATCCTGAAAGAAATGTGTAACGGTTTCCACAAAAATATTAATCAGCACAACTTTTTTTCAATATTGATAATAATCATGTTTCTTGAGCAGCAAATCAGCACATTAGAATGATTTCTGAAGGATCATGTGACACTGAAGACTGGAGTAATGATGCTGAAATTTCAGCTTTGCATCATAGTAATAAATTTAATTTTAAAATATATTCAAATAGAAAATAGTCCTTTTAAATTGTAATAATATTTCATAATATTAATGTTTTACTGTATTTTTGATCAAATAAATGCAGCCTTGTTGAGCATGAGATGAGGAGATGTCTTTCAAACACTACATATATAGTGTTATATACAGTGTTGGGAAAAGTTACTTTTAAAAGTAACACATTACAATATCGCGTTACTCACTAAAAAAAGTAACTAACTACGTTAATGTGTTACGTTACTTTTGCATTACTTTTTAAATCTGGGCAGGGCTTGCTTGTTTGTTTTTAATATAAAAAGGCAAATGTAAAAGCCCTTTCACACCAAAAGCCTCAGGCTGAAGGAAAAGTAAATTCACGTCTGTACAGTAGAACGCAGAAGAAGAAAGTTCAACATTCTTCAGCAATAAAAAATAAAAAATAAATAAAGCACAAATGGTAGTTTATCTAAAGTAATTTTTGCTTATTAGTATGATTGAATTTGATAATCGAAGCTCAGCAGCAAAGATATTGGTTAATAAAATGGGATTAAATACATAAAGGATATTTGTTATATTTACCATTTAATTATTGCATGTTTGTGTCACATTCAGAGTTGCATTTCACAGTTTTATTCATTTTGAGGAATACTGAATCTGTTTTTTTGTCAGTGAGATGAATTAATGCATGTTCACATTTATTCTAGAACTAAAGTAACATCTTGCTCCAGAGTTTTCTCAACATGGGGACAGGAGAGCTTTCAATCAATGAATGGGAAAACAAAGTAACTGGTGTTACTTGTTTGAAATAGTAACTGAGATATTTTCTTGTAAATTGAAAAGTAAAGCGTTACTTTACTAGTTACTTGAAAAAAAGTAATCTGATTATGTAACTCGCGTTACTTGTAATGCATCCAACACTTGTTATATATATATAGTGTTTTATATATATATAAAAACTTATACATGACATACTTAAACATGAATATGTGTGTTCTTATTTGTTTTGTTTTGTTTTTTGTATGATGTGAGCTAGAAGCACAATTTTTGATCTAAAAAGTTTAAAAATCTAGTTACTCATTATTAGTGTTTCTTAGCTAATATGAAAACAGTTAATACCTCATTTAGAGGAGAGCTGAAGCTCTCAGGGCCTGATGGATGATGCCAGTGTGTCCTGCACGCCTCATTTGATAGAAAGTAATGCGTTTGTTTTTGAAGGCCTAAAATAGCAGGTGAAATTAATTGCTGCCTCTTTGTTTATAAAGCCCATGAAATGCTGTTTATGGGAGATAAACATCTTCACAGCTCTATCTTCTGATGAAGTGCCCCTTGTCATTTCTCCTTCAGCACTTGTTCCTGGAGCATGAAGAGCAGAAAAAGACGCTTAATAACTCATAGTATCAGTTATTGAGATGAATGTCGCTGTCATAAAGATAGACTAATGCCTGTACTTAGTGGGCATCGTACATCTAAAGTGTCAGACACGCTTCAGCGTTTGCTCTGAAAAATGAGCATGTTTTTGATGACATCAAAAGTTCCCATCAGCAGGATTGGGGTCTTTATCAAACCGAGTGTGACAGAATGTCACCAGAAGGTCTGGATAATGACCAATTAAACTGGGGTATAAAGATGTCACAGATGTGGAGTCATGGCAGAAATGTTCTGAAACCCTTTTATGGCTTTAGTCGTGAGGGACACATTATCATCTCTACAGGGGGTCATTTGAGAGTGAAGTGATGGTCTGACTATCTTTGTTCTTCAGGGATGGAAGCCACAGCTCCTCAGGAGGTATCGAATGAGCAACTGCCCAATGAGAACCTCAGCACTGCCCTGGGCCAGAAGATCGTCTCTCCCAACCGCATCCTCTGTGACACTAACACCTATGCTAATGTTATCGTGGGCTTCCCAGATCTCATGGTGGGTATGACATATGCTGTGGTAAAATACAGTTTAATTCTATAGATCAATGAATGATATGATGCTTTTTTTTTTGGTCCAAATCTATTTATTTTTGAAGTGCATATTCACTTTGAAATTTTAATTTTGAATTCCTAACTTTGAATTTTTTGAAGTGCATGTTCATTTTGAAATATAATTTTTTATTTTCTTTAAATCAAGGCCTTAAAATGTCTTAAGGTTTTAAATGTTTTATATGATAATTTAAATGATGTAATGGTATTAACAATGTATATTATTATGTTGCAAGTAGCTTAATGTGATGAATATTTTTGCATAAATTATTTCATAGAATATTAATAAGTCTCTTTTAAAAGGAAACCTTAGTAAGGTTGAAGTTGTAAAATTAATACACACACACACACACACACACACACACACACACACACACACACACACACACACGTATTCAAGGTGTAAGGAAAATATATATATTTTTTTATTGGTGGTAACACCAAATTACATTTTTAGAGTCATTATAACAAAACTTTTCTTAAAAATGTTAAAATCATTTTAAAACCTTAAGAATCCAACGCAAAGAGTATATTTTTTCTAAAAATATGGCACGTGTTTTAAACTGTGGATTTTTTTTTAATTATCATGGATAGTTTTTTTTTTTTTTTTCTTCATTCAGTCCCCCCCCACAAAAAAAAAAAAAAAAAAATCATGGATACTGTTGACCCCTATAACATGTTTTCTGTTGTATTTCCACAGTCCCCTAACGAAGTGTATAGTTTTACGAGATCTTCGCCCATAACAGAGGGTCGGGGACCTGATATTTTTTTTGGGTCAAGTAAGCGAACCGGGCCAGCAAAGAGGGTCAACTGTGTCTGTCTGTTAAGTGCTAATCAAGTGGTCCGAGCTCTGCCCCCTTCACAAGTCCCACTGACTGAGATCTACCCCAAAGGTAAAACACTGACACATTCATATGTACACATCATATACAAATGTATTAGCAAATATAATGGTGCTTTACTTATGATGATGGTATTGATTTACCAACAGATGTCACACCTCCCATGACTGCTGCTTACCTGGAAGTGACAGACCTGAACTCTAAAAAGCTCAAATACATTCCAGTGCCGAGGTACAGAGTCAGACTCTTTCATTAAACTATAGCTCCCTCTTCTGTTCAGCTCAATGCCAGTCAAAGCCTTTTGCTAGATATCTTAAATGTAAATGTAAAATGATGTAATGATATTAATATAATTTGCATTATTATATTATGTTGTAATGTGATTAATATTATTGCGTAAATTATATTGTGACAGTGATGTTTATAGAATACTCAAGAATATTCTTTTCATATAATAGAAGGTGTTCTTTTACCAGTAAATAAACAAAAATGAGCCAGAACTAGTTTGCTAGATGGGGAATTGTGTAATGCAAATTGCGTTCTGTTTAAAGGAATAGTTCACCCAAAAATGAAAATCTGCTAAAATGTACTTGCCATCAGGCCATCCAAGATATAGATGAGTTTGTTTCTTCATCAGAACAGATTTGAAGAAATTTAGCTATACATCACTTGCTCACCAATGGATCCTCTGCAGTGAATGGGTGCCGTCAGAATCCAAACAGCTGATAAAAACATAACAGCAATCCACACCACTCCAGTCCATCAATTAACAGCAACAAAATAGTCCTCTACCCCAGTGGTTCCCAACCACGTTCCTGGAGGCCCCCCAACACTGCATGTTTTCCATGTCTCCCTAATCAAACACACCTGATTCAGATCATCAGCTCATTAGTAGAGACTCCAAGACCTGAAATGGGTGTGTCAGACAAAGGAGAGATGCAAAATGTGCAGTGTTGGGGGGCCTCCAGGAACGTGGTTGGGAACCACTGCTCTACCCATAATATTGCTTTCTCAAGTGAAAAGTCGTCTAATCTGAATCAGGAGAGAAATATGCACAGATCAAGCATACAAGTGAAAACAGTCTAAAACAGTTCCAAACAAATGATGGATTTGGTTCTTACAAACATGCAACTTTTTGCTTCTGGAGTGGTGTGGATCACTTGTAAATTACTGTGATGTTTTTATCAGCTGTTTGGACACTCATTCTGACGGCACCCATTCACTGCAGATGATCCATTGGTGAGCAAGTGATGTAATGCTAAATTTCTCCCAATTTTTTCTGATAAAAAAAACATACTCATCTACGTCTTAGATGGCCTGATGGTGAGTACATTTCTTTAAACTATTCCTTTAAATTTTTACTTGATTAAACTTTGTGCTCTGGCTTCGGACACTTTAACACCTAGTCCTAATATGTTAATCTGACCCTAATGATTTTATGTTTAATTTTATTTTTGTTGTTTTAAAAATGTCTTTAAAAAGTCTTACATTTAGCTTAATGTAAGGCAGCTGAATGTCTTCCAGTGGTTGTGATCAGTGTCTGTCATGCTGATGTGTTCAGGAGCAGCTCAATGTCTCCATACACCGTGTGGATTTCAAAGGTCTCAGACACAGATGTGGTGATGGCCCCTCTGGGCTCTGGTGGAGTGGTGACTGTGGACATGGGAGGCTACGTCAGATTATGGGAAACAGGCCTTGACAACCTGCAGCGCTCTCTGCTGGAGTGGAGGAACATGATCGGAGCAGAGGATGGCAGGCCAATCCAGGTAGGACTTTCAGGCTGAATTTCACAAAACAAATTAAGAGCATGTCTGAGTCATATTTCAAAAAGTAAAGAGCTTGAAGAAAGTCTGAACACTCTCAAACATCAAAAAAGTCACAAGTGAGATGAAAGCATATTGAGCAGTTTACTGGATAAGTCATATTTCACCCTAAAAAGAATAAAAAATAAATTATTTTTTGTTTAAAAATAAAATGTTTTAGGAACATTAAAACCTTTGTTGCATTGTGACTTAATTTTTATGACAAATAATGTCAAGTTTTGATTGCTGTGATATGTCCAGATTTGTTTTGTTTGAGAGAACTTTTGGAAGCAACTGTTTTTTGTTTGTTTGTTTGTTTGTTTGTTTTTTGTTTGTTCGTTTTTTGTTGTTGTTTTTTTGGTGGTGGGGGGAGTGAGTGCTATTTTTTTTGTTTAGTTTTTTCTTTTTTGTGTTGTTTGTTTTGCTGGTTTTTGTTTTTGTTTGTCGTGCTGATTTTTTTATTTGAATTTTTTCATTTTGTTTTGCTGTAGTTTTTTATTTTTATTTTTTTCTTTGTTTTCAAATTCCTTTTGGTGCCCTTCTTTGCTGCAGGAATTACACATTTTTGGTCCTGAATCACACAGGCAGTTCAAAACTTAGAGTTCCATTTCTTACCACATGGTGGCAGGCTTATATAACAAATGTGTTAGTATTTTACTTACTCATATTGGTAAGGTTGTTAAATCACTAAATAAGAAAGTTTATAGTGTAGTGAAATAATATTAAAAAGATATTTGTTTTGTATCCAAAAAGTATCCATTTTATGTTTTTTCATGTGACTACATCTTTGTGCACTCAGCGTTTTTGTTTGGTGAGATATTCTTGGCAGGTTCTGCTTCCCTATTGAGTATTGTAAGAATTTAGAATCAGTTGTCTGCAGTATTACTGACAATGATCATACACACACTTGAGATAAAGATGCATAAGACAAATATTTTTGTTTTATATTGCAGTCTGTTTTTTCCACACCTGTTGTTAGGTTATTTTGCTATTCTGAAACTTGTTTGGACATACATGCTGCAAATACTGAGTATTTTCAGTGGGTGGCTCCTTCATGGCAGCGCTCCAGTTCTGCACTGTGTGAATCACAGATAATCTTTATAGTGGAGTAAATACACCAAACATTCAGTCAGAGGATATAATGGAGAGAACTGACTTAATGTATAGGTGGATTTCAATGGGTGGACAAATCATGTATATGAGGCAAAATATGTTAATATTACGAATGAATGAAACATAAGTATTGGTTTGAGACTGGCTGTTTATTGGTTGCTCTACGTGACACATCTGTGGACTGAGGGTTAGTAAAAATTACTAGACATTAATACGTCTGTGATTGCTAGTGTTTCTTCCATCAAAAATAGCACCAAACAAGTTAATGTGTTGGCGTCCATACTTGTTGTTCACAGCCATGAGACTCTAATGTTGCTTCAAAAGTGCCTCCTGTATTGTATATTCACAGAAAAGCCAATTAGCAATACACTCCAGCATTTAAATGCAGTTGTATTGCTCTCAACACTTTGTGGGATGTGTATGTGGCCTAAATATCTTAATCATAATATTGACTGGTTTGGTATATGTTTGAAGTGTGTGTTTGTCTAAGAGTTCAAACACTTCCTGTTCTTTCATACAGGTACACAAAGAGCCTATTAACCGTCAGGTCATTCTGCACCTCACTGGCTCTCTTTAAGCACACTTACACCAGCCTCCTTATTTTTTACATCAAATGCAGTGTTTGACCAAATGGTTGCATTCTTGACCTTTCAGTGCAGCTCTGTGAATAGCATATGTAAGTTTGTTCAGATGAGTATCGCTCATGTGAGAGTGTTCACTGGTTTGCCACACTGAAGGAGGGTGAAGTATAGTTGACAAACAACATGGAAAGAAAAACAGGGTTCATTACTAATATTATAAGACGAAGGTTTATCATGACGCTCAAGACTGTGTTATCATGCTGATGGTCTGGGGTTTTCCTTAATGGCCACAGTGTCTTGGATCCGCCCTCCAGCCCACCCCAGTCTCCACACCACACACAAACAAACACAATTTCTCCATCACTCTGCTTCCACAGATACAGTCAACACAGGAGATCCCACACACTTGTAGGAGGAAAAAAAATCTGGTTATTAGAGTTAGCCATTCGTTCCTGTGGGTAAAATTAAATGGAATTTCTGATAAATTCAGCCACTTTAATAATGAGCCTTTAAATAAACGGAAAAAAAGAAAGTTGTTTTTTTTTTTTTTTTTTTTTTTTTTTAGCTTTACTGTCATTTCGGGTAAAGAAGCTCAAAGACTGTGACTATGAGTATATCTGCATGATTTTTTTTTTTTATACAGATGAATTAATTGTGCAAGAAAAAAATTAATTAGATGTCATCAATAAGTGAGATAAATGTCATTGGCTTTGTTTAACTACAGTACAGCAGAACTGCAGTCTGGTTGTTCTCTAGTGTTATTGTTTGAACATAACATTTGTTTTAACATAAATTCACCATATTTCAGTTGGAACAGTTTATTGATGATTGATGAAGTATGTATTTATAAAGCTATCAAACTCCATTTAGTAAGTACACTCAGCATTGTGTCATCTATTGTATTGAAAAAAAGCTGTCTAAAAATCTATTAGACCAAAGTTGCTTAATAATTACCTGAAATAAAGTCTGATAAATTAAATCTGCCACTGATATACACATAAAAAAAGAATATATTTTAACATATTTAACATAACTATGCTTATAATTATGTTAAATTATATTACATTAAATTGTTATATTTACAGTGCCCTCCACTAATATTGGCACCCTTGGTAAATATGAGCAAAGGCGGCTGTGAAAATAAATTTGTATTGTTTATCCTTTTGATCTTTCACTCCAAAAATTCACAAAATTCTAACCTATCATTGAAGTAAAACAATTGAAAGTGGGGAGAAAATCTCATGATGAAATAAATGTTTTTCTCCAATGAATGTTGGCCACAAGTTATTGGCACCCCTAGAAATTCTTATGAGTAAAGTATCTCTGAAGTATATTCCCATTCATATTTACATTTTTTAGCACACCAGGGTGACTAGGAGCATGAAATTGTCCAGCCATGACTTCCTGTTCCACAGGATTATAAATATGAGGAACACAAAAGCCAAATTCCCTTAATCATCCATCACAAGGAGTAAAACCTAAGAATATAGTTCTGATGAGCAGAACAAGATTGTTGAGCATCACAAAATAGAAAGTGGCTGTAAGAAAAGAGTTAAAGGTGCCATAAAATGGAAAACTGAATTTACCTTGGCATAGTTGAATAATAAGAGTTCTGTACATAGAAATGACATACTGTGAGCCTCAAACACCATTGTTTCCTTCTTATGTAAATCTCATGAATAAAAAGACCACTGAAAAATAGGCGAATCAGAACATAACACCGACTGTGACGTTACTGTCGGGATCACTAATAGTTACGCCCCCAACATTTGCATATACCTGCCCATGTTCTAGGCCAGCCAGACCTGCACAGCCGAATCATCAGAAGTTCTGCAGGTATTGTGAAGAAACAAGCGAGGACAACAGCGAAAATGTCAGATCATGGAAATAAATGTTATGTTCCAGGCTGTGCAGAGGATGTGAAGTGCAGGGATGGGTTGGTGTCTGTATTCAGAAAGGCACGGAAAGCAAATAACGTGTTCTAATAAAATAACGCGAGCCACTAAAGGGACATGGTTAGCTTGCTAGCAGTAGCCTGTTACATTACAGAACATAAGGTTTCACTTACCACATAAACAGAGTAAGGAAAGATGACTGAGGATGATGGCGAATGATTTACAGAGTCTGAGCACCACTAACAAGCATCTGATCTTGTAAAATGTGTGGTAAGTACTGCCGCTCCATAGTATAAACAGAGTTCGTGCGATCGCGAATCAGCTCCCTGATGCCCACATTTTATATACAGTATAATTACCTGACGATATAACTGCGAGAGAAAGTATTGAAAAATGTTTTCCTCCCTGTGTTTCCTTCGTGCTCTATGAGCTACTGAAATGAGCCGCACTGTGAAACAGCCAGTCAGAGCAGAGCTCAATATTATTATTCATGACCCTTCCAAATAAGCCAATAACAGACCATTTCATTCTAGGGACAAATCCTAGGGTTGTAAATGGACATGTAAAACCGTTTCTGGAGATTTTTTGCCCTTACCTAATTCACATACCTTCTATGTAGATATCAGAGAACAATTTAAATTATTGTATCAATGCATTCTATGGCACCTTTAAAGAAAAATTCTCCTCACTCATCCAAAAACAAACTCAAGCAAATTCAGTTGTCAGACATGACTGGAACTTCAAATGGCACTGGCTTCTATGGTCAGATGAAACTGAAAAAAAAGAGCTTTTTGGCAGCAAACCCACCAGATGAGTTTAGTAAAGGGGAAGTGATGTGTGGCCAAGTATGGTGACCTATACTCGGAATTTGTGCTCTGCATTTAACCCATCCAAGTGCACACACACAGTAGTGAACATACACCTGGAGCAGTGGGCAGCCAATGCTGCAGCGCCCGGGGAGCAGTTTGGTGTTCGGTTTGCTCAAAGGTCTCACCTCAGTCGTGGTATTGAGGGTGGAGAGAGTGCTGGTTATTCACTCCCCCCACCTACAATCCCTGCCGGACCTGAGATTTGAAACCACGACCTTCGGGTTACAAGTCCAACTCTCTATCCATTAGCCCATGACTAGAGCTGGCCTTCTAGTACAAACAGGGATCAAAAAGTACCCCATGTCCACGGTGAAATATACTGCTGGATCTTTAATGTTGTGGGCCTGTTTTTCTGCCAGAGGTCCTGAGCATCTTGTTCAGGTCATAGGTTCAGATGCATGGCATCATGGATTCGATCAAATAATAACAATAATTGTGGCCAACATGAACTAGAGAAAGCATTTATTTCACAATGAGATTTTCCCCCCACTTTCAATTGTTTTACTTCAATGATAGATTGGATTTTTGTGAATTTTTTGAATGAAAGATAAAAAGGATAAACAATGCAGATTTATTTTCATATTTACAAAGGGTGCCAATATTAGTGGAGGGCACTGTATACATGTATGTATATACAGTGCCTTGCGAAAGTATTCAAAACCCTTCAGTTTTTTTTCACGTTTTATGTTGCAGCCTTATGTTAAACTGCTTTAAATTACTTTTTTCCACATCAATCTACTCTCCATACACTATAATGACAAAGCAAATAACAGGTTTTTAACATCTTTGCAAATTTATTAAAGATAAAAAACTTAAATGATTCCTTTGCATAAGTGTTCATATCCTTATCTGGGACTGTTTAAATTTAGCTCAGGAGCATTAATTTTGCTTGTAAATGTTACCACACTTTGAGTGAAGTTAACCTGTGGCAAATTCAATTGAATGGGTATGATTTGGAAAGGCACACATGTCTTAATAAAAGGTCTAACATGATAATGCATATTAGAGCAAAGACCAAGCCTTGAGGTAAAAAAATAAAAAAAACTGCCTTTAGAGCTCAGAGACAGAATTGCATCAAAACATATATCAGGGGAAGAGTTAATATGCTGCTGAAGGTTCACAGAAGCATGTAGCCTCAATTATCCATAATGGAAGACGTTTGGAACAACCAGGACTCTTCCTAGAGCTGGCCTCCTGACCAAACTGAGCAATTGATTGAGAAGGACCCTCAGACTGTGAGAAACAAGATTCACTGGTCCGATGAACCTCAAATCCAAGCATCATGTTTGAAGGAAACCAGCTCTGCTCATCATCTGCAGAGTACCATCCCAAAAGTAAAGTGTGGTGGTAGCAGCCTCATGCTATGGGACTGTTTTTCAGCGGCAGGGACTGAGGGACTCATCTGAGTAGAAGAAAAGCTCAGTGCACCAAAATATAGAGATAGCCTTAATGAAAACCCAGTCCAGAGCATTCAGATCCTCAGACTGGGCAGAAGGTTCACCTTCCAACAAGACAATGACCCTAAGTACACAGCAAGAGTGGTTTATAGACAACTCTGTGAATGTCCTTGAGTGGCCCACCGGGAGCCTTGGCTTGAATCCAATCAGATATTTCTGGAGAAACCTGAAAATGTGCGTCTGCCCCCATCCAACCTGACAGAGCTTGAGAGGTGAAGAGGTGAGGAGAAGAATGGCAGATAATTGCCAAATGCTGATGAGCAAAGCTTGTCGCATCATACCCAAAAATACTTGAGGCTGTAAAGGTCCTTCAACTAAGTACTGAGTTAAGGGTTTGAATACTTGTGCTTATTTCATTTTCTTTTCTTTTTTTTTTTAAGTTTACAAAGTTGTGACAGTTCTGTTTTTGCTTTGCCATTATGGTGTATGGAGTGTAGATTGATGTGGGGAAAAAAAGTAATTTAAAGCAGTTTAACATAAGAAATAAGGCAGTGTAACATAACAAAACGTGAAAAAATGAAGGGATTTGAATTCCTTTGCAAAGGCACTGTATGTATATATTTATATTATATAATATGTAAGTAAAAAGTTCTTTATAGTGAAAAAAAGGTTCATCAGATTATTAAAATGTTCCTTACACTAAGAAAAAAAACGGTTATTTTGAGAACTTTACACTGAAAGTTTCTTCCATGAACCCACAATGTTCTTCAACTGCATTGTTGTAAAGTGTTGTTTTTGGAAGCTGTATTTTGAAGATTGTGGTGACTCCAGGGTTTTTATTTCGGTTCAGGTTTGGCCGATTCTAAGTGCTAAAGATGTTCTTTTATGTATTTGGCCTGGTCTTCAAATGTGAGATCTTCTCTGTTTAAACTGTTACTGTAGAGAGTGATGGAAACATTCCTGTCCCAGACTCCAGCTGGCAGGATTCCTCCTCCAGGATCTGTGCCATCTCCTCATTCCTTCAGTCTGTCGACCGTCTCGTTCCCCTGCTTCATTTTAATACTCTCCCTTTGGTCCTTTATCTCTCCCTCCATCACAGCGCTCATATTTTCTGCTCTCTCACACCATTTCATTCGGCCTCAGTCGGAGGCCTTTTGTGCTGCATTCTTGTTCCCAGAGGAGATGAGCACTCTGTGAGTTAGCTAGTGTTGTCTTTCCTCCTCCCTCTGTGCATTAATCACCTCATGCATTACCCACAACTCCCCAATTTTCTTTACATGAGTTACGAGAAGCCCTTTGACCATGAATCAGATTCTCCTGCTGATGTGGCTGCCGTCACACGTCCAAACATAATCAAAGGGTTGAAGCTGGCAACTGCATGGCTTTCAGTTACGTTATATTACGACGTCCTGTGAAACATCCCATTCCTCTCAGCTTGTTAATTAAAAGCACATTGTAAACATCAGACAGGATATGCTCATTACATGAATTTAACCTCATCAATACACATTGTCTGTAGAGCACAGCAGCAAACGCCCACTTTTTCAGCAGCAACAAAAGTATTTGTCCCATCATTTTCTTCATAGACCTCTTAAAAATCTTTGGTAAAGATTCTGAGCAATAACACATCAAACCAGCCAAGTCCAAGATTAACAAACACTGACTTGGAGCAAAATGTATTTAAAAATTTGAAAATAAAATACTTTTTTAATTAACTTACAGTACTTATTCCATAAAGGGTGATGTAAATCATAAATGATGTGAATCATAAACAACAGGGAAATATATTAAAATATTGCCTGTAAGTCGTGTAAAAATATCTAGTTTATTGCTAAATATTCCAAGTATATTAAATTTAAATATATATTTGTGCTTTTTTTTTTTAATTAAATAAACTGATGTACAGAGAAACATACCATTTCTGGGCTCAGCCCAGATCTGTTTTAAAAGTTCATCAAACTCAATCATTAAAATCATTAAAAATCAATTTCTCTATGGATTTTTACATGTAGGGAATTAGGGAATCAATATAAATTACCTAAAAAAGTTGGGTTACAGACAAACTCTAATGCCATTCAAAAGTTTAAGGCCAGTATTATTTATTAATTAATGTATTTATTTATTCATTTATTCATTCATTCAGTCCAGGGATGCATTAAACTGATGTAACTGTAAAGACTTTAACATTGTTACAAAATATTTCTGTTTCAAATCTATGTTCTTCTTTTGAACTTTCTATTCATCAAAAATTATATGTCATGGTTTCAACAACTATATTAAGCAGCATAATTGTTTTCAACATTAATAATAATATGAAATGTTATGAATGACATTATGAAGGATGATTTCATTGAAGTAATGATGCTAAAAATCCGGCTTTGTATCACAGAAATAAATGGCATAAAAGTATATAAGTATATTCAAATAAAAATGTATTTTAAAATGTACAGTAATGATATTTCACAATATTACGGTTTATTCATTTATTTATTTATTTATTTATTTATTTATTGCACAAGAGATTTCTTTCAAAAACATTACAAAACTCTTACCAACCCCGGACTTTGGAAGGATGATGTAACTCTGTTCCACAGCAGGTTATTTGACAGATATTAGTTTGCTGTGATTGTATGAAGGTGAATCTGTGACCATCGGTTCACACCTGGTCTACAAAAATCATGTCGCTACAAATAAACTGAACCTCAGACGCTCAGGGTAAACACCGTAATAGGAAACATCTTCTGACTTTTGAAAGAGTCTATTATGACTTCATACCAAGTTGTCAATCATCTTGCCCCGATATCTGAGAACAGCACATCACAACTTTCCATAATTAAACGGCCTGGATTAGAGTGAACGTCTGTTTTTTTTTTTTTTTTTTTTTTTTCCACTCTCATGTCAGATATTTGGAATTTTGTTTTTGTACCTGTACAGTGTGTATGTACCATATGTCTATAGGCAGTGTGGTCCTGTGGACTAGATTAGATGACAGGACATGTGCACCAGGATGCATTGGGGCTCAGTAAAGTCATGCAGGGAATGTCTCACCCTGACGTCAACGCCGCTCACTGATCCTGCTCCATACATGTCCGTCTGTCTGTATGTATTTATAAAGTGATCTGTGTAGCATCAGTGGATAAAGACATGATGTATGTCTGACGGTAAATGAGTGGACGCTTTGACTCACCCCTTACACACACATCACAAACCGCGTACTCACAAAGAGAGAGACGCTTCAACTAGAAATATCCATGATCTAATACTGTCTGAAATCTGAGACAGTGTTACAGATTATTAGAGACTTACATTTTCATTTATTTAATTAAATGGGTGCAATTTAGAATTAAAAGTAATGTGTTAATGCAGGATTTGTTAAAGGGATAGTTCACCCCAAAATAAAAATTCTGTCATCATTTACTCTCCCTCAAGTTGTTCCAAACATGTATGACTTACTTTCTTCTGTTGAACAAAAAGAATATATTTTGGAGAATAAATATAAGATATTCATAGTTTTCAGAAATGCTAGATGTAAACTTAGAATTGTAAGGGAAAATCAGAATTGTGAGACAACTCTAAATTCTTTTTCACTTGCATTACTTAGTTTTTTAACAATTCTGATTTCATATCTCAGAGTTTTTATGCCAGAGTTGTGAGATAAAAAGTCAGAATTGAGAAAAGTTGAAAACAAAACGTTGCAATTACCTTTTTGTATTTTTTTATCTTGTGGCAGAAACAAGCTTCCATACGTACCAAAGAAATGAAAATTAATAAAAATGGAGTCTGTAAGTTATGTGATTCAGGCTTAATTAAATGCAAAAGATTAATATTCAATGTTAAATGTCTAGAAAAAAAACACCTAACCAGAATGTTTGAAGAATATCAATACAGTGCTATACAAGGACAGTAATTAGCACAGAAGTCTTAAGGGACAGTGGCAAAAAAAAAAAAAATAAAAAAAATAAAACACCTTGTTTAATTGTAATGGTCAGAGAGAAAATTTAAAAAAAAACTAATTGAAAATGATTGTGTAAATTATGAATATTTTTGGTGCACCCTTCATTAATGTTATAAGTAAAATAAAATAAAATGCTACAAAAGTATAAAACGTATGCATTCAGAGCTGTCTGTAGATTGGAGTGTTAAGATTAGACGTGGATCACCATGTAAGGTGTGTGTGATATGCATGTGTGTTTGCATGAGGTATGATATACAATGTAACAGGAGCTGGTCATGTGATCAGCTGGTGCCTCTGTGTCATTTCTGTAACACAGACCGTGTCATTGCCTCAGTCTGACCAGGCCCGATTTGAGGAATTTAAGTAACTTAGTAAATGAAGGAAGCAATGGCACAGCTTTCTTTATAATCACTGCTTGAATGTACAGCAGGATTTTACTGTTTCTTTTGACACTCTCTAACATTTAAAGAACCACCTCCTCTCCTGATCTTAGGTCCTGTCCTAAATTTGAATTTAGGTTATATTGCATGATTTCAAGGCAAGAGAGTTGTCAGACAAGAGAGGCAAGAGAGAAACTTGTCAGAGGGTTTTGTTTTGCAAAATATGAAGCCAAGTTTAGTGATTTATGATTGCAGAGCAAGGTCACAACTTTAGTTAACTCAACTAATGTGTGTTCACAACTGTGTGTGTGTGTGTGTGTGTGTTGACTATATTAAAGCCGCTTCAATTTTAAGACTAAGAATTAAAATTAAAAATACAAAAAATTAAAATAAATAATTAAAAAAGTAATTAACATGAGCAGCGTAAACTTTCGGATTTTTAATTTTTGTTTAGTTTAAGTTGAAGAACTAAAATTACTGAAACTAAAACTGAAATAAAATAATAAAAAAAAATAGATATGTAAAAAAAAAAATCTTAAATTATTAATAAATACTAAGATAGTACAGTGATACTAAAATAAACTGGGTGGGACTACCTATTTTGTAACATTAGTTTTGTTGTTTATTTTGTTATGGATGTATGTATGTGTTTCATAATGTGAAGTTGTTGTTTTTTCACTCATGCCAATCTTTCTAATAAAAAGAAACAATTATTGAATAATATTAATCAATTATTATATAAAAATAATTATTTAATTCACTGGACTAACAAAAACAATAGGCATTAGCGCATGGTTATTCATTATCCAGCCTAAATTGTCCTACCAGGATTTTAGGGGCCTTTTTGGATTTTTGCCACCTTAAAATGACAATGTACTTATATGTAAGTATTGTTAGTGACCGAAGGAATATGAATAAGAAAGAAGTAAGAATTATCAGTAAATAATTATATGCACTGATTATATACTATACATTTTAAATGTTATAAATCATGTTTTTCAATGTAACAATTACGTATTGCATTGTCTGTTGATGTAACATTGTTTTTGCTTTTTTTAGTGATTGCATTCACTGTTTTTGTGGAAAAATCTGTAAAATAGATGAAAAACCTTCTTTGAATAATGCAGAGTTTGCTTGATTTGCCATTAAATTGTGCAATCACTCCACAAAATACTATCCATTTTTGTTGAATGTACAGCTGAATTACTGTGATTTTAAGACTGTCCAATCTAACAGTGTTGCTCTATACAAACAGTTCCTTCATATTCTTGATCTACTGTACAGCAGTTCTCCTGATAGTCGTTGTCATATATCTGCAGCGTGTGTGAAGCAGGATTGTGAAACTCGTGAGATCAAGTGAAAACTTGGCGCTGATGTAATGAAGAGGTTTGTGGGCTTGCTGGGCCTCCTGTGATCAGTGGCTAGTACAGCGTGTCTGACTGCATTGTCCTGCTCTCTGTGTGGGTCTCCTGCCAAACGCAGTGGCCTCTCAGCAACCAGGCTTGGACATTTCATTTCAGAAACAACCTGAAAACACGGGCATTCTTCACATTCCAGCCCGAGCTCCTGCTCTGCCCACTGGGCCGCTAGAAAGGGCAGTGCGGTGCTGCTCCAAGACAGGGACCAGTACCTCTGTCTGGATGCAAATACACCAACAGACCGACTTTCTGATATGTGTTCAAAACTAAAGGCAGCTGCCTCACTGCACAGACAGTCAATTACTAGTCAGCATTTGCTTTTATAATCACATTAGCTGCTAGACATAATTGTTCTACATTAAGTGAAATTGGATAAAAAGCTTAAATTAGAGGCATGCCCTAGTTAGCAATGATGACCCATTTGCTTTGATATGATGTGTGTCATTATTGTTCCATAATTTAAGTCTGCAGTGAGGGGCTACTGGTGGTTTCTGAAGTGGTGATCAGATTGCAATCCATCCCAAATGCATTTTGGAGGGCATTTACCTGGTCTTTTGCCATCTGATAACTGTCCAATCAAAAAATACACTTGATGCAGCAAAACATAAATGGGCTCTTAAAATGTGACTTCAGACTTCAAATACTTTTTGGGGTTTCAGCAGGATGTATTTATGTGTAAGTGTATATATGTCATATTGCTACAGATGTGTAACCATTAACAGTTCTATTAAAGGCTGACTAACTTCAATAAAGCTCATATAGGGTAAAGCTTCTATCTATCTATCTATCTATCTATTAGGGGTGTGAATTCGGCACTGGTTTCACGATTCAATTCGATTATGATTATCATGTCAACAATTCGATTCAGTTCGATATCACAATGCATCACGATTATATCAAATTTATTTTGTGCATTTTTATTAAATGATATAAGCAGGCTACTTTTTAAAATAATTATGTTAGTTAATTAATTAATTAATATATAATTAATTAATTATTGTTAAGAAATAAAAGTAAATATAGCTTCAAAACATACAAGCAAATATAAAGTAATAAAGGGGGGGGAAAGACAATTACAAGTGATAAACAAAAAGCACTTTTAGTATCTGACTGGGAGTGCTTTAAGTATCGAAAGTTGGGTTTTTCTTTTTTCCTCAGCATTATTGCCATTTGATTATTAGGGCCTACTGATGAGATCATAGACACTGGCAGCTTTAATAGACTGCATTCACACTAATGCACAGATCTGTTTCCACATATCAGATGTTTCGTCCTGTACTGAAAACATAACTGACTGTGTTTACATCAATTTCGTATCATAAAAGTAGACGCAAGTGCATTTAACCGCAGCTGAGAGCTTCAGGACAAACACACACAAAGCGCACGTGAAAGTCTGTCAGTACGTGAGTTTCCTGCATCTAATACGTACTGCATACCAAACGGCAGAAATGAAAGCGTATCTAAAGTAAAAGACTAAAATAACAGCGAGTGGAAGCACTGTCAAGCAATGCGCACTCATCTTTCAGCGCATATTCTGTGCAATGAAGCCCGCCGCGTTTGTCTCTATAGCGCACACACGTGCCATATGCGGGAAAAAAGCTCAGATTTTAAAATAGAGAGTGCATTGTAATTGTAGCATCTGTAAGCCATCTCTCTCTCTCTCTCTACACACACACGCACACAGAAATGTTGAATGTGCATGACGTGCATGTGTGTGTAGGTGTGCTTTGAGTATAATCTTACACTTACAGAAAACCTCTACAGTTTCTTAACATCCTGTATTAAAACAGCAATCACGCATACATAAACACTGACTCAGACACAGTATCATGGACACCAGATCTGTTTGAAATGATGTTATGTCTTTGAATATTTAGACTGGAGGAATGTATTGTTATTTTGGAACAAATCCAGAATTGAAATGAAGATGCTGAATCTCTTGATCTTTATCACTGGGTCCTTGTAATCTCTCTGATCTATTTAAAAGGGAAAGCTGACAGACAATGGAACACAAAAGGGGATATTTTGACCACAACATGAACTGCCTTAGCATAGAAAGTTCAAATTATCTGGTATTTTAAGAGATTTCACACAGTCATGAGGGTCTAGATTGCTCTCTATGATGTAATTTCCTGTTTTTATTTCTCTTTTCTCAAAGTCATGCAGTTTTGGAATGTCATGAGGTGACTGATTAAAGTTAAAAGCATTTAAAGGTTAATTCTTGCAGCATGAGAATTTTTGTGAATTTTCACACAGGGCAGATCTTTCCTCTGCTTGTTCCAAATTCTCTGTTTGCTTCAACTTTTCCTTTCAGAATTACTTGACAAAAACATTTCTACTCATCCCCTACAAGTGTACTTCCTTCAGTGTGCAGTTTAAAACAGGAAGTGTCATAAAAAGATCAGTGACTTCATGTTCATTGACCTTACGTGACCTTGTCTATAGTCAAAACATCCAGGATCATTGCATAATGAGAAATGGCCTTTATCTTAATAGGAGGCAAAGTAACGTTCTGGAACACTAAGTGTCTGTTCTCTCACAGTCCAGCTGTGCTGCTATCTCTCCCGAAGACACAATCACACTTCAAAGTGCTGCTCTCGCAACAACTATGAAACCTTCATAGGAAGTTATAGCAGTTATGTTCAGACTGTATTTGCACACAGCAGGGGCTGTAAAGGAGTGTGTGGAGGTCATGAGAAAGCCACAACCCTCCGGATGGGTGCGTGGGTATTAAAAAGAGGCCCAGTGCTTTATGATATTAATGGACTGTGTGAAGGAAGATCAGAGAAGTGAGAGAATACCACTAAATAGATAAAGAGACCTGCTTCAGAGCACTTCAAGTCTTAGGAGACAAACATGTCTACACACTTTAAAATCTGTTGGTTCATTGGTGTACCACAAATCTGTGAGGTTCCCCATGAACCATAAGATGGGGTCTTACTCACAAGCAGTGATGTCTCGTGTGATAGTTATCTATTATTTTGCATTTTTGTGCTCCATTGAGATTTTTTTCTTCCGTCTTTCTGGATTTCTATCATTTAAAATAAACAAACTTTGGCATTGTCAGTCAGTTTACGATTTGTTTCCTGCCAGCTCTTCATGAAAATCAACATTCAGTTGCATGATTCATTGCTTCCTGCGATTGTGATTCCAGAATAAATACTTTTTTGACATTAAAAAGTCAGTGTAAGCACACCTTTTCCTTGTAAATGGGGCACTTCCTTTGCAAATGACTCTAGATAGGTAATCTATCCCGAATTTCATTTGGTATATAATCATTTGACTGAATATGTGTCTCGCGTGCCAGTTTTTCCACTTAGCAAAAAGGTGAAGATCAAAAGAGTGAATGTTCAGATAATATTATTTCAACAAAGATCTGGTTTTGAAAGCATCTTTTTGTTTCAGATCACCATTCAGAGAGACAGTGGCCAAGATGTCAGCTCCCCCAAACACGGCAAGATTGACCCCAAAAATGCCCCTCATGTAGGGGGAAACCAGTGGGCTGGAGGCACAGGTACAGTAAACCACATCCCATTGCACTGTGTGTCAAAAGGTGGATCACAAAACTTCTCCACTTATTTTTCACCCTAAATTGCAGATTTAAAAAAAAATACAGTAGTGTAGAATCTAGGTTTATCAGAATAATGAGAATCTAATGAGAATCACTATTCATTTAATAGCAAGTGGTCGGGGGTTAACTGTTCTGCTTAAAGGAATAGCACACCCAAAAATTGATACTTTACTCACCCTCAGGCCATCCAGGATGTAGATGAGTTTGTTTCTTCATCAGAAAAGATTTGGAGAATTTTAGCATTACATTACTTGCTCACCAATGGATCCTCTGCAGTGAATGGGTGCCGTCAGAATCAGAATCCAAACAGCTGATAAAAACATCACAATAATCCACAAGTAATCCACACCACTCTAGTCCATAAATTAACATCTTGCGAAGCATAAACCAGCATAATTGTAAGAAACAAATCCATCATTAAGGCATTTTAACCTTAAATTGTCGCTTCTGGCCAAAATACAGGTCCATAATAGTGTAATCCATAATAACACTTCCTCCAGTGAAAAAGTTCATCACCTGTTGTCCTCTCACACCAAAATCCAACAACATATTTGTTTACAACTCTTTTGGACTGTTCTTGTAAATGGTGGCTGATCTGTGCATATTTCTCTCATGATTCAGACGAGATGACTTTTTCACTGGAAAAAGCAATATTATGGATAGAGGACTCGTATTTTAGCCAGAAACAACCATTTAAAGTTAAAGACGTCTTAATGACGAAATTTTCACTTTAAAATATTAATTGGTGGATTGGAGTGGTGTGGACTACTTGTGGATTATTATGATGTTTTTATCAGCTGTTTGGACTCAAATTCTGATGACACCCATTCACTGCAGAAGATCCATTGGTGAGCAAGTGATGTAATGCTACATTTCTCCAAATCTGTTCTGATGAAGACACAAATGAATCTACACCTTGGATGGCCTGCCTTTACTTGTTTTTTATAACTGTAAGAAAAAGGGGTGGAAAAAAACGTAATACTCCTAATAAATAGGGTTAATTTTTCATCTAAATCACACTCCTTTAAGAATATTTATTTGAACCTTTAGTTTTTAAGTCTCCAGTTATTGTGCACAGACCCCAATCAATGTCAGCACACAGGTTGTTTGTTTGTTTTGTTTTGTTTTTTTGCATTTGCTTCGTTCATTCATCAAAAAATATATATAACATATAGGAACTCAACATAGTTGCCTGTATGTTTGTGTAGGCGGCAGAGATACAGCGGGTCTTGGAGGGAAAGGAGGCCCTTACCGTCTGGATGCCAGACACAAAGTTTACCAGATCTCTCAGGCGGAGAAAGATGCCGTGCCCGATGAGGTGAAGAGAGCAGCAAGGGAGATGGCGGAGAAGGCTTTCAAGCAGAGGTACACCCATCTGTCTCTCTCATTCATCACTCACTCAGTTCAAGCCCTCACAGATTTCTCCAAAAAGCCTACACTTGACCCTGTGGGACCTTTACCCTCTGCTCTGAGTGCTTGTTAATCTCTCCAGATATTCTGCAGTGCTCTGTCAATGAAGCTCACACTCTGTGCTTGTGAAAGCATATGCCTGTATTCATGTGTGAGGCTCTGTTTTATAATGTACTGAGCTGCCCGTGTATGCAGTATATGCATTAGTAATGCATATGTCCTTTGATTAAAAGTCAATCCCATATAATGCACTGCATTGAGCTCAGTAAAAAAAAAAAAAAAAAAATGATGTAAGACAGGGTTATTATAGTTATAGTATTTAAAACCTTTTTTTTTTTTTTTACTTGAAATAAAATAAAATAAAATTCATCTAGTTGCCAAGACTGCATTTCTCATTTTCATTTAGTTTGACTTGATGTACAAATGTAGGGCTGCCCTCGACTAAGGATTTTTCTGGTCGACTAGTAGTCATTCATTTTAAGCATTACTCGACTAATCACATGTTTATTAATAAACCATTTAAATCATTATAATGAGCCTTTAATTGCCTGTACATAGCCTAATAAGCGCTCAAACAAACGCATAAAGCTTGCCACAGTGCATCAGCAGAAGTAATGATTATGAATGTGTCAGGCAAAAACAGTAAGGAGACTGCATTAACATTTTAATAATTTGATAAACTATGCTTTCTTTGTTTTCGAGAAAGAGATGAAGTCGGCGTCACTGACTCGTCATCTCTGCAGTAGTGATGCACCTGTATGCATGTTTCATATGGATTAATCTGAGAATATTTGTTTTCCATTTGAATTGGTTCATTTGAAAGTAGACATTTCACTCTCTATAGATATATTTTTAATGTTTGTAAGGCAAAGATATACACGGAGTTTCGTGCTGAAGTTCACAGAGACCGAGACGGCAGAAAACGCATCCTGTTTGCTTTCATTATTTTACAAAAGCGCATTTTGTTGTTATTGTGAGTGCACAAAAATAAATGTAAAGTCTTTACAAATTTGAAAGATGTATTACTCTTATCTGTATGAGCAAAAATGAGGGAGTCTTTTAAGAGCAAGTGATCGCACCGGCGCCTCCATCTGTCCTGCAGCGAGCGCTACTGTTCAACTTCCACACTCCGCACAGACACTTGAACAGTGCACATATTTCTAGATTAACATCAGACTGAGCGGCCATGTAAAGTTGCTAATACTTAAGTATTTCAGATGATAAGCCATATTTGAGGTCAATGAATGATAGGCGTAGGCGAGCGTTTGGATGTCATGCACGATGTACTGTATTACCATAGCTGTTTACAAGCTGTCCATCACAGATTGCGTGACTTCACTTGTATTTTTTATTAATTGTTTTTTCTGTGACTAAGCGACTAATAAAATTTTGGTCGAGCAAGCCTCTTCTGGTCAACTAACGATTAGTCGACTATTAGGGGACAGCCCTAAAAAAAGTATTAAAAATAAAAAAGAAAACTAATAAAAGTGACAAAAACACACTACAAAATTACCAAACAAATAACTAAAATGAAAATGTAAAAAACCTAATTAAAAAAAAAAAACATAAACATAAAAACTACAACAGTGTCTCAATGATAGTAAAATATCACTGATCCAAGATGGCAAATGAAGTGAGATATTGATTTAAATATTTTTGTATTAAAAGGCAACATTAATTGCCATCCGCAACGCATTTTAATTCCATAATATGACATCTGAGTAAAACAGAACATTGTTTAGAAACGTTGTTTTTTTTTAAGCATCGAGAGTTTATTGGATCATGAAAAGTGATTTTAAATGCCGGAATGAATATGTGCTTGCTAAAACAATAGTTTTTGGCTATTTAAGTTAACATGATCCAATAACCACATGGCCTAAGTGACGCCAGAGGAAATGGAAAGTCAAAAGTCAGTAAGACAACAAAAACGAGCCATTTTTAGAATAGCATACACTGATTCATTCACAATAAGACAATCAACCTGCATCAAGTGCAGTACTATGCTTTAAAACATACTGGAGATACTATTATGAGTGGCTCATAAAAAACAGCATGTTCCAGATCACAGAATGGACACTACAGAGCCACAGAGCTCTTCAACAGGCCCAGATATCTCAAATATGCAGCCCGTGAATGCTGCGGTTCATTACGCTGCATGAAGCAAGTGAGAGTGTATCGTCATGAAAGAAGCCTCTGTTTGGTCCAGTGGACTGCACAAAACTGCACAAACACACACTTATAAACTTAATGTGATGCATATTTGTTAGTTATACATAAATGAAACAGGTCATATTTCTGTAACCGAATTTGTTTACATTAAATAACCATATTTATGATCCATAAATCCAATTTGTTTTAATCTCATACATTTTAAAGAAATTAATATTGCTTACTCCACAGCTAACCGTATTTTAATAGTTCATACTTTTTAACTGAATAAATATGTTTTTACAATTTAAATGAATGCATTTTGAAAAAAAAAGATTAAATTAAGTCAAACAGATGCAAATATTTAATAATAAACTGCAGAGTTTTGCAGTTAGGCCTAAATATTTTTGGCATGTCCTTTGCTTATTTTTTTAAAGCTTATTTTGTTCTTAAAGGAGGTTAAATAGGCTTTTTCTTGTTCTTTTGAAATTAAATGGTTTTACTAAAGTTACTAAAAACAACTTTTTCAGTTCTGAGAGTTAGAGAGAGGACAGAAAATGCTCACATAAAACTAAGTTTTTTTTTTTTGTTTTTGTTTTTTGATGCAATAAACCTTGAATAAGATTAGGAGTGGACAAACACTAGGTAAGTGCAGAATATGGCCCCTTTTAATGCTGCTGTGTCGCCATTGAAATTAAATTTAGTGAGAAAATCAAAGCTTGTCTTTATCTTAAACATCAGAGGCTGAAGCAGAGGAATGCAGCTCAGTGTGTTCTGTGGGGAAGAGTATTTGAGCAGAACCCCAATATAGATGAGCAGCTTTTGATGGAGCCTCTGAACACCATCAGGTCATGACCTGTCGTGCAGGACCGCTTCAACTCTGAGACCTTAACAAATCAATATACTTGTGCAGTTATTCAAAGAAGATATTTCTATATGGCAGACTTTCAGAAATATGCTCAAATCAAGATCAGGCTTTTATAATTATTTTATAACTTTTATAATTATGACTTGACACAGAATTCTAACTTATAACTGAGGGCACATTACGAAATACCAGTATTAGCAATTAAAACAATGTAAATAGTAATCACAGTATGTGTTGTTCTAAGCATCTACAAAAGCAATGAAATTAATATGATTTCCTGCTGTACTTAATTGTGTGTTCTTTTCTATGCATAGTATTAAGACGGTGATGAAACGCATTGTGCTGCATATTGTTTGATCTGCATGCTCTCTGTCACAATATTTCAATCTCAGCTGACATGGCTTGTGTCAGGGGTTTCCACAGGAAGAGGAACTTTATCTACCTTTTTTGCAAGTGTGTGTTACACCCCAACAACTTTACTTTGTAAAAATAATCTTTCAATTTTGCTGCTCAAGAAACCTTTTTTTATTATAATCAATGTTGAAAACAGTTCTGCTGCTTCATATTTTTGTTGAAACCATGAAAAATGAGTTTTTTGGGATTGCTCGAGTAATAAAAAGTTTAAAAGAACAGCTATTATTTGAATTTGAAATCTTTTGTAACATCATAAATGTTTTTACTGTCACTTTTGACCAGTTTAATGCATCCTTGCTGAATGAAAGCATTAATTCTTTTGAAATTCTTACTCACCCCAAACTTTTGAAGGGTAGTTTATATAATGAAACAATTTGGGTGGTATGATAAGGGCAGTGTTTTACTTGCTCTCCATTCATGAAAATGACCTTGTTGAGTAAATTTTTCAGAGCAGTTTTTTTTTTTAAGTTTATGAACATCCCTGATTTTGCTCCAGCAATAACATTAACTATTGCTTCATTCCTTAATTACTTGCATATGCAAAAACATATAGTGGGATATTTACACCCTGATTCAACCCTGAACAACCCATCGGCTATTGTTTTCTTGTTTTAACCTTAAATTTCATAATTTCCCAATGGGATAAGATAAATTAACCTAATTCACTATATATTTATTTCACTATTATTAGAGTTTTGCTTCTCAAGTAAATATATCTTGTTTTGAGGCAATATAGATATTTTTGTTGCGAAATAAATACTGTATAGTCATTAGGAACAATAGTTTCTATTTCTGTTGTGAAAGTGTAGCAGTGTGTTAGTCAATCAAGTGAAGCAGAGCACTTTTTCACTCTCATTGGCCGCAGGGCCACGCTGGCCAGCTCTCTCTCTGCTCTGTGGACAGGTTTGGAATTCAGTAGAAAATAGCAGCAGCAGTCTGTCCTCTCTCCAATAACACTGTGCAAAGAATGTGAGCTTCAGAGGCCAGACAGGAAACCCACAGCCTGTGCGTGTGTGAGAAAGAGAAGCACAGCAGGAAGAAGGAGAGCGATAATACCACAAGCAAGAAGAGAGAGCGCTCCTTACGTGTTGCATTATCTTTTGTAGCACAGAAACAATCACTTCTGTGACATTTTTGCTCCAGGTGCTGATGGAGAGGTGAGGGATGATTTCTTTTGAAAGGAAACACAGTGTCACAGTGTTTTGAGATAGGGCTTCAGATCACGCTGTCTGGTCTGATCTCACACCTGATAGTGTCGGTGTGTGACCGCACCTGAGCTCTGTGGGCCGCTATGGTCTAGACTCTCTTCACACTCAGTTTCCTCCTCATGACATCAAATGCATCTCTCTAACGCACACACACATTCATGCAGGCACATCCTGGGTCTGAGCAGAAGAGCAGGATTAACTGTAGAATCCGTTTAGGGATTATTGGCTTCACCCCACCTGTGTGGCAGAACCCACCCCTGCTGAGGGCTGTCCATCAAATGACCGAGGGAGTCTCACAAAACAAGGAACATTGACCAACGGGCCGTATTTCACCACAAAATACACAAAATAAATAAATAAATAAAATAAAATATTTGTAAAGTTTGACATAGCAGTGCTGGCTTAGTCAGTCCTTAAAGTTTGGTTTGATACTATTAGCTTTGCCAACCAGTTGTTGACAGATGGATTTTTCAGGAAACCTATTTGAAAACTGGTTCTGGCACAGATTACAAATTTCACCTTAAGACAAAACAATAAAATAATCAAATGTATGGGCTTTTTAAATTTCATTTATTTGTTTGTTTATTTATTTAGTTATATAGTTTGCTATTTTCACATTTTAAAACAGTTAAGCACAACCCCTCCTAATTCTCATTATTTTAATGCAAAAAGTAATTTAAAAAGAAAAAAAAATTGATGTAATAAATATTATCAAACTATGAAATTATTTTTACAAATTATTTTTATATGTATTTATACATCATAATAGTATTTTGTTTATGCAAAATAAATTTTAAAAATTACTACAATATATTTCCAGTTATAAAAATCAGCTGAAAATTTAAGGGGAATTACAAACAAACAAACAAACAAATAGATATATACTAAAGAAGAAAACATGCTTAATTGTCATTAAAAAAAAAGTCATTAAAAAAGTCCATCTCAACCAGAGGCCCAGGGCCCGCTAGGACTTAATAGTAGTTAAATTAATAAATTATTATTCATATTAAAATTTTAAAAATTAAATAATCAGAATCTAAAAATGTTTTTTGTCATAATTACAGAAAAAATATCAACATTTTTAATATTAGGCTTCATTAAAGGTATCTTATCTCAAATGGGGGTGGAGTGGGGGTCCTTCAAATATTATGTTGAGCAACTAGGGGCCTTCAAGCCAAAAGGTTTGAGAACCACTGAAATAAGCTTTGGTTTGTTTGTTTATTTATTTATTTATTTAGTTGAATTGTGAATTGGACATGTTCTCTTGAAATTGGTGCAGAAATCCTCGTGGGTGACTAGTGACCCAGCAGAGCTCTTAACCCCACACTGATGAGGCTGACTGGGCTTTGAGCACCTGGGTGTGTGTTGTGTGTGTGGATGCTGGTCATGGAGCTGTAGGGACTTGCCCCAAGATAAATATTTATCCTACATCATCTATTCTCAAGTGTGCGTTATTCTCTATCTTGACAGCTGTCCTTAATGTGTGACTAAACAGAACCTCTGTTGACCAATGTCCTCTGAAATCCTCCTGCCCCAGAAAACTCCTTAAAGACTTACTACACATTGTTCACAAGTTTAAACGCCTCAGGGAAAGAATTTAAATGAAGAGAGATTTTCTGAAGAAAATGTTAGCTCTTGTACAAAACTCAGAGCCAAGATGACATATGATTTTGAAGAATTATTCATGTATGTAACAATCAGATTGGCCCACACTATATAGTTTAATATTTATGGTTAGAGGTTTGTTCAAATCTCACATGAGCAGTAATAATACTGGTGCTTTACTCTGTACAGTTAGTAATTGTAAACACTGCAGATTGTGTTTGAATGACTGAAGTGTCATGTTTTTATTTCAGGCTCAAGGAAATTGAGATGAGTGAGTATGATGCCACCACGTACGAGCGTTTCTCAGGAGCGGTCAGAAGACAGGTCCAGTCGCTCCGCATCATTCTGGACAGTCTGCAGGTAAACACCTCTAGTAGTCCGGCTTCAGCAGTGTCCAGCGATTCCCAAACATTTTCATGCTAGGACTCACCTAGAGAGGTTTTTATTTCTCAAGACCCACTGAAAACTTTTTAGTGAAATTAAGATAAACTTACCTACTTATCAGTTTAATTGCATTATGATAAGGCTTACAATATCATTCAAAATTTGGTTTCGGCAAGATTTTAATGGTTTTGAAAGAAGTCTCTTGTGCTTACCAAGGCTGCATTTATTTGACCAAAAGTACAGTAAAAACAGTAAAATTTAACAATATAAAATAACTGTTTGAATATATTTTAAAGTGTAATTTATTTCTGTGATGGTAAAAATTTTCAGTATCATTACTCCAGTCTTCTAATATGCTGATTTGCTGCTCAAGAAACTTTTCATATTATAAATGTTGAAAACACTTATGCTACTCAATATTTTTGTGGAAACGTTAATGGTAATACTTTTTTCAGAAGTCCTTGCTGAATAAATGTATGATTTATATATATGTGACCCTGGACCATAAAACCAGTCATAAATCGCACGGGTACATTTGTAGCAATAGCCAACAATACATTGTATGGGTCAAATTTATCGATTTTTCTTTTATTCAGTTCAATTCAATTCAAGTTTATTTGTATAGTGATTTTCACGATACCAATCATTGCAAAGCAGCTTTACAGAAAATTGTAAGTTTCTACGTTGCGATTAAGCAAAATTTGGTAGTTTTATATGTTGTTCCAGGGTTAGCATCATCTGAGGTCTTCTGAGGGGTTGGCATCATCTCTTCTCAGGTGTTCGGTCATCTCAGATCTTCGTAAGGGTTGAATACAGACTGAAGCTTGTGTAATTCCTAGTTGCCTCGGGATGCAAGTCCCGTGGCAGAAACAGAGAAGCAAATAGAGACAAAATTAGCGTAGCTGCTGTTCCAACCAAGCAAAGATGATGTATTCAACCCAAGCATAAGAATGAAAAAATGGGGTTTTATTTTCATATTTTCTTGTCCTGGTAAGGAATCTAGCAGCTGCATTTTGGACTACCTGTAGCTTGTTTATTGAAGATGCAGGACAACCAGCTAGCAGTGCATTACAATAGTCCAGTCTAGAGGTCATAAATGCATGAACTAGTTTTTCTGCATCAGAAACAGGTAGCATGTTCCGTAGCTTGGCAATGTTTCTAAGATGGAAAAAATGCTGTTTTTGTAACATGAGAAATATGATTTTCAAAAGACAAGTTACTGTCTAATATAACACCCACATTTTTGACTGTAGAGGAAGTAACAGTACATCCGTCTAGATGCAAATTGTAATCCAAGAGATTCTGTGTACTGTTTTTTGGTCCAATAAGTAATATTTCTGTCTTATCTGAATTTAATAGGAGAAAATTATTGGTCATCCAATCTTTTACATATTTGACACTCTCTGTTAGCTTAGATAATTTAGAAGTTTCATCTGGTCTTGTAGAAATATATAGTTGAGGATCATCAGCATAACAATGGAAACTAATTAGTGCTGGGCGGTATGAACAAAAATTTATACCACGGTATTTTTCAAAATTAGACCGGTTTCACGGTATATGACGGTATTTATTTTTTTTTCATGCATGACCGGGTGTTAACCACATTTTCTACTGATTGAGAGAGGAAAAACTGCAGTAGATTGACTTAGAATGCCCTATTTTACTGTCATGATGAGCGAATATTGTAGAAAAATTCCACATTAAATAGTGACTAAACACGTCCCATTAATACATGTTAACTAGGAGTCACTCTCATTTATATTCGCGACATCGTCTGATAAAATCAATATGTATCTAACGTTACACTAAAGAGCGGCTATGCGGTGGTTTTGGCTATATTACTTTTTTTGTCTCATGCAGTACACTGCCTGCGTCTGAGTAACAAACAAACAAACAAAAAAACAACAAACAAAAAAAGTGCATAATATTAACAGATGAGCTATACTCATATTTATAATTCCAAACAGTCAGTTAGCGACAGGTGCTTGGAAACGCTGTTTTGTACTCATTTACTGACGAGTCTGCTGCGGTCCGGCCAGCTAAATGCGGTGTTTCTCTGCCGCTCACTGCACAGAACAGACGCCGAGAGAGGCGACACTGCGCCGGGAGAGTCAGATCTCACACTCGCGGGGCAGCACTAGCGACATCTTCCAACTGAACCATAGCTAAGGTTTATCCAAAAAAGTCGCAAGGTTTGTCAGTTTGTATATTCTATGGAAAAAAGCCGCTAAAAGGGTCTTAAAGTTGCTAAATATAGTGCTAAAGTCACGCTCGTGTGTGTGAGACGCGGGAGCTGATGGCAGCGGGCGGTGGATATTGTGGATGAGTTCTTCTGTGTCATCACGTTCTATTTGTAGCCTACTACAGCTTCAGAACTTTCACGCTCAGTAACACATACAGCTGTGTGCTCGCCACAATGCAGTAGTGAAAAGAGACCCCTCTCAAACAGCGTCGCGTTCTGAACGTGATTTAAATGACACCGGTATTGCGGTATTTTAAAAATTCATATCATAAGAAAAATAAACATCGGTATTCGGTATGAACCGGTATACCGCCCAGCACTAAAACTAATTCCGTTTTTTTATAAAAATATTACCAAGGGGCAACATGTATATTGAAAATACCAGAGGGCCTAGGACAGATCCTTGCGGCATTCCATACTTTACTGCTGATAATTGAGATGATTCCCCATTTAAATAGACAAAATGGCAAAAATCATTAGAATATTAAGTAAAGATTATGTTCCATGAAGATGTTTTGTAAATTTCCTACTGAAAATATATGTAAAAACTTTTTTGATTAGTCATATGCATTGCTAAGGACTTAATTTGGACATCTTTAAAGGCAATTTTCTCAATATTAAGATTTGTTTACAGCCTCAGATTCCAGATATTCAAATAGCTTTATCTCAGCCAAATATTGTCATATCCAACAGACCATACATCAGTGGAAAGCTAATTTATTCAGCTTTACTCTCATTGAGTGTTTGTGCAAGCTCTAGTGTGCAGTTCACCACACAGACGGTTTTCCTTCAGCTTTCCAGCCAACTCATGAGAGTCAAGACATCCTGTGACTCCAAGCGTGCGTTGTTATTATTATTAGGCGCCCAGCCCTCCGATTGGTTTGTCGATATGTACCCAGGTGGCTGTCATTCTGTATGGAGGGATGTCCGGTAGTGCGCCTGATCTTTTTTGTTTGGGTGTGGGTGGACGGAGCACTGGAAGACGGGAGGAGTTTCTCAGAAAATGCTGATTGAAGACCAGCTGGTTTCCCTGTCCATGTTGTACAGAGTGCGCAGCGGCAGCTCGATCTGATCTGAGATCTGTGCGCTCTGAGCTGAGTGCTCATGGGGATTCCCTGTGCTGTGTGAACAGAGCGCCGGCTCCAGCCGCTGGGAGGATCGGGTTCTTCTTTGGCAGCCCGTGTAAGGAGCTCTGCTCAAAGACAGATGTGTTTATGTGAAAACATGGTGACAAGGATTATCTCTGTCTGTCTTTCACAGTCCTCTCCTCTAAATCAGCGCTATCTCCTTTCATCTACAATAGCACTGTAAAGAGAGCTGGCAGCCATACGGGCATGTGTGTGGTCCAGATGAGCATCGCTCATGGCATCGCTCTGCACAGGTTCTGTCCTGAGAAGAACTTAACCTCCACCTCACCCTGAGCCTCTGTTCACCGCTTGGTCTTTTCCAGATAGTAATTTGACCAGTACCTATTCATTTGCTCCTGTAAAGATGCCGACACATACACTAACAGTCAGAGGTTGGGAAAAATCTACTCATTCGGTATTATTTTCATTTTCAACATCTTGGAGTAATAGTAGTTTTCAACCAACTTTGTGAGGTCCGTCTTGGGATGCTTTTTAAACACTATTGAGACACTATTGGACAATTATTGACCGCTTTTCCTTTTCTGTCCAGTTTCTTTCGAGTTTCCAACTATCTTTAAATTAAAATACAATAAAATAATACAAATATTATTTTAATATTATTAAAATAATATTAAATTATTTAATAATAATTTAAATAATTATTATTTAAATAATAATTTAAATAATGGGGGGGCATTTATATATAAATGCCCCCCCATTTATATATAAATATAAATTTAATTTAATTTTATTTAATTTTATACATAAATATAAATTTATTCAAGTTTGTCTAAACTTTTGAATGTATGGAGAACAAAGAAGCACAGAAAAACATAAACAACTCCTCCATCTTCAAAGGAATGTATATGAGAGCTGTAAAAAGAAAGCAAAACAGCACATTTGTAGCCGTGCCTTTACTCTGTAATCACTGCTCATCATGGCATATGTTTTTCCACAGCTGACTCTCCCGAACGTTCACACACCTACCTGACAGATATGTGTTTGCAGCAGGTCGTGCTGTAGTGTGTGGTATATCCACTCATGGTTACTCTGCTGAGACACATGCTGTTATATTAGCTTGAGGACTATTAATGCTGTTTACAAAGCATTGTTTACAACGTTATACTTAGAGTTAGGTGTTTTTCATAAGTTTCCAAAAAAAGAACAAAAAGGTGTTTTGGTTGAGATTAAAACAAGGACTGCACAATATAATCACTACCATATTTGCAGATTTTGAGAAGCTAATTGTGCATGCTCATTTCCCGTTTTTACATTTAGATTGAAACAGATTGATTTTTGATTGAAGTTTGTGCTTTATTTTTTATTTATTTAGACAAAATGGTTTCAGATCATTTTAATATCAAACATTATAGTTATTGGTTATAACATGAAAGTAATTGTGTCAAACTGGGGTTTGCGAAACCCTGGGGATTTGAGAAGAAACTGCAGGAGGTTAGTGAATTGAAGTTAACCATGAAGGATGTTAAGAAATGCTAATAATGAATTAAATCACAAAAATATAAAATTGAAATTAAATAAATAAATAAACAATTAATATAAAACACTTACTAAAAAATATAATTTACCTGACTGCTGGTTAATGTTGTTGTTGTTGTTGAATTATTATATATTAACTTAAAAACTTAAAATCTCAGGGGTATTTCAAGGGAAAATTTTAGGTCAAAAACGTTTGGGAATATGTGTCATAAATAAAAGCCCTGGTGTGCTGTGTTTGTTTGTGGGCAGGTTATGCTGTAACACAGTCAGTTCTGTCATCATTCAGGTCTGAAATCCGTGTAAGTAATGGCTGCATTTGTGTGGAAATGGAGCATTAGAGCTCTTTCTCACACAGACTTGAGATGTGACACAGAATAAAGCAGATGATCTCATCCATTCAGTCAGTCCCTGGAGTGCCATCTTCCTCTGCACTGTTTCTTCAGCTCATGACTCTTTATTACTTCACATTTCTGTCTGAAACTTTTGCAAGAGCATATACTTTCCTTACTACCAGCATAATAATAATGGGTGTAAGACGTGTGTATGTCTGTGAATGTGTCTGAATCTGTGTGTGCTTTGCATGCCTGTCTTTGTACATGCTTGTGTTCACGTGTGTGTGTGTGTGTGTGTGTGTGTGTGTGTGTGTGTGTGATGAGCAGTGACATGTTGGTTCATTGTTCTTCATGGAGATCTGACATGCTCGCTCATATAATGATAGCCACATTTGGAAGTGCTACTGTAGGTGTTTGTTGATATTTGGATCCATGTTTGAAGCCCAGGAGGTCAAGGACCCGCTGGGGGTCATGGTCATGACTGAGATATGCATGCTAGCTCACAATTCAGTTTGAAAAATCAAATATTTTGTATATTACTTGCATTCTGCAGTAACACTTTACCTATAATGTTCCATTTGTTAACAGTGGTTACCTACATTCGTTGAAAAATACTTGTAAAGCTTTAAGTAATCTTAGTTAATGTTAATTTAAACCTTTACTAATACATTATTAAAATCAAAAGTTGTATCTCTTAATATTATTTCATGGACTTGAGCTACAATGAACTAACAATAACTAGTTGTATTTTATTAACTAATTTGTATATAGATTAATAAGTACAAATGTGTTGTTCATTGTAAATGTTACAGTGAACATAACTAATGGACCTTATTGTAAAGTCTTACCAGTTCACTGTTTTACAAACTAGTAACTAGTAAACTTGTATTTGTATTATTTTTATTTCATAGTGCTAGTGTTGAACCTCACAAAACTTTGTTCTGTATATGGTTATAACAGGAAAACAATTTGAATTAGCTTTTTTGAACTAGTAGATGTAAATAGTGTTTGTTTTTCAGGCTAAAGGGAAGGAGAGGCAGTGGCTGAGGAATCAGGCTCTGGGTGAGCTAGACGATGCTAAGATCATTGACGGCCTGACAGGAGAGAAAGCCATTTATAAACGCAGAGGAGAGCTAGAGCCAGAGGTGAGAACTCATATTCACTCAATATTTATCACATAGAACAAATACAAACACACATGAATACACATTCTCTCATTTTCAGTAAATAACCATGGTTAGGTTAAATAACCAAGTTGTCATGAAATGAAAATTCACCCTATCTATTTTATTGACGTTACTGATTTTACTGTGAATGATACTCATCCACAAAGTGTTATTATAGAATCATTCATGTTTGTTCAAAAAATTGTCATTTGTTTTTATTTTTAGATTGTCCTCTTTCATTTAAATTTTTAAGTTTAACTTTTAACAATTAATAATTTTATATATTTTTTTTTATAATTTAATAATTTTTTTGTCATTTTTATTAGTTTTTTATTATTTTAGTTTAGCACGCCAAGTTAAACTAAATGAAAATGAAAAAAATCTTTGCATCCATGCATAGTTTTTTTTATTATTATTATTATTATTATTATTGTTTAAAGGTGCTGTATGTAATTTTTTGACTGTTCTAAAGTATAAAAATACCATATGTTTGTGGATATTTAGGAGACATGCAAAGTTTTTCTCCGAAAAACAAAGCTACAGGCAGTTATTCTGCTTTGAAATGTGTGTTCCGTCTCGGAATGTCTGTTTTTGTTTTGGTCTGTGTGATTCCGCCCTCTGCCAATTTACCCAATAGCATTTTGACACTTCTGGTTGCCAGTTGGTGGAAAACTCAGCGTTTTGCAGTCATGGAAACCAGCAAATGAACTGGGTCAGAGATCACAGATTCTAGCCGACCTAAAAAGCCTCGGCATCCATCAAAAAAGCTATAATCAATTACCAGAGGCATATTAAAACACAGATCAATGAACTTACAGTGTAAGGCTCCTGTTATGTCTTCAGTCTGGCAACCTGCTTGAGCATTGAGTCCTTGCTGGAGGGGGCAGGAGAAAGAACGCCAGGGGCGGTGTTTCTGTATGGCAGAGTATGGGAGTCATCATACCCTAGCCCAGTCAGGTGTGCCATGGAAAATTATCCAAACTTCATATCTCTATTATATTACGTTATTATTATTTTAAATCAGTGCTATTATTCTTCCTTGTGTCTGTTTGAGGGTTTTCAAATATTTAACCAGTGAAAAGCATTCAAAAGTGCTTGTCACTAAACCTCGTATAACGCCATTAGATCCTCAAACTGTCAGCGAAACCTTGTAACTTCACCCCGCCTCCATTCAGAATGAAGCACCGCACACAACCTGGAGACAGATCTCCGCTTGTTCGCAATGCAAGGATAAATAAATAACTGATGTCTGAATAAGTACAGCATTTTCTTTACTCAAGCTCAAGGCTAATGTTTTTTGTGTGTTTGAAGAGCGGAGAAGAATTTTAGCTTTTGCCGTCTAGTTGTAGACAATATACTTATGTTTTAAATATCTTGTGCATATAGTGCTTCATCGTTTATATCATGGGATTTTGGCCAAGTGTATTAAACGACAAGAAAAACTAAGCGCCCATATAGCTACAATAAAAGTTATAAACTGTAAGTTGATGAAAGCGTATAATGCGATGCACTTGCTGCCCCAGATACAGCCGTTCTAATTACAGACAAAACACAGATCTCCGTCATTCATTTTTGTCACTGTGGTGGTCACTATGAAATTTTGTTGTGTGGAAAAGAGAAGCAGGTACATTCTTCCAAATTTCTCATTTTGAATTCCATGGGGGAAAAAGAACAACATACAGATTTGGAAAGGCACAGGGTGAATAAATAATGTCTGAATGTTATTTTCTGACGAATTATAATTTTAAGTTGTAGCATTATTGTTTATTAGATTTCCTGATGTTTAACTAACAATTTTCTTCCTTCTATTCATATTGTTTCTTCTACTGGTAATTGTGAATGCCAGTTTAGCAGACAGTCACAGCAAGAATGTCATGTAATATTTACAGTTTCCCATAAGCCCTCATTTAAAATCTGCTTTCTGAATTGATTGTAATAACTTCAATATATTATGTGGCTCCTGTATAATCCATTAAAAACCTCACTGACCATAAAGCCCTTCAGAAGAGGAGTCTGGCTAAATAGAATTCTGCAATTAAAGCAACCACATAGTTACTGTATTAAAGATTTTCCTAATTAAATATTTGTCTGGTCATTTGAGTCTGGATGTGTGGATGACTTGTGTGTTTTTCCTCCGGTCTTGCTGCAGTTGGGGTCTCCTCAGCAGAAGCCGAAGCGTTTACGTCTGCTAGTGGATGTCTCTGGCAGCATGTATCGCTTTAATGGCGTGGACGGCCGTCTGGAGCGCTCCATGGAAGCTGTGTGTATGGTGATGGAGGCTCTTGAGAGCTACGAGCACAAGTTTAAGGTGAGATTTGACAATCAGTCATTGGCTCTGTTCCAAGACCCATTTTTAGACCATTCCAAAGTAGATGGAAGTTTGGTATTTTAGATTCTTTCTTCCTTCTGAGCAAATTCTAAGGTACCATGACATTTTTCCTTCATGCAGAAGGCAAACCCATAATGCATTTTTCCGACTTAAGAGAAAAAAATCCATCCAAGATGATGGGCAAATTGATCACAAGTGGTTGTAAATGTACACTACTCTTCAAAAGTTTGGGGTCAGTGTGATTTTGTAATGCTTTTGAAAGAAGTGACTAATATTCACCAAGGTTGCATTGATTTGATACAATAAAAAAAAAAAAACTGAAATATTGTGAAATATTATGATTTAAAATAGCTATTTTGTATTTGAATACATTTTACAATGTAATTTATTGCTGTGATCAAAGCAGAATTTTCAACCATCTCTACTCCAGTCTTCAGTGTCACATGATCCTTCAGAAATCATTCTAATATGCTGGTTTGCTGTTCAAAAGACATTTATTATTATTATCAATGTTAAAAAACGGTTGTGCTGCATAATATTGTTGAACAAACCATGATAGATTTATTCAGGATTTTTTGATTAATAGAAAGTTGAAAAGAACAGCATTTATTTCAAATACAAATCTTGTATTTCAAAACTTTATAATCAATTTAATGCATCACTAAAAAAAAAAGTGTAAAAAATTAAATATAAAAAATTTAATCCAAATAAACAGGACTATTTTATTCAGTATTAATGCATGTGATTTATTTTGTGCTTTTTAGAGTTACTATTAGATTTGTGCAACAGCGTTTTAGTGCCACTTTAAAAAATAAAACAAATCTAAGATTACGAGATTAAAGTAGAAATATTTTGAGAAAAAAAGTCAAAATTATGAGAATTAAGTCATAGCAATACAAGAATAAAGTCGAAATATTTTGAGAGTAAAGTTAAAATTACAAGAATAAAGCCGAAATATTTTGAGAATAAAGTCAAATTTACAAGAATTAAGTTGCAAAATCAAAAAGATGATTGATTCACATGCCGCTTGAACTGAGGCGAATACAGCATTCTGTCACGCCACATTAAAGAGCATGAAAAACACATTATTGTAAGACATGTTGTTTGTATTTCGCTATAAAACTGACAGTATATGAAAGCTGAGACTTTGTTTTATATTAAAAGCACCAAAAGCACAAAGCTTATTGCTATTATTGGGTGGCTGGCGCACTACAAATAATGAATGCATTCGAAGTCGTGAAATATTATTTCCAAACATACTAACCCTGCGACTATGACACATGGTATGATTTCTGCTAATAATCCCACATATATTCAAAGCAGTTGTTAGGCCACTGGAATTTCTCCCGGTGCTCCCAATCTGGGCCATTTGCATACGCAAAACAGGCTATACTCTCCGATTAACTTTAATCTCGTAATTGCTATGACTTAATACTCTGAATTTTTACTTTATTTTCAAAATATTTTGACTTTATTCTCATATTGCTAGGACTTTATTCTCGTAATTTAGACTTTTTTCTCAAAATATTTCGACTTCATTCTCATAATTTATTCTCATATTGCTGACTTTATTCTTGTAGTTTTGACTTCATTCTCAAACTATTTTGACTTTATTCTCATATTGCTACGACTATTCTCGTAATTTTGACTTTTCTCAAAATATTTTGACTATTCTCGCATTGCTGTGACTTTATTCTCGTAATTTTGACTTTTCTCAAAATATTTGACTTTATTCTCGTAATTTTGACTTTATTCTCAAAATATTTAGACTTTATTCTCATAATTTTGACATTTTCTCAAAATATTACTACTTTAATCTCGTAATTTTGACTATTCTCAAAATATTTTGACTTTATTCTCATTGCTATGACTTTATTCTCATAATTTTTACTTTATTCTCGTATTGCTGCAACTTTCTCATAATTTTGACTTTTTTTTCCCAAAATATTTTGACTTCACGTAATTTTGACTTTTTTTCTCAAAATATTATGACTTTAATCTCGTAATCTTAGATTTTTGTTATTTTTTTAACATGGCAGTAAAATGGCGTCATAACTTTGCAACATCCCTGACAAAAAAAATAAATAAATAAAAATTAAGTCTGGTCTGGGTTACTAATGTTAGAAAGATTTTAAGCACTTTTCAGCTAGTCAGGCTAGAAGGCTGGTTTAAAGTAACCAATACCTGTTTACCAGTTTAGTCATTTATGATTCCATTTGGATGAAATTGCTGCCTTAGAAGACTAGACTATTTAGACAGCAAGGTGGCTCACTAGATTTTGGGACAGAGCATTTCATTTGAAATGAATTCACGCCTCTGCTCAGTCAATCTAATTTTGATGGCCATCTCATCTTAAGTTGACCACAGAGTTAAAATATAGTCAGTACATGTTGATCTATCGCGATCTTCTCACCACAAACTCAATAAAAATAGTGAAATCTGTTTACAATAAACCATCTCCAGGCAACACACCATGGAAACGGCCCTTCTGTTGACGTCCTCAAAGAGTGAAAGTCTTGGGCCAATCTGATGAGTAATAGGGATGTCCCCACCACACTTGCTGACACACTGTTATGGAGGTTGCGATTGGAAATAAAAATGATGTAAGGTATCGCTTGCCATGGAGACAGTCATGCCAGGTTTGGTTGATTAGAGGTTAGCAGCTCTCTGGGACGCATCTGTCTCTCAGTCTCTCTTTCACTTGATGTTCCTCTTTTTCCTGCCTCCATCTCTCCGTCTCTGTCCGTCTGAGCTGCTGGCAGATGCTCTGGAGGCAGTGAATCATGGCTCTTGTTGAGAGCTGCTTGCAGATTTGTAGGGGCCGCACAAAAGATGATCTGTTATCTCCATCCCGGGGAGTTTGGGGGAGGAAGACAGCGGAAGATATGCAGCTGCGGCTGTCAGTGGCTCACATTATCTTACTCTGCTCTAATGTGCATCAACACTTTCAATGTGTGGGGTCAGATCTGAGGCTGGATGATATAAATATAAATCGTGTTATATTTATAAAACAGCTGGATCCGGTGAAGTAATTTGGCTACCAACGGCACTGAAACATTTCACTCTTTCTATAACTCTATCACAGGGCAGTGCATCGCAAACGTATCGATATTGCTTAAATATATAATATACATTTTTGACCATGAAAAACAAACCAGTAGTGTATGGAGCACCAAACCAATAAAAGTTAAAAATAAATAAATAAATAAATACAGAAAAATATACATAAAGGAAAAGGTTAATAAAAATGAATTATAATGATAATGTTAATGATAATGATAATGTTATTACAAATGCACTATATTTGTTTTTATAAAGTCATTTATTTATTTATTATTATTATTATTATCATTATTATTATTATTATTATTATTATTATTATTTTATTTCTGCAGGTTTGGTCCTCCATAGTAGTGATGATTTTTAACACACTTATTTTCCATTAAAAAAAAAAGTCGTGACGTATTAAGTTTACTGAAATCAAGTGCAAGTAGTGCAGTTGGAATAAAATAGCATTAAGACAGAGAGGTTGTAATAGCGTCTCTGATTTAGATTTTTGTTTGAAATAAAAGTTTCTTATGCTTACCAAGGCTGCATTTATTTGATCAAAAATACAGTAAAAACAGTGATTATTGTGAAATATTATTACAATGTAAAATAACTGTTTGTTATTTGGATATATTTTAAAATGTAATTTATTCCTGTGATGCAAAGCTGAATTTTCCGCATCATTACTCCAGTCTTAAGTGTCACATGATCCTTCAGAAATCACTCATATGCTGATTTACTGCTCAAGAAACATTTCTTGTTATCAATAGAGCTGAAAACAGTTGTTCTGCTTAACATTTTGGTGAAATAATACTTTTTTAAAAATAATTTTTTAAAATAAATAAATAAATATATACTTGCTGACCCCAATACTGATACTTGCTTTTGTGCACAAAATTGTGTATATAATTTAGCTATATTGCCCAGTCCTAGTCAGAGCTCAGTTACTGTAGAGTGTAATAGATGGTGACAAAGATGAAGTGACAGTGATATGAGAGATGGTAAGTATGTTAATGTGCGCGTGTGTGCGTGTGTGTGTGTGTGTGTGTGTGTGTGCATGTGCGTGCGTGCGTGCGCGTGCGTGCGTGCGTGCGTGTGTGTGTGTGTGTGTGTGTGTGTGTGTGTGTGTGTGTGTGTGTGTGTGAGGGCCGCCAGACTTTATGGCCCCACGTTAGCTATCAAACGAGCTGTTTGTGCTTCCAGATGGCCTGTCATATATCTGTTTCTCTGTGACACTTACATAATCTGCATTACATAAAAGTGCATCTGATCTAAAGGCAGGTGTCACACACATTCTTCTCATTTGTCCTTTGACCCGCTCAGCTCTGCTGGTTACACATTACTCTGTGTCCCCTTAGTCTCATGTTGTCAACCTTTGACAATCAACATAGAGTCTGGTCCACACTGATGATTTTTCTGACAAATAACCTTGACAATATGTTAGACAGATTAAAACCAGTCCACTCTGACTCCCAGGTGTAAAATTAACCAGTCAGATCTGATCTAGGAATTTCAATCAACTTCTGCAACCTTGCTGTAAAGTATACATCAGTGGGTATGTTGCTTGAGGTCTGAGACTAGTTTCCCCTTGATACGACCAGCCAAAAGTATGCTGAAGACATATTGACGTAATGGAATTTGATGTATTTCAGATTGTCAGTGCCATCAACTGCTGCATTGTTGGCAAAGACACTCGCTCACTGTTGAGCTGGACAAAAGATTATTATGAAACTTCCTGTTTTGATTGACTATTCATGAGTGTAACTCATAACATCAACTCTGTGTGTCTGCCATCCAGATTGTTATGTAATTATAACTTATTTACATCAGCATCACATCACAAGAGTTTTGTGACTTGGAATGCTGTCTGTGGAATAATCTTTATTATCTGTGAAACAAATTATCTCTGAAATTCTGATTGCAAAGTCTACACAAATGTTCTAAAACTTTGAGTTTTCTTTGCGATGGATTCCAGACAGAAACTGCTGTACAGTTATTTGATAGAGTTTTATCCAATATTGTGGTATGTGTCCTGTCTCACTTGTTCAAGACAAATGTGTCTCATCTTGATATGCATTTCTGACACATCTCAGATAACTACAATGACAAAAATACCCTAGGGTACACTTTTAATAATCGTTTCCTGAAGAGAGAGAGTATTTCTGCATTGGGCAGATCATTGTTTGGCTTGTTATTTTCTTAGCAGTGTGGTCTAACCCTTCTACTCCTTCCTGTTTTTTCCTCTGTAGTATGATATAATGGGGCACTCTGGAGACGGATTTGACATAGAACTGGTCAGATGTGACAAAGTGCCCAAGAACAAGAAGGAGAGGCTGAAGGTTTTGAAGGTACAGTAATGCTTCTGTAATGCAGGGGTGACCTCATTTCCCGTTTTTGTTTTGAAGTCTATCCTCTTACGAATTCACAGCGTTTCTCCTAGAATTCCTTCTATTGTCTTATGTGACCACATCAGGAAGAAAGTCAAGCATAAATTCTCAGACATGAGACTGCAGAGATGCTCTCTGGGATTTACTGACGCACAACTGCAGCCAGATTGGGGCCTTCAAAACTGAAAAATCTAATTTCTTTCCAAAGCAAAGTTTTAGTAGTAATATTGCAGCCCCTGGTTTCAGCCATCACTGCAAAAAAATCATTTAAAGCAGTCATGAATTGCCTTTGTTTTTTTTTTGTTTTTTTTTGTTGTTGTTTTGTACTGTTCTCTGAGGTCCACTTATAATGTTATCAAAATATTTACATCAAAAAACATCATTTTCAAGTAATAGGCTATTTTCTGCCCTGTTTTTAACCCCACTCATTAGAACGCTCTGTTTGAATAGGCGTGGTGGATTGTAGACTCGGAAGTAAACGCCCACTGCTATGATTGGCTAATAGTTGTGTTTGAAGGTTTACATCCTTCACAGATGGACGCTACTGTGATTTAGGATAAAAACGCATAAATACTCAGTACACATCAAACGATCTATTTAACAGACAAAGCAATAGTGACCATGTAATAAAAAAAAAAATTACTCACACTTGTGTGGTGCAACGTTACTGTCAGAATGAATATAGTCGGCACAGCATCAACTTTGTTTCAAAGGACTGTGTTCTTACTGACGCGGTGTGGAACTTTATTAAGAATAAAGTTCTTCAAATTATGTTTATTGTTTGGTTTCTGCGTAGACCTGCGTTTGCTGCTCTTGTCATTTACCTACGATGTGCGTGGATCGTTGGGCGGGGATAAACAGGCAGTTATGTAGTATCGGTGGGCGGGGCGATGTAGAAGCAGACGTTGATCATCTTCTGCGGAGGCGGTGCTTATCCACACTATTACATCAGAGTGGCACATTCCACAAGCTGTCGTTTTGGCAGATTGGGTTCAATATAAGCTGTTTTTAGAAGTTGAGAGTTCTGAAACTTACAGGATGTTTTTATAGCACAATGACCTCTTATTTGTCAAAAGATCAAGGGAATTTTGATTTCTCAGTTCATGACCCCTTTAAAACACTGGCAAATTCATATTTTTACACTTGGCTCTGCCAAGAGGACCACCAAGTGAACTGACTTGCCTTAAAGCCAAGAGCACACTACAAGATTGCAGACCTTGTATTAAAATTAAGTCTATGATAAAAAGCCACACATCATGAGCAATTTGCAAGAACTGTGCCCACACTGTTTTAGTGCATACCAGCTCAAACAGGTTTGAAATGTCTAATCAGCCATCAGGTAAAGAAACTAGTATGCTCAATTGAGGCAGATAATTCTCCAGCAACTATTTTGGCTCTATTTCCCATGTGCAAAAATACTGATATGTTGTCCAGGGTCAACTTCCATGTGTAAACTATGTGTGCGCCAGCCACCCCACAGGAACTGCACTAAAAACAAACTGTTTAGCATATGGTTTTTTCATTCCTCTGAATATGCATAATAACCTCTTCTTCTGCTGTACACCACCGTCCCAGACAATGCATGCCCACTCGCAGTTCTGCATGAGCGGAGACTACACACTGGAGGGCACCGAATACGCCGTGAAGGAGCTGGCACGTGAAGAAGCCGACGAGCATTTCGTCATCGTGATGAGCGATGCCAACCTGGAGCGCTACGGGATCAGCCCCGACCGGTTCACACACGCCCTCACCAGTAACCCACAGGTCAATGCCTTCGCAATCTTCATTGGTTCCCTAGGAGATCAGGCGGACAGGTGAGGTTAATGTCCCGCAGCAGCTCGCGTGTTAAATTTTAGCATGCTTGGTTAAAGGTTAAGCCTGGATTAGAACCGGCCAGTGGCATTTCAGGAGAACTGCCTTGCAGTGAAATTTGGTTTCTAAAGTTCACTTAAAAAAAAACATGGGCCATTTCAGTGCTAATTGCAGTGCAAAGTCTCAAATGTTCAGGGTGGCAATATAAAGCATAATGAGTTTGAAATGTAATTAGCATTCCCTTTCTGTCATCACTTTGCTGTGGCTTGTGTGATTTGTACGGCTTTAATCCAATAAAAAGACGAGAGTCTATAGGCTCATGTACAGCTCCCTTTGGTGCATTGTTCATGTTATTTGGTGGATTTTGTGGGTCTTGACACACAGAGGGCACATAAGGAGAGCTTTGAAGGCATGCGGAAGGCGCCACCATGGTGGTCGGACATGTCCCATATAGGCTGTCTTTTCATGGCCTCCGTGATTTAAAGAGCAGTCCATGTGCCTTCTTTTTAAAGAAACTAAATGACAGTAATGAATGATTAGTGAGGAGGGAGGGGTGGCAACTAAGTGAAAGGACATGGGTGGCACTTTGCTTTCAGCCCCTCTTAACCAACAGGCTTTTCCCAAGACCCCGTATCTTATCAGCCCCACTGTGAATGACAGCTTTTGTCCCTCCTATGCAGGAGTAGGAACTGGGGAGGAAAAGCTCATTTGCATTGCTAATGTTTGATGTGGGGGCTCTTTTCTCTCTCTCCGACATCCAGACTCCAGAGGACTCTGCCGGCCGGACGATCTTTTGTCGCCATGGACACCAAGCAGATCCCCCAAATCCTTCAGCAGATTTTCACATCCACCATGCTGTCCAGTGCCTGAGAGAACTCCAGTTGGGCGAATCGCACTGAAATTGACATGTCACTGAGACGGTGATCTCTGCGTCAAGGAGCAACAGGTCGAATCTCATGATAAAAATCAGGGTTACATTTTACTGTAAAATCAAAAGAGAATTATACTTTTATTTATACTGAGCACCATTTCTCCCTGAATTTTCATTACCATTCATTCTTGTAATGTAATGTAATAATATATATAGTAATATGTTATAAAATTGTATTGTCATTCTGACATACATACAGTACAATAATGTACTGACATTCTTTAATGTTTGGAATGACAGTAATGAGAATCCTCATTCAGAATAAATGGAATTACAAAAAGCTCATAGGTAAAATGTCCATGAAAACAGTAAAAATAAAAAAGGTAAAAACATTACTGATGTTTATGTAAGCTGATTTAAAAAAAATGTATTTCAATATATATTTTTAATACAATAAAAATTTCAGAATGACAGTAATGGGAATTCAGATTGGGAATAAATGGAATTACAAAAAAGTAAAATTTCCATAAAAACAGTAAGCATAAAATACAACTGTCATCCTTGTATGTTAATTTAAAAAAACAATGTATGCTAATTTATAATTACAATATTTTAATACAATAAAAAGTCTAAATTACATCAATGACAAGCCCCAATTGAGAATAAATAGAATTACAAAAAATATGAAAGTAAAATGTCCATTAAAAACAAAAACATTATGGTAGTGAGAATTTAGGGGAATATATATTTGTCATTAAAAATAAGCATATTTGTCATTAAAAATAATAAATATAAAAAAAAAAATTGGTGACATGTCAAAAAAGACCAGAGACCTGTCTGCACTCCATACGGTCTCAAGGGACTATACTACATACAAAACCATAGTAATTCTGTGATGTATCAGGACTGAACTGTATGAGTCTAGAATATTTGCACAAGTACATAGTGTTATGGACATAATTACTAGATGATATTTTAATTTTGACAGTTGTTATTTTAACATATTCTGTGAGCTATTAACAATCACACATATGCCTAAACGTCTATCCATGCTATGTAAAAATTTGATTGTGTGTTTAATAGTGCTGGGGGATATAATCAAATATATTCAATTTACATTGTTACATTATTATAATTATTATTATTATATACTTCAAAATAATATTGTAAAATATGTACAAATTGTTATTCACAACAAAGTTGCTTGATTTTAAATACCACTAACACATCCTTGGGAATATTGTAAGTGTCAAATATATATTTATTGCCCAGCTCTAGTGGTTAAGAGTGTATTATTAGAACATGAGGCGTGTCTGAGTGTAACCTGTTTTGTTTTTAAGAGCCATATGTTGTGTAAGAGTTGGCACTCTTTCGTCAAGTTTGTTGGGATTTTCCAGTGTCCTCTAAACACATCATTGTAAAGTGCACACATCCTGTAACTTATGGAGACGGAGGAGAAAGAGAAAGAGAGTCAGCCGCACACCACCGCCACCCCATCACCCAAGACTTCCTCATAAATCTCTTTCCGTCCTGAGAAACCAGAACCTCAAGTGCAATTCCACACTGCATTCCTCAGCCGTCCCGGTACACGCTCATCACTCTTTAACCAAATGAGCGCAAATGAAAATGTATTTGTGATCTCTGACAGGTCTGACATTCAGCTCTGCTGACACAGAGCTGTGCAAAACTTGAAAGTAAAAACAGCGATTCACAGAAATAGCAGGTCAAAAGAACAGATAAAGTTGCGTTTTCAGCACACAAAGGTGAGGGTATTTTTTACTGCAGAAAAGTATAGCCTTCTGTGCATCCTGTGTTTGTGAGTCATCTTGAGGGAGATGTTTTTTCCTGGACTTCCTGTCCTGACCTCTGCTCTGTACTGGGCCCATGTTAGCAGTGTTGAGTTTGGAAGGTCGTCCACCTGACTGCATGTGCTTCTTCACTGCTTGCGCAAACTCCTCTTGAGATGCTTGATTTCCAAGTGCTCCATCTATGTCAAGTTTTTTTCCTTCCTGTCCGCTGGACCCGCTGACGCCCGGCCTGCCACACTGCCCCTCACACTGAGCTGAGGAATCCGGCCCCCTGCTCCAGTTACACCCCACTCCCGAGATGTTGCCGAGGAGAAAGTGGGATTGTAATTTATAGAATCTGGCCAGCGTGATGAGTTGAACTTTGGAAAGCCAGCAGATAGCAGGAATGTTCAACTGCATGTTTCTACTGAAAACACTGACGCTTTCTTCCAGAACCTACTGAACTGCCTACTTTAACTCAAAGTATACTTCAGTTTTGATGTGAACTCTTAAAGGGATATTTCACCCAAAAATGAAAATTCTGTCATTAATTACTCACCCTCATGTCGTTCCAAACCCGTAAAACCTGTATTCTTCTTAAGAACACAAATTAAGATATCTGCTTTCTGACCCTCCATAGACAACAACGGAACTGACATGTTCAAGGCCCATAAACGTAGTAAAGACATTGTTAAAATAGTCCATGTGACATGAGTGGTTCAACCTTAAAGTTGTTAAATAAAGTTGTTATTTTTGTTTTGTTTGCGCACAAAAAGTATTCTCGTTGTTTCATAAAATTAAGGATGAACCACTCATGTCACATGGACTATTTTAATGATGTCTTTAATAACTTTCTGGGCCTTAAACGTGTCAGTTGCATTGCGTTGAGGTCTATAAAATACTGAATGTTATCCAAATAACAGTTCTGTCTAATTCAAAATTGACTATTTCACTCACTGTTTGTGTGTGCTGTGACATGTTATGCTTATTTGATTATCATGCCATTAGCTTAGCATCATGCTAAGACCAATCTCCTTTAAAATCAATTGTGGGTCGAGCCATTGTGCAAGGAGCACCAGTTGTATGAGTTTTTTCCCCTATGCAGGGCATCACTTAAGAGTTTAATTTCAGTTAGGATGCATATGTAGGCTGTAAACAGCAAAGCAGCTCGCTAGGTTTTGGAACATAACCCAAATGGATCCACTGTGCCTTAAAGGGCAGAACACAGCATGCGTGTTCATACATATATGTACACCACTATACTGAAATGGTGTGCAAAGACTCCAGAATAAGTGAATAAATGAATCATCACACTTCATTCAACCACACAGGCCTCATTTACTACTCATCAGGATTAATTGTATTTTGTAAGCGCCAACATGTCTTGTAAAAACAATGTAATGACTGACAATTTCAGCCATCGAAGGTCAAAATTCAAGTCTGACTTTGACTTGTTAATCGCAGCTGAACGGGTAATATTGTATTCCTCATATCTTTTGATTTTTATTTGGTCTGTTTCAGATGTAGAATGGTGTAATGAATGCATGTTAACATATTAAATGAACAATAAGGATCTATATTTGTCTGTAGAGTGTAAGCTGACTGCTGCTGACTGTTAGGGTCCGTTCACACAGGATGTGTTCCTCCATTCTGTCTGTGATTTTTTTTATTTTTTTTTTTTTTTTTTTTATTGCATTTTTGGTTATTTTTGCTTTTTTTTTTTTTTGGTCAGTCTTTTCTTTTTTTTCCTGAGTATCCCATGCTAAAAGTGAAGTGTTTTATGACACCAGTAAAGCTCAAAATATTTAGACTTGATTCACTGTCAGTTTTAAGACTTTGGACCAATCAGCTTAATCTAGATAAATCAGATCGAACTTTTTAATGTTATTGAAAATTTTTTAGAAGTCTATAAAAGTCTTATGCTCATCAAGGCTACATTTATTTGATAAAAAATACAGCAAAACAGTAATAATATAAAATATTATTAACATTTAAAATAACTTGTTGGATGGATGTTTTCTGTTTGAATATATTTATAAATGTAATTTATTCCTATGATGAATTTTCAGCATCATTACTCCAGTCTTCAGTGTCACATGATCCTTCAGAAATCATTCTAATATGCTGATTTGATGCTCAAGAAACATTTCTTATTATTATCAATATTGAAAACTGTTGTCGTGATTAATATTTTTGTGGAAAATTATACTTTTTTCAGGATTCTTTGATAAACAGAAAACTGAAAAGAACATTTTTAATATAAATCTTGATAAATACACTTCACAAAAAATTGGAGGGATGCCACATCATTTGATGGAAATGAAAATTATCAACCTACATGACTACCGACTGAATTCAAAGACACCCCGAAAATCAAAGTGAAAAAATGATGCAACAGGCTAGTCCATTTTGCTGAAATTTCATTGCAGCAACTCAAAATGGTACTCAGTAATTTGTATGGCCCCCACGTGCTTGTATGCATGCCTGACAACATCGGGGCATGCTCCTAATGAGACAACGGATGGTGTCCTGGGGTATTTCCTCCCGGATCTGGACCAGGGCATCACTGAGCTCCTGGACAGTCTGAGGTGCAACCTGGCGGCGTCGGATGGACCTAAACATAATGTCCCAGACTCCCAGAGGTGTTCTATTGGATTTAGGTCAGGCGAGCGTGGGGGCCATTTAATGGTATCAATTCCTTCATTCTCCAGGAACTGCCTGCATACTGCACCTGTGTAGGGTCTGACAGTGGGTCCAAGGATTACATCCCGATACCTAATGGCAGTCAGGGTGCAATTGTCTAGCCTGTAGAGGTATGTATGTCCCTCGATGAATATGCCTCTCCAGACCATCACTGACCCACCACCAAACTGGTCATGCTGAACAGTGTTACAGGCAGCATAACGTTCTCCACGGCTTCTCCAGACCCTTTCACATCTGTCACGTTCTCAGGGTGAAACTAGTTTCATCTGAAAAGCACAGGGCGCCAGTGGCGGACCTGCCAATTCTGGTGTTCAATGGCAAATGCCAATCGAGCTCCATGGTGCCAGGCAGTGAGTACAGGGTCCACTAGAGGACATCGGGCCCTCAGGCCACCCTCATGAAGTCTGTTTCTAATTGTTTGGTCAGAGATATTCACACCAGTGGCCTGCTAGAGGTCATTTTGTAGGGCTCTGGCAGTGCTCATCCTGTTCCTCCTTGCACAAAGGAGCAGATACAGGTCCTGCTGATGTGTTAAGGACCTTCTACGGCCATGTCCAGCTCTCCTAGAGTAACTGGCTGTCTCCTGGAATCTCCTTCATGCTCTTGAGACTTTGCTGGGAGGCACAGCAAACCTTCTGGCAATAGCACGTATTGATGTGCCATCCTTGAGTTGGACTGCCTGTGCAGCCTCAGTAGGGTCCAGGTATCGCCTCATGTCAGTGTCAGTAGTGACACTGACCCTAGCCAAATACAAAACTAGCGAAAAACAGTCAGAAACGATGAGTAGGGAAAAAATGCAAGTGGCCTCCACCTGTAAAACCATTCCTGTTTTGGGGGTCGTCTCATTGTTGCCCATCTAGTGCACCTGTTGTTAATTTCATTAACACCAAAGCAGCTGAAACTGATTAACAACCCCCTCTGCTACTTAATTGACCAGATCAATATCCCAGGAGTTTAACTGACTTGATGCTATACTCTGATTAAAACGTGTTCCTTTAATTTTTTTGAGCAGTGTATGTTTACTGTCACTGATAATTTTAATGTGTTCTTGCTGAATGAAAGTATTAATTTCACACAGGCCAGAATAAAAGTAAATTAATATATATTACTAACCCCAAAATTTTGAATGGTGTTCTGTAAGCATAGATAAAAGCAGAAATACCCTCATCCTGAACCCTCGCAACCAAATTAGTCCTAAAGCTGACTGAAACATCAGTTATTAATTATTTCCATTATATACATACAGTGGGTACGGAAAGTATTCAGACCCCCTTCACTTTTTTCAATTTTGTTATGTTGCAGCCTGATACTACAATTGTTTAAATTCATTTTTTTTCTCATTAATCTACACTCTTTACCTCATAATGATGAAGTGAAAACAGAATTTTAGAAATGTCTGTAAATTTATTAAAAAGAAAAAACTGAAATATCACATTTACCTAAGTATTCAGACCCTTTGCAACAACACTTGAAATTTTGCTCAGGTGCCTCCCATGTCTCTTGATCATTGCAGTGATGTTTCTACACCTTGATTGGAGTCTGCCTGTGGTAAATTAAATTGATTGGACATGATTTGGAAAGGCACACACCTCTCTGTAAAAGGCCTTACAGCTGATAATGCATATCAGAGCGAAAACCAAGCCACGAGGTCAAAGGAACTGCCTGCAGAGCTCAGACACAGGATTGTATTGAGGCACAGATCTGAGGAAGGCTACAAAAAAAATTCTGCTGCACTGAAGGTTCCCAAGAGCACAGTGGCTTCCATAATTCTCAAATGGAAGAAGTTTGGCACAACCAGGACTCTTCCAAGAGCTGGTCCCCAGCCAAACTGAGCAACTGATGGAGAAGGGGCTTGTCTAGATTGGTGACCAAGAACCTGGTGGTCACTCTAGTTGAGCTCCATGATCATATATGCAGATGGGAGAAACCTACAGAAGGACAAACATCACTGCAACACTCCACCGATCTGGGCTTTATGGCAGTGTGGCCAAACTCAATCCTCTCTTCAGTGAAGACACATGAAAACACACTTGGAATTTGCAATAAAGCACCTAAAGGACCCTCAGACTCTGAGAAACAAGATTACCTGGTCTGATGAACCTCAATTCTAAGCATCATGTTTGAAGGAAACCGGCTCTTCTCATCACCTGCAGAGTACCATCCCAAAAGTAAAGTGTGGTGGTAGCAGCCTCATGCTGTTGGGCTGTTTTTCAGCGGCAGGGACTGAGGAACTCATCAGAGTAGAAAAAAAGCTCAATGCACCAAAATATTGAGATAGCCTTAATGAAAACCCAGTCCAGGGCGTTCAAAACCTCAGACTGGGCCGAAGGTTCACCTTCCAACATGACAATGACCCTAAGCACACAGCCAAGGCAACACAGGAGTGGCTTAGGGACAACTCTGTGAATGTCCTAGAGTGACCCAGCCAGAGCTCTGACTTGAACCCTATCGAACATCTCTGGAGAGACCTGAAAAAGGCTGTCAACAGACGGTTCCCATCCAACCTGACCGAGCTTGAGAGGATTTGCAAAGAAGAATGGCAGAAATTCCCCCAATCCAGTTGTGCAAAGCTTGTTGCGTCATACCCAAAAAGACTCGAGGCTGTAATTGCTGCCAAAGGTGCTTCAACTAAGTACTGAGTAAAGGGTCTGAATACTTATGTAAATGTGATATTTCAGTTTTTTCTTTTTAATAAATTTACAAACATTTCTAAAATTCTGTTTTCACTTTGTCATTATAAAGGACAGAGTGTAGAGTAATGAGAAAAAAAAAAAGAATTTAAACAATTGTAGTATCAGACTGCAACATAACAAAATTGAAAAAAGTGAAGGGGGTCTGAATACTTTCCGTACCCACTGTATATACAATTGTTTCCATGTAAAGTCCGTCCATTGACTGCTGTGTTCTGCTGATGTAATGACAGATCGACTACAGGTGACAAATTCACCTCCAGACCTGCTTGTGTCATTTGACCTAGTGCTTGAAACAAAGAAAAGATTAAGTGTCTAGACTTCTCAGAAGTGTGCTGATAGCTGCAGGTAAATGTTTATTTCCTCTGTGATATGTAGCTATTCAGGCAGTGGTTTTGTTCAGGCAATAACATGATCATTTCTTTCATGTTCCTCAGACTCCTCAAGCAGATGTCAAAACACCCACCTGCGCCTCAAATAACCACCTTTAATCTGTGTGGTAACAACAATTGTGATGTCAGTCTCTACGTTCTGTCATTTTCCCAGCAGAATAGTTATTTGAAGCATAACTACAATGGATTCGCTTCATGAATGTTGTACATGCTGTTTGTTTCCTTCAGGCGCTGTTTTTCATGTAGTATTAACTAGGGAAAGAGGTGTGGACTGATCTATGCTGGATTTGTGATGACACAGTTTCATACAGTAGTTGTGCAATGATCAAACTCATCACACGCTAATGCCTGGAGGAATGTGACCTCTGCATGAACATCGTCCTCTATTTAAACCTACTAATGCACACACACACACACTAAATGGGAGTGTGCTAATAAACACCTACACAAACGGATGTGTGCAAGTGTGTTTGTTCCCTTTGTTTGGCAGTATTTGATGAGGTTAGTCTGACTCACATGTGCCTGAGCTAACAAGCTTCCTGATGCCGCTGATACTGAACAGAGAGATGGAAAGAGGAAGCAGCTAATTAGCACATGGGATCTGAGGCCATAGACATTTTCTGCAGAATTTGATTATGCTTTCATCCACTTAAAATGGTGTCTCTCCACTCCATATTTGTCAACCTAGGCTCATTAGAAAAATGTGCCTGTGGTGACATTTCTGCAAAATATTGTGTTTCTTGCACATTTCACTACACTTACAAAGTGAAATGTCAGTTCAGATGAAGGTGAATCTGGCAATGTTTTATGTTGATTTTGTATATATGCTTCAGTTCGGAAATTAAATTTCCGCTGAGTGGTGATAAACAAGAATATACATGTTTGAAAATAACATACCACTTACACTAAATCCTAAACCTAACCGAAAGTATTAACAAAAGGCAATGTGATAGAAAAATGCCATTTTAGTCTCCAAGTGACTCGTATTTGAGAGTTTCACATTGCTACCGAGCAAGTTTATGTCAGAAAAGCCATACATATGGAGTTGGTTATGTGATGCAAACATCAAAATGTGATTTTGTGTGAGCGAGTTTCTGTTTTTATTTTGTTTGGGTTATATTAACAGAGTAGACAGCAATATTGGTACTGTATATTATGCTGTTGTCACTTAATACACAGATGTCTTTCCCAGACATAAACAACTGTGTTTTTGTAACTTATGTGTGCTTTAACATAAACTCGTGTGTGTTTGACAGTTTAAGTACAATAAGACATGAAAGAGAATATATCAGAAGTTTAAACTGATATGGCTTTAAAACATGTTTGCAACGCGATAGACATGATAATCATAACCAAACAGATGTTTTTAGCAGAGAATCTGAGGAAGAAGCTCTAAAGGCACAGCCCTATTCTGGAAAATGGGGCGGGGAACAGCAGCTCATTTGCATTTAAAGAGACATGCATGAAAACAGCCTGTTTCTGCTTCCACTCAAAATAAGCATTTTCAAAATGATATAATAAATGATCTGTGGGGTATTTTGAGCTGAAACTTCACAGACACATTCTGGGGACACCTGAGACTTTTATTACATCTTGTAAAAATTGGCATAATAGGTTCCCTTTAATATTACTGTAAAGTAATTAAGATAACTATAATGATAACTATATTAGCGTCCACACCAACGTATGATAATGTTTGTTTATTGTACGCACATGCTGCAGTTTTATCATCTGCCACTTTAAACGCTTAAGCTCTTTAAAGAAGGATAGATTCTGATTGGCTGTCAATGTTTTTATCAGTTGATAAACAGCTGGAAAAAAACTCATTTTGAAAGAGATTCTAACGATATTGTTCCTTTGTTCGTTATAGTTATGGTGTGAACTTGTTATAGTATTATTATATTTATCTTTCTTGGTGTGAATGGGCCTGTATTCAGCGAAAATCTCCTCTGCACTTTCATTTCCATTCTCAAAAGTGAGAATGCAAAGATTTTTAATTAATAGTAGTTTTTTAATTTCAGCCTTTTCCTCACACAAAGCTATTATATAACATGAGTTAAAAATAGGCACAACTTTTATGGTATCACTTTCACTATGAAATTTTGTTATATGGAAAAGGGCAGCATAACGATTCACACAGCAGCACCAGTGAATAAATGATGACAGAACTTTGGCAAGTTTGGGACAAGCGTATATTTAACAGTCTGTCAGCTGTTGTCTCATTTTCCATTAACGGACAATGAGGGATTCTTGGGAAAGGGTCATGTAAGGGGTTTTCCACGACAAAGTATTGGAGGCCAGGTGTCTAGGCATAGAGGAGATGTGTCAGCTCTGACTATATCTGTCATGGCTATTGGGTCAGGATTACGACAGTCTGCTGCTGCTGCTCTGTGTGTGTGTGTGTGTGTGTGTGTGTAGGGGATCTGGGCTGTTTTAGGATCTTGGGAGGCCCATGAACGATCACAGGTGCTCATCAGGTGGGCTTTAACACAGAGCTGTCATTACTACCCAATTACTCCATCAGAAACTGCCAGCACTAGACTACCATTAACACATGATGCTCTTAAAATATGCTTTTCAATATAGCACAGTTTCTCATTGCTTATTGCTCAAGTATTTTCTCATTTCATTCAAACTAATGAGTCCTGAGTTTGTGTGATAGTATGCGTATTTTGAACTGTGTCATCTGTTATTTCTCTGAGCCAAGTCCATGCAGGAATGCAGGAATTCAGTTCCCCTCGGTCTAAAGATTGAATCTGTCCTGTTCGCCCTCATAGGGTTGTCAAAGAGGAGAATATGAATATTCAGGGTCTGACCGACCTCATCCATCAAGACCAACAAGGTGCTAATGGTTTAGTGTGAGGCTATGGGGCATGATGGATAAGATTGGACACCGGATCGTCATCTCTTTTGTTTCTCAGATCAGTGCTAGAGAGGCTGGAGAGGGGAAGCAGATTCCAGCCCTGCAATTCACCCTCAACTGCTGCTTTATTCTGCCAAATCACTGCAGCTTCCACAAGCGCCGGTGTCACATGGGATGCAAACACATCCAGATGTCTTGGACTGAGTCTAACTTGGTTTATAAATGATAGCAACATTCAGTCAGCCTTGTGATTCTCAGTTTGTTCTGTCACTGTAGTTTACACAAAAATGAAAATCATGTCATTATTTACTTTTATTATTTAAAAAGGTTTTTTTTTTTTTTAGAATGACAAACAGTTACATGAAGATTCTTTAGAATTTCTCATTTGTGTCAATAAGAAGAAGGTCATCAAGTTTGGATGGACATGAGGGTGAGTAAATGATGATTTTTAAGTGAACTGTCCAAAGTTCCTGGATGTTTGTCTTGATAGTATATTTTTACATCAGTATTGAGTGATTCCCTCTCTTCTCATCATTCTTGTGATCTTTCGTCACTGTATTGTGTCAGATGGGTGTGACGCTGTGTGTTTGAATGATGTGTTGTACTCTGCAGTGTGCGAGGGATGCTGATTAGTTTAGCAGGATGTTCAGTTCCTGTGCGTGTGTGTCTGTGTCCAGCTGACCCACACCTCTCATTTTCCCAGCACAGAGTCCAGGCTCCGTCTACAGCTGCATACTGGCCTTTCACTGCTGATGCAAATTAATGGTCACTTAGCATTTTATCACTTGATTTGTGCTGTAGAAAAACCCCAGTAGAACCGAGAACAAACTGTGTACACAGTCAAAAGTTTAAGCAAAATAATTTAGAAATGTATTGGTTTCTCTTGATGTTAAAAACATTTTTGTGATTTTTTTTTCTTATTCTTTTGTTGTCTTGTCTTGTGTTTTGTTTTGTTTGTCTTTGTAGAAAACACTGTACACTAGAGTCAAAAGGTTAAGCAAAATTATTTGTTGAAAACATTTTTCTCATCTTTTTTGTTTTTTTTTTAACATGAAACTATGTAAACTAGATTCAATATTTTAGAAATGTTTTTGTTTATTTGTTTTTGTTTTGTTTTTTGTAGAAGATACTAAACTCAAAAGTTTACAAATGTATTTCTTTTATTATTTGGGTTTTTTTTTCTGTAGAAGACACTAGAGTCAAAAGTTTACCGGGGGGGGTTTGGGGGGATTTGTTCCTAAATCTTAGATCTTAAATGCGTCTTGTTTTATTTTGGTTTTGTTGCTGTTGTTGTTTTGTTTTTGTTTTTTTTTTATTTTGTGTTGTTTTGTTTGCTTGTTTTTGTTGAAGACCCCCAGGGACCCAACAGCACTAAAGTTAAAAATTTAGAAACTCTTCTGTTCTAAACTGTGTTTCTGTGTGTGTGTGTGTGTGTGTGTGTGTGCGTGTGTGTGCGTGTGTGCGCGTGTGTGTGTGTGTGCCCGTGCGTGCGTGTGTGCATGCGTGAGTGTGTGTTTGGTTTGGTTTGGTTTTTTGTGTTGTTTTGTTTCGCAGGAACACCTTCTGTGTGGATCTTCTCAATGCGGTTGCAAATGAATCTTTTCAACATAGAAAATACTGTCTTGATGGCATTTTTCGTTAAATTGATGTCTGTAAGTTGAAGTAACTGATGTTCCCACAGTCGTCACCACCATTTTTCCCTAAATTATTGCCTTTCTCCCAGGAGAAAGTAAATTATGCATTATGCCAGATTGTTCCATAAGAAGTCATATTTTAACAAGACACTGATGTATCATAGAGACAGCGTCTGCAGGCAGCCTGTGTTTCTGATAGTATCTCTGCTACTATCATTCAGGGCACACACTCCTTCTGCTCATGTGCATTCCTGCAGGAGATCTCTGACATCAGCATTTACACACTGACCTGCTTCAGTGTCATGAACTTTAACCTGGAAGAACATGTTAACTAAAATCGCCTGAGCTTTTTTCATAGTCCATACACTGGGGTTCACCTCCCATCATAATTTCAGTACTCGGTTTAAATGTGGGTAAAGAAAAGCATGCACATATTGCACATGCAAATAATTCCTAGTATGCACCTTTGTAAACTGAGAGCAAATATTTCGGAAAGTTAAACAGGGCACACAGTTCATGAATGAAGCTCTTTCATACAGTGTGTGTACAGTGGCAGGGTGTGTAACAAGACTCATTAGTGTGTAATTATGCAGAACCTGAAGTCTGGAACATTTCAGTTCTCTTGTTGTGAACTTACACAATGGCCTGATGCTTTACAATGCCAGAATTAAATTTTGATTAGATGCCCATTATGGACATTTTAGACAAAAGGCAAATGATCTGTATGGCCAATTGAACAGATCGTGCTATCCCTCAGCCTCAATTTCATTCACAAAACATTAAAAATGGCATATTCCCTTGCTAAGACCAGTGTAGACGTTATTTTCATATTAAAGATCAATAGTGAATTGTGCATAATAAGACCAGGAACGCATATTAGGAAAACAGGCTACATAAGGTCAGTTTTAATTTCATGTTGAATTTAGGTAGAATTTAGTTTTCATCATGATTTAATTGAAGTTTCTATACAATTATTTAAGTATAAAGGAAGAATGGAAATATGTCTATTTGCATTTCTTGATATTTAAAAGAAACACAAAGCTGGTGCTGCCATGCCCTGTTCATTGACCAGAGAGTAAATATAACATAAGCAGCTCCTTATTTATTGAGGTAACATGCACTATCAAGTCTGCATGTCCTGTCCTAGAGTAAGTTTAGTATTAGGAAACACTGTGCCTACGTTTATCCCTGGACTCCGTTCTGCATGCCTGCAGGTCATGTTGCGCAGATCACTTGCCAGAGACATTTTTACATCATTTGAAACAGCTACTGTGGCTCCAATGCTGAAAATTACTATGCTGAACGTGACAGTTAAGATATACAGGGAAGAATATGGAGACAACATGCCATAATGTTGACTTTAATATTTATGTCTTATTTGAGAATGTTAAATCTTCAAAATCTTACACCTGCATCCTGCATGTCACACCACCAACACTGTTTATTTCTCTATAACTGCCTTTAAGGCCTATAGGCATCATTCCTGAATCGGCGGACTGTTCTTTTGGGTTTAGTACTCTATTGATAATCTTCCGCCCACCTTGTGCATATGCAGCGTCATTTGTGTGGTGAAAAACATTGCACATGACTCATAAATCTGAGCTAAATAAAACAGGGCAAGTGCCGTATCTGAAGCCAGAGGAAAGACTGAGCATCTGTCTCTTTTGTTTGAGAAGAACCAGCTCTGCACATGGCTGTTACTCACTGCACTGAGGTGGGCAGTAATACGACAAGGTCACCGCACACCTATCCCTGCATGCGTGCAGATGCTGAGGGCCTTAGGTGTCCTGACACAGGCATGGGCTGAAAGCAGACCTTTTAATGCAGATATCAAATGTGTCTTCAAGCCTAAAATTTCAATTTACTCTGCTTTAAGCACACTGGCCAAACAACATAAAATAAAATCTTATTATAACTAATGTAATACTTCTTATTATATTACTACTGTTTCACAGCCCAGCATTCTTTCACATAATGTTGAAAGTAGCCTGGAGTGATAGTTGGTGCAGGTCTAATGAGTGGGTATTGACAGATGACCATACACAGAGTGACGCTGCTCCAGGCTGAAATTGTCCAAATCCCTCTTTTAATCCTGCACTCAATGAAAAACTTTGGAGTCTTTAGTAACGATCCAGTAAACCAGCACATGATGTGCGTCTGAAGTATAATTTCCATGACTGGTCACCATCATCGTACATTCAGCCTGATGTGTAATACTGACACTTTCCACACACATCGACCCTCAGAAAGAAAGAGAAGATGAGCTGTGAGTGTTGTGACAGGAGAGAGCGTCCAGTAAAGGTGTGCTCTTTCACCCCTAAGGCTGCAGGGAGATTCACACGCTTGTCTAAATGAAAGAGTGTTGATCCAAATGAAACAGACACTCACTCACCCACCTCTTCGGACTGACAAGAGGAAAATGAGATTAGGGTCAAGAGATTTAGTTTGTTTCATGTTGTGAAACTGTGTTTGTTTATAATTTCTCATTTGCTGTGGTTATGAGTTCTTAAATATTTCAATATAATATCTAACCCTCTCAGAAGCTGTCCAAACCAATGTGGAGATTTAATTTAAGGTTTATCAATTAAAATATATTCCTTTGAATTGTGTCATCATTTACTCACCCACATGTTGCTCCAAACCCGTATGAATTTCTCTATACTGTGGAATACAAAAGGAGACTTTCTGAAGAGACCGATGTTCTCCACACAATGAAAGTGAATGGGGCATGTGCTGTAAAACTACAAAAAAGCAATGAAAGTATCTTAAAAGCAGTCTAAATGTAATCCAAGCTTCCAAATCATAATAGTTTTTGGTGAGATATTTAAGTAATTGATTATTGAAAATCTTGACTCTGTAATTCCTTTAGATGCATAAACTATATAATTAGTTTTGCAAAAACAACACAAAAAATTTCACTTAAATAAACACGTTAAAAATTCACCTCTGAGAGAAGTTTTCATTTTCTTGAGTACAGGCCTAACTATTACGCGCTTTTTTACGATTTGAGACCCTTCACACATGACCTGAGCAAAACGGACGCGTCTCTAGACACATTTAAACAATTTAAAACATGAAAATGGCAAAAAGAAAGGAAATGGACAACAACATATATAAATATAGCGCATGTTCACATATAAAAAACTGAAAAACGGCGTGGGCAGACACAAAAACACTTACGGTGTGAATAGCGGTGGCTTATACACGTGACACAGCGGTAATAAGTTAGATGCATTTTCTCAAAGTGGGCTTTTTAATATGTTTGTAGGTGAATATCTACTTCATCTACTTCAATATTAGCAATAAAATGTATTAAACAGTGTATTAAACGTCACTGGTTCTCGGATTTCTTGTCACGAATTGCTATTAAACGTTTATGATATTATAGTCATACATAAAAAATTGTAGACGAGATATTCATCAAACTTTTCCATGGAAAAAAAATAGGCTACATTTCATGATGCAAATGACAGAATTTTCATTTTGGGGTGAACTATCCCTTTATTAAAGGAAATATTGTGTCATGGAGAGTGAAATAGCCTAATAAATAAATAAAATGCCTCTTCTGCAGGAGACAGCTTGTCTCTCCAGCCTGCTAAATTGAGCCCCTATGTGTCACCGGCAGACCCCTGCCTAAAACTCATTCTTGAGCTCTCAAAGTGGCCTTTCTTTTCTACTCTGGCAGCCAGTGGTCTGCCACAAGCAGATAAGTGAGCTGTGCTGAGAGATGCATTGAGGAATGAATAGAAACAAATTGTTTAGCACTACAGATTATAGTACGACAAGCTCACAGTGTCACACTGGGGTCTCATTCCCTCAACAGCTGCCCCTGAATGCTGCTCATACAATTGAAAGGAATATTTAGCCAAAATTAATTTTCTGACATTGTTTATTCACCCTGATGTTGTACCATATGCTGTTATTTGTTTTGTGGAGCACAAAAGGACCAATTTTTTGTTGTGAACTCTTGTACATAAAAGAGCTGTTGTACGTGAAGATTCTCTTTTGTGATTCAAATGACAGTTTATGGGTTGCAGATTAAATAATGACTATTCATTGTCACGCATATAAATTCACAAATCAAACTCTGCAATCTTATTAATGTCATTAACATACAAGTTTAATCAGGTTTGCATTGAAAGCTTTTGGTTTATGGCTTCCCAAAACAAGCAGTGGAACGGCTGGGCTGAATCTTATCTCTTACACACACTGATCTCTGGATTCATGTGACCTCTCAGTCCCTCCTGCTTTATATTCTGAATGAACAAAGAGCAAATGATTCACTCATGACAATACAATCATAAGACTTGGTGACCTCCCATTACATTTGCTTATAAAGCAATTCCAACTGGTCAAGGTCAGTGATGACTGCATGTTCTTTTATCCCATTTTAGATACATTTTAACCCTTTGGTCTTGGGTTAACCAATGGAATCTGCTGATTATGGCACGTTGTGATGTAGGATATGAGAGTTTTCTTTATAAAAGAAGAAGAATTTGATGAGAAACTATTACTTTTGATTGCAAACTTTGAGCAGTCTTCATAAGACCTTCTCCTGTCAGGAAACAGCACTGGGATGAGGGTAGTTTAGCTTGCCTCAGAGCCGTACAGCAGATGGACATCAGACTGTCTGATCACAATGGAAAAGTAGTCTGAATTATGACACACCATCTGGGACACCACTGTATTTCACTTTTGCATTATTACTGTAATGAGGAACCAGTTAGCACACAATTTTTTATTTTTTATTTATTTATTTTTGTTTTTGTTCAGCAGTGCCAAATGTCAGCCATTGGGTTGGGACTGATTTTTCTATTTTAAAAATTTTTAATTCTTTTTTTTTTAAACAAGGTAATTTTATATTTTATACTGACCTTTTTATATTAGATAAATTAAATTAAATTAAATATTAAATAAACATTAAATTAAATTTTAAATCAAATCAAATTGATAAATTAAACGAAATCCTTTAACTAATTTTTTTTTTTCTTTTCTTTTCTTTTCTTCAGAATACTATAGTATTGGTTAGCTAGTTTGGGACCAAATATTGTTTTATAGTAGAGTGATAAATTTATTTTTGCTATAAATAAAAAATAAAAATAAAGGCCTGGTTCAACAGACAGGGCTTAGGTTAAACCAGGATTAGGCTATAGTTAAATTAGGACATTTAAGTATCTTTTATAAATATTACTGGTGTACATCTTAAGACAAAACAATGACACTAACATATTTTAAGATATGTCAGTGCATGTTTCCTTCAGTTAAAACAGCCCAGATATGCATTTTAGTCTGGGACTAGGCTTAAGCTTTGTCTCTGAAACCAGGGGGGGAAATAAAAACTTTAAAAAATGTTACATTAACATTGGTCACAAGTTGAACACTTGAGCTTGGTGAAGTTACAATCATCTTGCGTTATCTGTTTCAATCACCCATTAGATCTGTAAAAACACTGAAAGATAAACAATTATCCTGACAATTTTAATTTTCTCTTTATCACTGAATCATTTAGACAAGTATATTCCATTGAGCTCCTGTAGTCTTTCAGAGGTTACGTCATACCGGATTAAGCACCATTTTCCGCTTTCACGCTGTTCAAAGAGAGAAATTCTTCGTCAAGCTTTCCGCTGTCCTTTCTCCCTCTGGAACCCCAGTGTCTTTTTGTGTGACCTTTGACCTGGGCTCTTTTGCCATGCGTTTGGGTGAGAGGTGGCTGGAGAGTGGAGGTCAGGGGAAGGACAGACACAATGGATGGGCTGAGAGTCTTCAGCCTGGGAGTTCCATCACTTTAAATCAATGTGCCTCATTGGGCCGGGGGCTACACACCTCCATCAAACCAGTATCCCAGTGTGTGATTTCTGTGGTGTGAGTAAGGTCTATAGATTTATAGTGTTTGGGTTATTCTGAATTCTTTCGTTCATGGGATACTGGAACCACAGGAATCTCTGCATGCTGCTGAATTCATCTGTGAATTCTTAGAAGAGGACTCATTTTAATGTGACGTGATACCTCATCTTCATCTCTCTTTATGTGGCATATCCTCAGCCACCAACTTCTGTACCACATTCAGAAAAGAGCAGTCAAAACACAGCTCTGCCCAGCTTAATAACCACAATGATTTAATGGCCTTGAAATTCAGTGAGTATAGTGCTTTCTGCTCGATTGTTACATTGCTTTCTCCATAATATTAGTGACTGGTGTGGATGCAGACATCTGTGGCCCCATTTGCATCTGCTCTTAGCCTGATATGAACCCTCTGTGGTACACGTTACGTTTGGGACCGTTACGATTTTTATGTTTTTGAAAGAATTCTCATGCTCACCAAGGCTGCATTTATTTGATCAAAAATATAGTAAATATTATGAAATATAATGTAAAAGAACTGTTTTCTATTGTAATATTTTGTAAAATGTAATTTATTACTGTGATGCAAATCTGAATTTTCAGCATCATTACTCCGGGCTTCAGTGCCAGCAGTCTCAGAATGTGTTTTCACTTGTAGGTCAATTGTTGGTCAACATGGTGGTATTTTTATTAGCCTATAACTCAAGAAGAGCTTATGAAATGTGTAAAGGAGTCAAAACAGCTACGGGAATTCCTCCGTCCTTCCTCCTTGAGGAGTCTGTCCTTTTTAGGGTTGCATCTTGTAACATCACATCCTGTTTTTGGTTCATTTAGACGTCTTCGGTCCATGTTGCATTCATATGTCAGTCGAACTGCACCAGAGTTTGTTTGGAAGTGGACCTATACCCCCTGAAAAGGTGGGTTTGGGTCAGCTTGTTGGGAGCCAGTGTTCACATTTAATCAAATGAACCACATTAACAGAGTAATCATTTTAATCGACTCAGAGCTGCTGAGTGTAAACACCCTCAGACCAGAAGTTAATTTCCAGTCTAGTTTCCAGTCTCTGATAGACCACATCTGTCTAAGCCAGTATGCGATTGTGAATGCAGCATGAGACTGCTGACCCAGAACTGCTGGTCGGAAACTGCTCTCAAATGGCTCTGCATTTGGACACAGTTGGTCTGGGCCTGTTCATGACTCAGTGAAGAGCAGTCACAGATAATTCATGGATGACAGATGATCATTTCCGCTCTCACTCTCACCAACAATTCTGCAAAAAAAAAGTGCAGAGCGTTCACCTTTGAAATGCTGATCATTGTGGAACAAAAGCAGATGAATGGTCTAACTGTGAACTTGAGAGAGAACAATTCACAGGCCTGTCAGTTATGAATATGAATGTTTAAATTTCCTGAATGTTTAGAGAAATCATGTGCCTGTAAGAGCATGCCTTTGCTGATATTTCTTCAGTGAAATGCTCTCATTTTCTGCACACAGTCTGTCAGTGCTGACTTACTGCCAAACGTAGCGTCATGGCTTCTTTCAGGGTGAACTATGCTCATGTTTGCCGCTGTCACTGGAGGAAAAATCGCTGTTATTTCCATGTTGTCTAACAGCATGAGTTCACAGAGAAATGATCTGGTTTAACTGTTTAATGTCTAATATATGGGAACACACTGAGAGTGTCAGTGCACTCTATGGGTACATTTACATGACAATGAATATACTAAAAGCAGTTTTTAATTTGCGTTTTTGTGTACAGATGTTGTCAAATGATCCCCATTTAAGTAAATTTAAAACAAGTAAAAATGCTGTATTAATCATACCAGGCCAGTAGTTGGCGATGTCACTTTGTAAAGAAACACTACACACCTGCGCACATACATATAGACTGACCGTGTAATACCATTTTCACGTTTTCATAGTTTACATGGAGACGATGAAAGTATAATTTTCAAAAACTTTTTAAAAGTTTGCATTTTCAGGCCCCCAAAACGCAGTTGTTGTGTAAATGAACAGCCAAATCGCACAAGAAGTTTTCTGTGTTTAGTTGAAAATAGTGTCATGTAAATACTTCCTAAGAAGAAATTGAGGGAACCTATTACCAAATTTCTGCATTGTTTGATTTATATATATATATATATATATATATATATACATTTATAAGTTGTAGTAAATTAACGATATTGTTTTAATAACTTTTAATATCTGCAGTGGATTTCTAGTTCCCAGCATGTTTTGGATAAAGAGAGATTGGCTGCATACAAAATTATATATAGTAGGCGAAATTGTATATAGTTTTATTTTGTGTTTTTTATTAAAGTGAAGGACCTGTTGGAGTTTAGTGCTATTATGATTAATCATTATACCATTTATCATTCATTAAATTTACATAATGAATAAGTTAAATTTAACGTGCTATGCAAGCTGTTATAACTGAAAGAGATAAGATTAATTGGTTCAATTATGTTAAAGTTAGTTGGAACAACTTATTTATTAACTTGAGTAATCAACTTAAACATTTATTTATACTATTGTTTATACTCCTCTAGTTTGTTGAACATAATTTCATTAGAAGTTGTCATAACTCATTCTCAGTGAATCTCTCCCACTTGGGAAAGCTGTTTGTCTTGGCTGAATGTCCAGCTTGGATGTGTTATTCACCTCCCCCATTTTCCCACACTTCCAGCCCACTGGCCGTCCTCAACCAGCCAAGCCCACAGAGCCAGAGCTGCCAGGAGGTGCCCCCAGCCTGGTGCCAAGCAACTTATCTTGGAGTTGAGCTGTTATGTCAGCACATCCAGCACCCACTGGCCTGTGCCGGTGAGGACGTGAGAGCTCTGTTGCTGCCACTGTCCTGACCACAACAATGAGCACAGGTGCAGAACAGCTGCGGTGCAGTGAGTCTGCTGCTGCATGTGCCAGCTGCACTGAAGAAACAAACAGGGAAACATCCATTTCATGCAGACCAATGCTCAGCTGGATTGTGCCAAAGTTTGATTTGATCTGATGAACTTGATGAGGCCTCATGAGTTTCCACACAATGCAAAAATGGTCCAGAAAAACATAATTTCACTGTAGTTTTCCTCACTGAAAACAGTAATAAGCCACACAAGGAAGTTTTAGCCATGAGAAGCAGAAACCCCATTACCCATGATAAAGTCACTGGAACAACTGTTTCTTTTATAAAAAATTTATTTAGCAGCAATATGATAAAAGGCAGCAATGTTAATTTCATTCATTAATATTAATAATTGCAGTGAACAAAAATCTCTATTCTTAATAGTGTAGAGATGTATGAAGCACAGTTCACGCTGAGGTCACTTTCAAACCAAGCAGCTTTCTGTTGACCAATTTGACAAATTCGCATGACAAACTTGAACACAAGTGAATTCTGGGGAATTTTTTCGCCCTTGCACGAAAACTCCAGATCACACAAATTTCTATTTATATGACTGAATCACCCACAATATTTCAGAGCAACAGTAAATGTGACCACAACTTATGTGTAGGGTGAATACAGTCACTAAGCACTATGTTGTCTTGGCAAATTAATATTTAACATGGTCTCAAGGTGTCTGCATTTTATAATCGTTTTTAACATTGTTCATCCTATGAAGACTACCCATTTTGTTGTAATTGCCACATACACTGGTAAGGTGCGGTCACATTTACAGATGTAATTTGCACAGGTTAAAGGATTTCATTGTGGATTCTATGCGTTGATCAAAAGAAAACTGCTTTGTTTGAAAGTGACTTCTGTGAACTGTGTTTCATACATCACTACACTAATGACAATAGACAATGGACCTCTTTTGCCTGCTATATTTTACTAATGTGACCGCACCCTATCTAGCTGATGTTTCAGCAATGACTTTACCAGACTGCATGCTCACAAAATTTTCTTAAGATTTGAATTTCAAATGACACATTGAAGCATTGCCAGGACAGACATAAGTACTGGGATGTTTTATCTTCTATTCACAGAGCATCATGGTTTTTTTGCTAATGAAATTATAAAGTGTCAACCAAAAACCCTTCTTCATCTTACCTGCTTACAGAGGGCATATTTCTGAGCATCTTTGACCATGATCAAGACTAGCTTACTGTGCAGTATGTAGGGGCCTCATTTATAAAATGTTGCACAGAAACCATCCTAGATTTGATCTTAAGATCATCTCTCAAATATGCGTACGTGTGATTCATAGAATGAACGTACGCACAGAAAACTCACGTACCGCTCTTTTTCTGATGTGAAGTCTTTGAATCACAAATGATCTTGAACTTGTGTGCAACTGAATAGTTTCAGCTCTCTGCCTTGTAAACGACTCCAAATTAAAAAATCACCAGTCATCGCCCAAATCCTTTAATTTAGAACAGTGAGCTGCAAGAATAGCTTACATTTCCAAAAATCTGCAGTACTCCGACAAGAAAAAGTGCATACGTCTGCTCTGACGCTAAGCACTTTTCCACATCAAAGGCAGTTTTTACAAATATGAGCGTTGGTGTGGATTTAAGCATATGCACACTCTAAGATCAAATCAGTGCGTACACACACTTAGTAAATGAGGTCCTAGATATTACTGGAGTATGTAGGCCAACTCTGTACTGTCTACAGTTTTTATTTTTTATTTTTTTTTTTAATAGACTTTATCCAATGATAACTGCTACAAATAATAGTATGCTATGTTATCACATGACCTCAAGATCAGCAAGTTTAAAGTTTTTTTTTTTTTTTGAATACTTCCATTCAAGCATGCATTAAATTGAACAAAAGCAACATTTATAATGTAACAAAAAAATCTTAAACAAATCCCAGTCCCAAATAAATACTGAACTGCTGAGCAAAAAATCCTGAAAAAAATATCTATCATGGTTTCCACAACAACATTAAGTAGCACAACTGTTTTCAACATTGATAATAACAGTGGATGTTTCTTGAGCAGCAAATCATCATATTAGAATGATTACTGAAGGATCATGTGACACTGAAGACTGGAGTGATGATACTGAAAATTCAGTTTTGATCACTGCAATAAATTACATTTTAAAATATATTCAAATAGAAGACAGTTATTTAAATTTGTAACATTACAATATATATATATATATATATATATATATATATATATATATATATATTCTTTCCGACTACAAACATTTGAATAGTAGCCTAGTTATTTTGCATTTTAATTAATTTTTTTAATGGTTTAACATTTGGAAGTCCAATCAAATAATAAATCAACATTCTGTAGAGAGGATTTCTTCTGGTTTAATGATCACAGTAGAAATGTATGGTGACAGAGCAGAGCAGACAGACGATTACTGTGGCAGGAACCAGACAGATTTGGACACAAAGTGCTGAGGAGGTGACCAGGTGTCACATTTTCTGCAGAGCAACTGCTCACGGTCTCAAGCCCCTGCTGTGAGGTCAATCATTCACAGACTGCTCAAGAGCTTTAGCTGACTGACCCACAACCCTGAATTAATTAGCAATGTACGCTTAGTGTCCTACAGTAAATCTTCCGTCCACACTGAGAGTGAAAATATTGAAGAAACGAGCATTAAGCTTCTGATGCAACCAGACACACAATGAAATAATGCCATGACACATCTTGAAATCTGTCAACTTTAATTTCTTAGAAGACATTAGTTGTATTAAATACACGTTATTATTGCTTTTCCAGTTTTTCTAATGAATTAAGAATTAAGTTTATTCTCATGTGACAGCAAAGGCTTATAGCAAGGCGATAGAGTCTGAAACGATATTTACATGAAATACAAAAATATACATTCACAAAATGGTATTACAGATAAATTTACAATAACCAAATTTTTATAAAATTAAAAATATATTTCTATAAAAAGCTATTTAAATAATCTTACAGCTCAAGTTTTTCAGAGAGCACAGCCATTCCTGTCAAAAGTGTATTTTTTATGCATTTGTGTTTGATTGTGTTTGTATGGGTGAAGTCTTCGTGAACGTCATCATTCAGCATGTGAAACCCTGACCATGTCTTCTCCATCTTCACAGTAGTTCAGGTTTGTCATGTGCGGTCTGGCTGTCGTCCCCCAGCGGAGCTACAATGTGGTGGGCCCCAGTCACCCCGTCTCTTACTCACATGCCTGGAGGAGAAAACACAGTCAAGCAGAGAACATACTTAGTACATTTTCATGTCCTCGGGTGTCAGGGTTATTCTCAGGGTGTAAGCAGGTCCTCTTTTTATAGACACCCCCTCAATAAACACTGCAGCCCTATTAGCAAGTCTTTCATTAGCTGTATAAACAGAAGAGCATTTAATAGCTTGCATGACACATTGGGAAACATTTAAAGGTGTCTGAATTAATGTATGTACTCAATTAATGTATCTACACAAGCAGAAGAACTGGACATTAAATTCTAAGGGTCAGTGAGAGGGAGGAAAGCTGTCATTAAAAGGATTTATGACTGTTTTGAAGCAAAAACAACTGTACAATACGCATAATAAGACTGCTCTTTCTGTGTCAGGTAATATCAGAGGCAATCCCCCTCTGGCTACAGTTACATCGCAGGTTTACACACATGCATTCTTCTGTCTCTCCGAAGCAAGTCACAGCACTTTAGAAGGAGTGCCAAAGCAAATCAACTTAACTGTGTTAATGCAACACAGAGGAAGAGTGTAGGAGTGTGTGTGTGCGTGTGTGTGTGTGTGCATGACTGACACTATGACTAGCATGACCTCAATCTTTCAATAAGAGATTGAAAACTCCTGTTGATACAAGAGTGTCTTGTTTCTTCCCATGATCCGTTTATCTGATGGTTGATAAAAGGAGTGGGTGGTATAAAAAAAAAAATCATAATCTAGTCTCTTATGCTTACCAATGCTGCATTTATTTGATTTGATCTATTTGATCAAAATACAGTAAAGAAGACAGTAATATTGTAAAATATTAGAATAATTTAAAATGTACTTTCTTTTTGAATATATTTTAATAACTAGGCTACCATTCAAATGTAATTTTTTTTTTTAAATAAGTCTCTTATTATCACCAAAGCTGCATTTATTTGATAAAAAATACAAATAAAGTAATAGTGTGGAAAATATTTTAAAATGTAATTTATTCCTGTGATGCAAAGCTGAATTTCAGCATCATTACTCCAGTCTTCAGTGTCACAAGATCCTTCAGAAATCATTTTAATATGCTGATTTGCTGCTCAAGAAACATTTCTTATAATTATCAATGTTGAAAATAATATATTATTATTATTAAATAGCTTTATAATATTTCCCTTTTATTTTACACTTTATATTATATATTATATTATACTGTATTATATACATTAAAGATACTCCATTTCATTTGATTATGTGGTCTTAAAAAACAATAGACGTAAATTAAAAGACTTTTTGTTGTATTCTTAATTTTTGAAGCTGTTTTTGCACAGATTATATTATGTAACACTTGTTTATTATATTATATGTTCATATTCATACAACATGTGAAAAATGTCATTTGTGTGGGCAAAATAACTAGAGTGTGATACTTTCCAAATGAAGCACTGACTGTGGTCTTAAAGTGTGCTGTGTTGTGATGCTCAGCAACTGTAAACAAATGAACTCATTCTCAAATTCTGTGTGAAAGCACCCATCAATAAGTTTGTCCTCATGTCAACTTGTTTGGGATGTTTTCACACTTACATCATGTAAAGCAGTCCTACCCACTCAAAATATACCTGTAAATGATAAAGCAGAATCGCTACAAGCTGACATATTTCTACCATTTACACACTGTTATACCATTCAGCCCTTGCCATCAACAGACAAAAAATAAACTGCAGCATGATTGTATGCATGTTTTTTAAACAACCCAACATTTCACTCCAAAAAGTCATTTTTGTCTTTAAAATTCACATCATTCAGCACTTACTTGCTAATGTTCTGTCAAGGTCAGCAATGAAGTCCTCCAGCTCTTTAGTGTCTCCGAGTTTAGCTGAAGAAGACAACATACAGTCGATCAGCATAGTGCAGCAAATAAACCTAAAGCCGGCTCATTAGCATTAAATATGTAAAAAAGAAACATATTTTAACTCACGTTTAGGAGATGTGACCAAGGGACTGTTTGATGAGGGGGAGAAGATGCTTGGAGAGTTGAGTTTCTCATCACTGAAGCTGAAACTGTTTCTGTTCAAGGACTCTGCACCTGTTACAGAGGGAAAGAAAGAGACAGAGGAGGTCAGGAAAGTAAAACTGACGCTTCCTGTATGTGTACAGCACACTGCCTTTTCTAATTCCACCACAACAGGTGGGTAACAACCCCGAAATCTGTCACAATCTATAGTGATAGACACAGAAAGCAAGGAAAAAGCAATGTTGTAATTCAAATACAATACAGCCGAACATATAATTGTGCAGAATTAAGGCCCATTCACATCAAGGACGATAACTATAACGATAACCGTAACTATAGTTTTAATAATCATTCAAATTCTATGTGAATAGGGAAATCCACACCAACAAAAACAATAATGAGCGTAACGATATCACTGGAATCACTTTTAGAATTATTTTTTTTCCGGTAAAAACAATGACAGCCAATCAGAATCCACCTGACTTTAAAGACTCTGAGAATTTAAAACCGCAGATGGCAAAGCTGCACCGCATGCTTATAATAATCAGAAGGTTATATTTATAGTTATCGTTCTTGATGTGAATGGGTCTTTAGGATAGAAAACTCTACCGTATTTTGTTGCAAATTCATATGTCACGCATCAGTTTGTGAAACATGCCATATCCACAAAAAACATGAACTAAATGATGTAATGTAAAAGAAAGTATGACTCAAACTACATTAAATACAATTTCACGTGCAACATTTGTACACTTTTCAGTTACACTTTATTTTAAGGTGTCCTTGTTACAGTGTAATTATACTATTTAATCACGGAGTAACTTTAATTAACTACATATACTTACTATATGGATAGGGCTTGGCTTAGGGTTACTTGCATGTAATTATGCATAATTTATTGTTATTATAATAGTAAGTACATGTAACATGTAACAAGGACACCTTAAAATAAAGTGTTACCCACTATTCCTTGCCAAGAGCATGAAACCATTAACATTCAAGGGGCAACTGGAAAAAAACTTTATAGTATTCACTTGTGTTGAGTCACCATTTAATTCCTAATATAAAAGCAGTGGAGCAGCACTGCTCTCTACCACACAGGCTTGCCAAACATGTGCAGTGACCCATAACCGGAGGGGGAAGGGGGTGTTGGGGGTTAATCTGTGCTAGTAGAGTGGGTTGAGTTTGTAATCAATGCATACTCCTCTAATAACAGCCCCTCTCACACGAGCACACTCTCAAAGCAGGTTCAACCGCGACCCACCCTCGAGCAGGTTCATTTAAAGCCAAAGATCTGACCCGGTACACCACACTCTATCTTAAAAAACTTTGTTTACACATTCTTAGTCCTGCAGAGCAGGCGTGCTATTACACGGAAGCTCAACATTCCCACCGCTTCAGTCATTAGATCCTCTCGCCTGGGGGAGTAACCTCTCAGCTGACACTGACTGCATCATCTACATTAGTGCTTTTAAACCCTAAAACCAGCCAAATAATCATATATTTATGCACGATTAGATTAATTAATTAAATGCTTAATTGTACTGAGTGTGCACATACTAAAGTTTTTTTTTTTTTTAAATATTGTACTTGCAGATAATAAAATACTAATTAAATTAAAGTGCACTTAAGCGTAAGAGTACATATTTCTAAACACACTTAGGTACACTTTTAAAAAGTGCTCTTTGTAATAATGTCAAATTCAAAAGTTTTAAAGTTCCCTTGTAATAATTACGTTTTATTAATCTTGTGTCATGCTTAAAGAAGTACACTTATTTTGACGTGTTGACTAACATATTAAAGCATATATGCAACTTACTTTATTATAATTTTAACGGTAGTGTTATTATTCAATATTAAAAGTTAATATATTTTATTAATTTCATTGCATGAGTAATTATAAATATATTCAACTAACTGCATTAAATATAAATTTAATCTAATGCAATTTCAATCTAATGCAATTAACATGCATTTGAGTGTCATTAAATTCAGTTCACACTTAAGTATATTCTATTGTTTATGTAATAAATACTCTTTTCAAAAGTATCCAAAAGTGTTCTCTCTTTTTCTCAAGGATATGCTTAGCAGCTTTTAAAAGGAAGGAGAAAAGGCTTCCCTGATGTTTTATCCAGTATAAAGTCTTGAAGCAAAGCCGCTTGAAGCCACTGATCCAGATCAATGGCACGTGTGTCAAAATGGCATCAGGCTTGATTGGATCCAAAATACAGTTGCACAGATCCATGAGGGAGACTGCAGGCACATAATGCCATGACTGCACCGGAGGAAGGTTTATTATGCAAGCACAGTCTGTCACATTCCCTGTTTGTTCCAGAAGGAAAAGGGTGGGGTAAAGAGATCACTTGTTGCTTAACCATTAAACACAAGAACACCTCTAGAGCAAAAGTGAAAAGGAACAGTTCTATGCACTCATAAGCAATCAAACAGAACACTTCATGACGCAATCCATCTTCAGATTCTGGATACATCCCATCAGCGCTTCAACACACATCACGGTTTGGATATAATGGGATTCAAACTAAAAAAAAAGTCAGTGTTTAACTTGAAATTGATACTCTGAAGTCTCCACAAAAAGGCACTGGTTCTTTGTCATTGGCTGGAGTTTAAACCTTCATGCTGTGCTTAGATCCAGACTGTCTCTGGGTGTTTGGCAGGGTCTGACTGAACTCTCCTCTGCTTCACAATCTCCTAACAGCTATTACAGCTGACTAGTGACATTCTATCAGAAATGTCAAGGTTTTCATAAGTTTGAAGGTCTTTTAAAAGACGTTTAATGAAAGCAAGCTTTTCTTTGTGCTTGTGTGTGGGCTCAGATTAGATTAGATAAGATTATGCACTGTAACCTCTGAGGCTGCGGGGCTTTAGTCGTGACGCAGAGATAATGTATGGCTTCAGGGCGCTTCTATCATTCTTCTGGAACAATAAACCAACTTTCTCCTGCATACTCACTCTCAGAGTCGCTGATGCCGCTGTCGCTGACGCTCGCGCTGCTCCGTCTCTTCACGGTTTTCAAGTGTTCATCATATCTGAAGTGTCGCTTCTCCACGGGGGACGTGAAATCCTCAATAACAGCGTCAAATTCACACAACACGGCGTTGAGATCGTCATCCTCCTCAAGAAACGCTGGAAAACGCAACGCAAGAGATTTGTTGCATAAACAGAATTAAGAGCGACAAAGTATCGCCTCAATGTAACAAGCATGCAGGGTTTCAGAGTCTTACTAAATTAAATCTTTGACTTACATTTGCTCTGTGACTTTATCTTTGGAGACTTCATCTTCTGTGCTCCTATAATGTGTTAAAAGATGTTAGACAAATCTCCTGTTGACACGGTCTCCCTCTGTGTTGTCTGAGCTCCTCGTGGGGTTGTTTTAAATATCACCCGGCTCTGAGAGAGGGCGGTGATTGAGGGAGGCGTGCTGGACGTGTGAAACACATCACCGGTGTTTTAGCCCTCCGTGTGAGTTACAGAGACTGGCGTCATTCCTCCCTGAACTATGTGTTTGTAAACAGCTACTATGACACATGTGCGACATCAGTACTGCTTTATTTTTAACCATATCTCCATCATGGTCAGCCTCTTGCGATGACTTCACTTGTTGCAATGTTTTACCAGCAACACAGTAATAACGTTACAGGAAAAAATAACTAACTGTGTAATACAATACAGCATGAAAATATTTAAAGATGCATTACAGTTCAAAAAGAATGGAATGTCCACATGTGGCCCAATATATTTATTAAAAATGTAAAAAAAACTTTCATGTAATAAATAAAAACTTTCATGTAAGTTGATGTGTGATGGTAATTTGTACAGTTTTGGCCAAAAACAAGACAGGCAGAAGCAGTATATATATATATATATATATATATATATATATATATATATATATATATATGTTATGATTATATGAGTTAACACACACACACACACATATTCTTTTCAACATTGATAATCATTTAATATAATAATAAATGTTTCTTGACCATCAACTCATTATATTAGAATATATTTAGTATAAATTATGGGAAATTACATATTATTTTCTCCTTTTCTACTTTACTTTTCCTCAAAATAATGTATTTTCGATGTAAGATAGAAATGCGATAATAAATATTTCAGAAGTACTTGGTGCTTCACCAAATATTTTAATATTTTGATATGTACATATGTTTTTTTTATCAATAAATGTAATTACATATACAGAGGAAAGTCACATGTAAGATTTAAGGTAAGGGTCAAAGGTTAGGATGACGGTTTAGATGTAACAACATAATTTGATGTAAAACAAATGCATTATGAGTATATTATCCAATTTTTTTCTGTTTTATTTATTTATTTATTTGGTTTTATTTTGGTGTTAAATTCAAAGCATTCAAATTTTCTGTGTCCAGTCTAATCGTTGCCATTCCTGTTACTGTTATTCACAAAACTGATCTGGTCCAAGTTAAGTTTCTGCAGACATCTGGTGGTGACTAAACGTATGTGCACTCAAGTTATTAATTCATGACAATTCGATTAGATTCAGATATAGAACCATTTTATTGGTCAGGTGTGTTCACATGCATGACAAATTTGTTATTGATTCCAGAAGCTTCAGTACTTTCTGGTGCACAGGCAATTTCATTAGGACAAACAATACTTTTGAGGCCTAACTTCTTAATCATAAGCAGTTAAATCCCGCTTTTTGTTATTTTTAGTGGGGCTGTGGGTTTTATCACCTGGAAAAGAATTCTTCACACCTCTGGTGTTGGAGTTAACAGGTAGACACATGGTAAAACAAGATGTGTTTGCAGCTGCACTTGCCTGCCGACTTTAGGGTTTAAGTGCACATGGAAGGTGTCAAAAATGACACTTACTGTCTGAGAGGGTGAGATCTGTTCAGTTCACAAAATAAAATGTTCACAAGGATCTGCTGAATGTTGCTGTCAAAAAAAAAAAAAAAAAAAAATGTTAATGCTTGTTAATGATTGTGTTGATGATTGAATTTCCAAGACTTTTCCAGTTCCCGGTGGGTTGTATTTTTTTTTTTTTTTTGGATTAGGATTTAATTTTGGATTTAAAAAAACTTTTGCAAAGATTGTACTTGCAGAGAGTAATTTCTGACTTTAAAAATATACAGCTCAGCATAACTAGAAAAATATGTTGTCACTACAGAAATTTCCATGATTTTTAATTTTGAAATTTTCCGGGTATTTCCCTTTTTTCCATTAGTGTGGGAACCCTTTTTATATTTAAAATCTTTTAAAGTCATATTTGGAAAAGATTGATCACAACTGTTATATACAATATATCAAAACAGTTAGTTTTTTTGCACATTTTATTTTCATATTCACTTCCAAACACATCTGACAGTCACTGCAAACTATTTACACAATGACATTTTTTCTCTGAAGTACAACAAATTATACATGATGCTGAATAATCGAGACAAACATCAGACGTGACACAATCTCAATTTAAAGTGCAGTACAGTCCCTGTTTTCCAAATGCTTTTGCTTACAAAAAGGGCTGTCAAAAAAAATAAATGAATGAAATCAAGCCTTTGAGATGTGTTGAAGTCTAATTGCTGCATTGGTTTGCTTGTAAAAGACGACAAAAAAAAAAAAAAAAAAAAAACACTAATATGTTGCATATTACTGTGTTTCCCAAATGCATCACATTGAGGTTGGGTCATAAGTGCTCTCATTTATGATAAACAGTGTGGTTTCCCTTGTTTTTAATCTCACTGGTTTCATAATTAATGCTTATAATGCTCTGAATGCTTTGACAGTGGCGCCCACTAGTGTACATGATTAACAGCTTTAGTTTTGCAGTCTGGTTCAGTTTAGATATATGCTTTCTAAAGAAGTAAAATTTAGAATTAAGTGCAAAGTAAATATAACAGTAATTTATCTGTATCCGCAAACATAACAGAAAGCTCACGGTGCACAATAATGGGGACCAATGTGTCGTTTCTGATACGTCAGACATGCCCAAGATTGCCTTTAGAAGTTTCACAGCAGCAACCTATGTGGAATTGTCAAGATATATGCATAACCACTAAATATAACATTGAAACAACATGCAAAGTTATTACAGACTGAAAATGTTATAACAGGCTCTCCTGAACGAGGTCTTCGTGACACTGAGCATGTTTCTGGAGAGTTAATAACACTCTTAAATAATAATATGTAGTAATAAGACATATAGGCATCCCTTGCTGCATAATATGTGGTTTAACTAAACAAAACCCTCAAAATGCTCCACAGTTTATGCTTCCAAAGAAATGTGTAAACTGCACATACACCAATCCTATACACATATACTGTACTGTATATCTCCCAATCACTCTTTCTCCCTTAACTTCATACAGAATGTCACTCTAAATTATTGCATGAAACTGTATGGGCCAAATTGCATTAGCATAAACAGGGTGTGTTCTCCTCCTGTCCTCCAGCGAGCTGTAAGAAGCTGCTCTCACTTGGCTGTTTCAGTCTCAGTGGCTTGTGATTCTTCAGCCTGTAGGCCAGCGTGAGGAAAATGGCATCTACGTGCTCTTTTTCTGCAGGGTCTCTTGCAGACGTCTCAAAAAGCGGGAGGTTGTAGCTGTCAGCCAGCCGCTGAGCTAAAAATGTGGACACCTCTCTCGCTCCTCTTAAGTCACATTTGTTCCCAACTAGGATGCGGGGGACCATGGGAGGGACTGAGTGACGGCTGCACTCCTCAATCCACTCCGGCAGACTCTCAAATGAAGCCAGGCTGGTCACATCATACACAAAGATGATGGCATGGACGTTTCGGTAGTAATGCTCCACCATACTCTTCCTGAAGCGCTCCTGTCCCGCTGTGTCCCAGATCTGCAACTGAGAATGAGAGTGCAATTTGCATCATTGTAGATATTAAATTCAGACCAGGACTAGTTGTCATAAAGATCTCAGCACTTTTGAGTCCAAAGTCCTATTATACACACATCACATATGACAATTCTGACTACACATTAATAAAATTCTAATATAAGTAAATAATAGTTATACTACTCTATTTAAAGAATACTACACCATTTAAAATAATATAAAGTGTTGTTTTGCTACCACTGAATGGATAACAGTCAACAATACACACAGTACATCCATTGTTAAGAAGCATGCCATATAAATACTCGTTATTCATGGTCAAAAATGATATTTACAGCTTTCTAGATCTGTGAAATAAACTCTACTGCACAGAACCTTACCTTTATGTTTTCTCCATCAAGTTGCAGGGTTCTCTCTCTAAAATCTACTCCGATTGTTGCCTCGGGATTTTGGAGAAATTTACCACCGCAAAACCGGTAAGTTAGACACGTCTTTCCAACATTTGAATCCCCAATCACGATTATTTTAAAGACCCTCGCCTGAGCACTGTCGTATTCCTGACACGAGTCATTGGCCAGACTTTCTCTTGTGTAAATCGTCGCGAAATCATTGTTGCTCGTTGTGTTTTCTATTGCCATAGCTCTGATACTCGGGAAATATCGCGAGAGGATAAGAACGAGATCTTAACGTGAACTCCCGTAACATTTGCTCATTTAAAAAAAAAAAAAATAATAAAAAGGTGTAAAACGCCCGAGGCTGAAAAAGTACTGAATAAAATGATTTGTATAAAGTATAAACGGACTTTATTAATAGTAACAACCCTTTAAATTAGATTACATAAACGTGATAATTCAACAGACTAACATTTAAACAACGAAAATAAGCAAACAAATACAGAAAATTGGTAAAACGAGGTAGGGTACAACAGGGCTGATTGATTGCTCAAAGGTGTATATTTTGTACATTTACTGTTAGCAGAATAATAAGGTGTACTAGTTATAGCAAACTTGAAAGGTAATGCCCCAAGATATTAGGAATAAACAGTAAATGCTCCATCCTTCCTGAAGGATGGTTTATTTTAATAATGCATCTAAAAGCTATCTTGCTATATCAAAAGTGTATTAAACTTTTGCCCCATATCACCTCAACCAATGAGTCCTTTATATTTGAAACCTCATTTATCATGTATTTTCACATTAATTAATTCCCCCATCAATATTAAAAAAAAAATTCTGATCATTATACACTTTGAGACCAGAAATAAACACATTTTCTTTAAGAGGGGCTGTTAGCCCCATTGTACCCTGTTCAAGATTCCAGCATAATACTGTTCTTTATTTATGATCTTCAAAGACTGGCAGAGTCAAAATACTAACAATTCTTTGTACCAATTTATAATCCTGAGACAAGGTATCATTCACTGGCCATATATCATAAAGGTAAGCATTTGTTTAATAATACTCATAACAGCATGAATTTCAAGTAGGTTCAACCCTGGCTGCTGTGGCATGAGCCACATCGAAACAGGCTAATGCTTTCAACACCTATATCTCAAAATACTTTGCAACATATTCACATTTGTGACCCTGGACCACAAAACCAGTCATAAGGATTTTTTTTTTTAATTGAGATTTATATGGTTTGTTATGAAAGGATGATATTTGGCCGAGATACAACTATTTGAAAATCTAGAATCTGAGGGCGCAAAAAAAAATAAAAATAAAAAAATCGCCGTTAAAGTCCAAACGAAGTTCTTAGCAATGCATATTACTATTCAAAATTAAGTTTTGATATATTTATGGTAGGAAATTTACAAAATATCTTCATTGAACATGATCTTTACTTGATATCCTAATGATTTTTGTCATAAAAGAAAAATTTATAATTTTGACCCATACAATGGCTATTGCTACAAATATACATGTGCTACTTATGACTGGTTTTGTGCTCCAGGGTCATATTTGGCTCTTTTATGCTCAGTTCCACATTTGACACTTTAGAACTGCATCGACTACCAATTTTCATCTGAAAATGAGCTTGAGCTGCCAGAGTCCGAGTCTGCGTCAGTCAATCCATCAAAGTCCCAGTCAGCGCTGGAGCCGCTGTCATCATCCTCTTCTGAGATGAAATTCTGACCGGACCCCAAGCACGCAGTATAAACCCGGGTGGAGAGGCTTATGGATCCGAAGGACGATCCAAACATGGTGGCCACGTTTTTCCATGAGTCTCGAGTGGGATCGTATTCATGTATAACAAGCCTGTTCTTATTGTGATGGACTATTGCAATAGTTAGAAGAAGCAGTTTGCTGTTGTGTTGCACAACTTGGTAGTTGAGAGCGCTGCTGTCAATGGGAATATCTCCAATCCGCCTCCATTCTCCACGAGCTGGGTTATAGGCTTTAACTACGGGGATATCGCACAAACATATAATCTGCTCCTGAAAAACACAAGCTTTGTGGAGTTTACTGCGTTTCAGAGAGCCCCGTTGGAGCCAGAGGTTTTTCTTCGGCTCGTAGCTAAGCATCCTCCTCTTGTTCACCACATAAAGCCGCTCGTTTATCGTCACAACCTGCATCTTTCCCAAAGAATGCGGCAAAGGGGCCACAAAACCCCATTGGTTCCTCTGAATGCTGTAGCATTCTACTTCCTTGAGCCTGGCATCCGATAGCGGATCTCTGCCTCCCACAACGTACAGATGCCCATTGAGGTAGCCCATGTAGGAGTGCACTCTTCCGAGAAGTCTTTCTGCAAGCTCATGCCAACAGTTTAACAGAGGATTGTAGACCCAGAAGTGCTTGGACAGGTGCGAGGCGAGATACAGATTGTTCTCTGGCGTGGTGCACACCAAAAACGTCTCCATAGGAGAGCGTTTGAAGTTCTGATTGGTGAGGTTAATGACCGGGGACGCCATAGAACAGATGTCGTCCGTATAGGGATCATAGCACATGAAAGGCTCATTTGGCCGTCCGAAGAAAAGCACCATTTCTTTTGCACTCTTGCCGATTCTTTGTTTGGCAGCATGTACGCTCATTGAAATCGTAGCACTCGGCTCATCGCCAGCCCCATCTAGGACTTTCGAAAGATATTTCTTCATAAAAGGCTTAGATTTAAGGCTATCTAGATAAACCCTGTCTTTCTCTGAAAATAAAGACCATCGCACGCATCTAAGGACCTCCAGCGCATCTTCAGCGTCCGCATGCGGATTATTCTCAATCCACTGAATTGCAAACGAACACACTTTGCGTTCGCAGTCCACGTCCAGAGAATCCAATGTGAGGATCTCTTTAATCTGCTTCAGGTCCAGCTCACAGAGCTCTCGCACACTCGCACTGAGCTGGACGAAGTTCTTCGCGATGAACGCCTGAGCCTTGCTCTTCAACTCCAGATTGTCAAAAGTGTCAGCAAACTTCAAAATCCCTGCACAGTTAGAAAGCTCCAGCCTTCTTGTCATGAAGTTAGCACACGCTTGCCGGATGTACTCCAGCTGCAGCATGTTGGCAGCTGTATAAAGCCTTTGCACGTTGCCTTCAGTGATTGTCACTTTGCCAGTGTAGCAGTAATCAATGATGACAGCCATTGAATGGGCGTCCACATCATGAATGGTGACTCTTCTCTGAGTGCTCTCATACAGTCCTCCTGTAAACATGCTCTTGAAATAAGGGCTCGCTGCTGCCAGTATATTTCGGTTGCACTGGAAAACTTTTCCTGAGGAAACACTTTGATCCGGATCGAGCTCCACTTCGATAGTCACGTCGACTAACAGCTGCGAGTCGTAAAATAATTTCAGCTCTCTCATCAAACTTAAAGCGTGATTTGTGTCCTCAAGCTCCTCGGGACCAGCGAAGCAGTTCACCGAAGCCATGCTCAGCCCTTTTTCTCCGTCTGAACGCAACTAAATCCTGTCAGTTAGCGGCATCAGATCTCCCTCAGCTCTAATGTGAGGTCTCAAAGTGTCATGAAAACAACAAGCTGTGAGCTGCGGGCACCGCTTCTTTGTTGCCTGACAATGCAGACATGTTTCATGAATGAAACGCGGTCCTTTTTCACTCTACTGAATTGTTTTCAGGACAAACGATCGGCGGCGGAGATGTCCGTTTAATTTCATTTCGTTCGGTTTCTGATCTTGAGCAATCGACGTTGCGCGTCTCACTCTAGCATGCTGCCGCAGCGCACGGCGCTGATTGGTCACATCGGCTGCGTCACGAAGTCTGCTCAGCTGCCTATATAGACAGCATTTATGGGAAGCGTAGGACAGTGCTCTCCTACCAAAAATGCTGTCCGCGGCTATGCGACTCAACAATGCCTTCTAGGTAGGCAATTCAGTACGATTTTAGACGTAGCCGTTCTCCGCGCTCTGTATTAAGTTCGGTTGGCCTGCTAAAGCTTTGTTCACAATGACATATCCTCAATAATATTTAGTTTTAAATATTAAATATTCGTTTTAAAATAGCAAGTATTGCAATTCATGACATTTGTATATATATCCACACACACATATCCCCTTGAAAAGCAGTTAAATCTGAAATTGAATGCTCAGATAAACCATTCCAGTCTGATAATTTTATGAGCATTTTTAAATCAGATTATTACTCAGATGCTATACATATATAATTTTATCTTAAATTTTTAATCTAATTCTAATTATATTACTTTAATTAGAATATACATTTTATATATATATATATATATATATATATATATATATATATATTTTTTTTTTTTTAAATATATATATTATTATATATTAGTATTAGTATATATATTAGTATTTTTAAATCTGATTATATTACTTTAATTAGAATATACATTTAATATATATATATATATATATATATATATATATATATATATATATATATATTTTTTATTACTTTAATTATATATATAATTAAAGTAATATAATCAGATTTAAAAATACTCATAAAATTGTCAGACTGGATAGTCATGGTTTATTTGAGCATTCAATTTAAGTAGATTTAACTGCTTTTCAAAGGGGATTAGGGTCACCAATAAAGCAGCACTGCAGTTTGGCCTGAACACATTAAAAATCTAGTGCTTACAACACTGACTGAGAAAGACACAGTTATGATCTTTTTATTATCGAAACCACAAAACATAAGTAAATGCATTTTGAATATACGGTAAATGTAAACATATTGTATGAGAGTTTGATTGAATGATAGAAGAATAAATAGAATTTGAATCATGTAACTGAATAAGTAGTAACAAGAAGAATGGTTTCATGAGGTGTGTGTAAAAAGTATTGAATATTAAAACTATTGGATACTATTGAATATTCTTCTAATGTCTAAAAGTCTGAGGCCACATTGAAAATTTGGATAATTCTCAAATCATGCTGGATAAAATTAACATGAATTAACATTATCATGAGAATAACATACTTTATACTTGTGAACAGTGTGAACTGAATGTAATGTTTTCAGACACTTAATTAACACGTTAATTACAATTAAATGAAAATGTATTCTAATTATGAAATGCACTTAGCTAATAGGAAAACTATATTTTTAAGATTTGAAGTAAACTACAAGTGTACAGTCAATACAATTTGTAATGAAAAATAATACAAATATAAGTTTAGAACAGCATTTTCACTATCAGACTTTTAGCTCACATAATTTTCTTTGCCAAATAGTCTTAGTTATAACTGCGATTAAGCACATTAATCCTGCTCAAGGCGTCCTTGTTGTCTATGGTCTTGTGGACGGTAATGATGAAGGGGAAGGCAGAGGGCAGCTCGACTCTGCGGCTGAGCTTCTGGTGACCCCAGTGCAGGCAGCGCAGCCTCTCAGCCAGATCACGACGGCCCACACGCTCAAGACCGTCCTGCAGGAGCTTGGTTTTGTTCGGTTTGTCCCAGGAACGCTCATACCTATCAATCAATAACACAAATCATCAGAGCTACCACCAATTAATACCAACACGACTCTCATAGAAAAAAAATAAAGGCTAAATTAAACATTACATTTAATAATGTGTTGGATTAATACACACCATGATTCCAGCATTCTCTGAGCCTGAACCCTCTTTTCTTTGGATGTGGCATGAAACTGTCTGACTTCATTTCTGGTGAATCCCAGTTCAAATGCTAGAACAGTCCACTCAAACCCCAACTGCTTAGCAAACTCCTGCACAGATTTCAGATTGATCACCGCATCCTAAAGGACAAAGTACAGTATGCATGGACATATAATGGGGAAAAAAAACTGCAGTATTAATAATGATATTGTAGAGATGACTCACCTCTTGTGCCTTGTTTGGCATTTTATCCACTTACACAAGGATTCTATTTGGTTCCACAGGCAAGAAACAAAAGCTATAATGCAAAGTCTGTCAGAACAGTACCTTCTAATGTCTTTCTACTTGAAATGAATTAAATTCACAATCCAAATACATAATTTAAAACACTTACAAATTTGTGCTGTTGTCGCATATGCGATTGGAGCGGTCATTGGTTGTCAGAGAGACTGTCCAACACAAACCTGCCTGGTTAAAAATTAAAATATCACATAGTTCACTCAAGCTTTTACATTTTACAGTGAGAGTAAGTGAGCATAATTTTGAAAATTATTGCAGTTTAACACATAAGGGTTTGTTTAATAATTAATCATACAACAACGCTAAATGATTATGTGTTTATAGACATATTATACTATATATTTAACAGCAATATTGTAAAATATTGTAAAATGATCTCAATTTTAAAAGGATAGCAATATATTTAATCATGTCTGCCAACTTGACAAATATAATTATGTAGTGAATTTTGCTTTCGCCAACCTAAGGAGGCGAAATAGTGTAGTGATGTGTACTCACGTCACAGGTGACGTTATGATTTTTGGATCAGGTGTCACTTAAGGTGTGGTTAGGAGTACATCACATAAGAAAGATTGGTGGGATACCTAACTTGTAGAACCTTACTGACTTATCAACACAAGGAAGACACAAGTGTAACAAAATAAATTTTATTAACAAAAGATAGACAAAAGTAATCAACAACTACTAAATGAATACCATGAATGAAAAAGGAATAAAGTGCATAAGATGCATAAAATGCAAGTGATTATGTTGGATGTTGCTATGTCAGAGCTACGTTATCTGGAAAGATAAACTGTTGCTACTTTGAAACAAATAAGGTGAAGAACCTTATTATGCATCAAACAAATACCTGAAAAATTATTTGTTATCTACTGCAATCAGCTATATAACATCTAATGTCAATTAGAAAAATCATATACTTATAATACACAACAATGCCAAGGTCTCTGGAAGAGGTTTGGATAGGTGATAGTTATGTTCTCTGTCGGTGAGTGAGCAGTCCGGTGGCGGTGACTTCATCCACTGGTTGTGTTGGTAACAATGCAGTGGGGAAAGGAGCAGGAATCCGTTTCGACAGCCTTGAACACGAAGCGCTGGAGGATGCTGATCTGGAGCACCAAAGGGTCCTGAAATCTGGAACACGCAGATGTGACTCTGAAGTAGGTGCAGAAGGTCCTTAGCCTGGAACACGCAAGCGAATGTACCTTGGAGTGAAGGTTTGCTCGCCGGAGCTTAACCTTGTTGCAAATGTCTGTGTGTCTTCTGCCTCTCTGGGCTAGAGACTCAGAATTTGTTCGATCCACTTTGTCTCTCTAGGATGGAGACTCAGGACGTGCTGCATCCGTTGTTGTCTCGCTGGACGAAGACTCTGAATGAAGTTTGAACGTAGATTATCTCTTTCCTCACAGGCTGGAGGCTCAGAATGTGGTCGTATCTGTTGCTGCTTCAAAGCTGCAGACTCAGGACTTGGTATCTGTTGTTGCCTCTTCCCTCACGGCCAGAGGTTTCTGTGTTTCTGTTAGAGTCTCTCCCTTTCGGGACTCAGAACGGAGGTTGATCTGCTATTGTCTCACCCTTGCAGGGCTCAGACTCAGAACGGGTTGTTTCTGTTGCTGCCTTCCCTGTAACAGGCCGGAGACTCAGAACAAGGAGTGTCTTTTGGGAAGGTACCTTTATCTCTTTCCGATGTGGAGGAGATTGCAATCTGGCGCTTCTCCGTTTCCAGGCTGTGATTGGCTATTTCCATCAGAGACGGGGGACACGGTGTGGCCCACCCTTCTTTCCTCCTGTGGAACTTATTTGCATAGTCCAAACACACATTTAGAAAAGTGTCACTAAAGTTTTACCAATGCATCATTCACTTACCAAACCACAACCAGAATACCTTTGGCAATGTTACGAACACATTAAGTCCAAACATGATGGAAGAAGATTGAACTGTCATGCATGCATTCATTTGTCCATTAACAGCTGAGTTTGTGTAAGATGTTGCACTACACATCGCTGTCACTGAGAATACTTATTTCTCTGAATAAGTATGAGATGTGTGTGTTGTAGTGTGCATCATTTTTAAGGTTTGAAAACATAGTTATGAATGGATTTGGATGGATCTCTGTGATCTCTCTTTGTTTCACACACTGCTGCTGTATCCAGAGGTCCTAAGGAATTTTTATGGCGGTCACAAGCCAAAACCTTAGGAATCAGTCTGTTGGTGGGTGAAGGGCAGAAACTACATTTTGATCAATGAGAAGTCCTGTCCTTCCTGGGCTTTGTTCCAAAGGTCTTCTTCTTGCCCTCTCAGAGGTGTCTGGCCATTGTCTTGGCATCTGTATCTGATGGCTTTGGACAGTTTGCTTATGTTAGTCCACCGAGATCCAATCAAAATGTAACAAACCTTTGTCCACTATAGTGGTCAGAGAGGGGCCCTGCCATAAACTGGGCCCTGGAATGTGCTGTCCACTACATTTACAATAATAGTATTGTGACATTTATAAAAGTTACATTTTTCACAGATTTTTTTTTTTTTTTTTGTACAAAATGTAAAACTACAGTATATTGTCAGTGGATCTAGTTCTTCAGCTGAACTGGTTCTATGCATTTGTTACATGTTAAGTTAGAATAGCTGCAAGTCCAGACCTCTTCTCTTCTTTAATGGTTGAACTCCAGATCCTCCAGCCTGCACAGTTAAAAAAAATAAATAAATAAACAAAAAAAAGCCAAGATGTACTTGGACAGTTGTGCATAAATATTTGAAAAAAGACTGAGGTCATTATTGTTGAACAGTGCATTTGATTTAGGTTCTGGAGTAAAGAATTGGGATACCGTGTTAATTTAATGTTGTCACATGACCATTCTTGCCACATTTTCCATTGTAGCATGCATGTAGATGAAGAAAGTCAACCATGAAAAAAAAAAAAAAAACACGGAAGACCAGCATCAGAAACACAGTGATCTCCTATTCTATTCAAATGAAACTCATTCAAATTTTGTTAAAAAAATTTGGATTACTGAACCTACCGTGTTAATGTGGTTACACTTATTTTACAGGAAAAAAAATGTCTTGATGCACTTGAACACTTTAATACAATATTTGAATGTAATACATTTTCTAGGGTGACCATACATGCCATTTTACCAGGACGCATCCTGGCCAGGATTTCTATATTGCTTTGATTCAAAGTACCTTGAGAGCGTTTTGAAAACATAAGGAACTGATGTCATACACCGATCGGTCTGCACACGCAAACAAAGCCAAAACTTAAATATTATAGGCAATATAGAAATCCTGGCCAGGACACGTCCTGGTAAAATGGCACGTGTGGTCACCCTACATTTTCCATTGTGGCGTGCATGTAGATGAAGAAAGTCAACCAGAAGACCAGCATCAGAAACACAGTGATTTTCTCATTCTATTCAAATGAATTGCATTCAGATTCTGTAATAAAATTTGGATTACTGAACCTACCATGTTAATTTAATGTTGTCACATGACCCACATTTACCACTGTGGTGCTCAAACAGTGGAGAGTCATGCACAACATTGAACAGAAAAGCACACACAAAATCCATGCCTTAAACAAGTTTACAATACAATCTGTCTACAGATGTATAAATGACCTGCACAATATTAATTAAATGCCTTTAATGCTCCAATTAAGTGTTTACAGCTTGTGTTAAAGCAAACGGTGTCAATTACCTTTTGTTTGGTTGCAGTCACATGACTCTTCCTCCACATTTACCATTGCGGTGCTCAGAACAGTGGCGTGGAGAGAGTCATGCACAGAAATAAACAGTAGACTAATATCAGACAGACACTGTAAAGAAAAAAATGTTTTGCTGCACTTGAGCACTTTAAAACAATATTTGTTCATATTAATTGCATTCAGATTTTGTAATAAAAGTCTACAATATCTATCTATCGACCTATATTTAAAAATAAACGTTTACAGCTTGTGTTAAAGCAAAGAGTAGTAATCACCTTTTGTCTGTTGTCACATGACTTCCTCCACATTTATCATTGTGGCACTAAAGAAATAGACAAAGACTACTAGGCTATCATACACTCACTTATTTTACAGGGGGAAAAAATGCCTTGATGCACCAGAACAATTTAATACAGCATTCGGATGTATTAAAATTAATTGCATTCAGATTTTGTAATCAAATTTGGATTACTGAACCTACCGTGTTAATTTAATGTTGTCACATGACCCACATTTGTGACGCTCAAACAGTGGCGTGTAGAGACAAGCACAATATGAAACCTTTTTTTTTTTAGACAAATTATTCATGTTGCATTTTAACACACATAAACAGAACTTTCTCATGTATTAATTCATTAAATAATAGTTAATTAATCTAAATATGGGATACTGCACTTACCGTATTCATTTAATTCTTTTCAATGACCTTTGCATTTGCCACTGCAGTGACTCAAACATAGAAGACCAGAACTTGAGATAGCCTATTTCATAAATATGATTTGGTGATTAAAAAAAAAAAAAAAAAAAAAAAAAAAGCTAAATAAATGATTATTTCACGTTTTTCTACAGATTTACCCTGATGGTAAAAGATAGCCTATCTTGTTTGTCCTAGTCGCACACAAGAACTAAAGAAAAGCTAATATTCAGTTCAGTGTATTATGTCATAACAGAAATAGAATGTTTATGTAGGATATAATCAAGATTTAATTTGTGTGGATTATTTGGTTTTATTTAAAAAAAAAAAATAAAAAAAATAAAAAAAGTTATGTGAATTTCCGATTTAAACAGCTCTGACAAGGTGATATGTGGCCGGCCAATATTAAACACACAAAAAGTACATTTACCGTTACATTTTCCGCCTTAATCTAATAATTACGCACATAATAAAACCCATCGCTTTAGGCAGGTACCAAATATGAGTGTCATGTCATAAAATGTTTTTAATATGACTGAATTTGTATTTAACGTGATCACAATTTAATAAAAACGTTAGATAGTCTACTTAGCCTATAAGGCTTTCATTTACAATTCAAATAGCGAGTGAATGACAGGCTACAGAAAGAGAGCAAAAAACATTTACATTATCAAAGAACGTTCAGTCTAGTGCGAGCTCTCAGAAATAAATAAATAAATGAAATAATAAAAACTCCCCTTAACTTTCTGATATTGTTCAAAAAAGAATCTCTAACTTTATGTAGGCCTACATCTGCACTTTGTTGTTTATTCAGAGAAAATTCACAAAACTCAGGCGTTTCAGCAATGACTAATCTGAACACCTCTGATTGGTCATTGCATTTTTTTAGCTCAACAGAATCGTGTGTGATTGGTTAAAATGTGTTACGCTGAAGAAAAAAAAAAAAAAAAAAAACGTAAAAAATTTGTCACAAAATATATCGCCCATATCTGCTAAATGATTATATAAATATAACTTCCTTGTTTGTCGATAGTATCTCAAGATGGTGCATACCAAATCGTGTGCAAATCAGACAAACAGCCTAGAACGAGTTCGAAAGGTAGGTTTTTCCAAAATTTTAAATACTCTCTTCAATATAGTAATTCAGTTTTCCCAATACAGTGCGAAACATTTCTAAACATTATATTTCAGTTCAAAAGCCTTTTATTCAACACAAGAAAAACACACTATCCATTCCACTCCATCATAAACCAGTTCTTTAAAAAAAGAAAAACAAATGTTACCATTTGATGTGCAAATGTCTTGTCCACAGTGCTCTGTATCACGAGCATCATGTAAACATACAATCTGGAATGGCTGCCATTTACTCTAGGCTGCATTTGTACTTCAACAGTGTTTTACAGTCCATTTCGTCTGCTTTTACAAATGCATCAGATCACCCACATAATTCACTTGCCATATGTTGCAACATAATTGACAACATTATTAAAAAAGGAATGCAACTTGCGCAAAAGAAACCAATCAGGTACTAGTCTGGCAATACTGGTTATCTAATGTAACAATGCAAGTTAACAGTAAAAGTGCTATTTGAGAGACAATGACTTATGCTTATTAAATTATAACATCTACCAAAACCAATACTGTCCTTATCTTCATATCTAATTATTAATATCATTTGACAACTGGTTTCAATGGTTAAAAAATTGTGCTGCAATTAGGCAAATTATTTGCACGTAAACACTTGTATGCATAATGCTCTGGGTTTCAGCCATTAGGCATATTGCAGTGGTGCTGTATTGCATTTGTTAACAGTGCTTTTCAACTTTGAATCACTTGATGTTATCTTATTTCCACTTCAGGTCTAGTTGTGCCCAGTTGTGCCCAGCCAGCTGGGCCTGAGACATTTAAGGTCTGAGCAGTTTAATAGCAGCCGTCCCTCCAGCTGCCGTCACGCAGGGCGCTCAGAGCAGAGACACTCTTCGGCGGGGTCAGTAAACTGCAATGACAGTGACTAGTGTTAATGACAGCAATACTTCAGTCTATTATACATTAGTGTATATAAAATATCATTATCATTTATCAATAAGAATCAATTTTTTACCATCATGAACTAACAATGAACACTTTTTAACCAATTCTTGGTTAATGTAAATTTCTACATATATTAATACATTTTAACTCAAATTTCAAGTTGTATAAATAAACATGAGTTGCATTATAATGAATTATGAACAAATATAAATTAACAATGGAATACTGTATATGAAATTAAATATTTTTAAACCTTTTTAAAACATTAAGCTATTCTGCTGCTCAAAAGATTTCGTTTTCGAAAGAAGTCTGTTATGCTCATCAAGGTTGCATTTATTTGATAAAAATACAGTAAAAACAGAAATATTATTATAATCTAAAATAACTGTTTTCTATTTTAATATATTTTAAAATGTAATTTATTCTTCTGATCAAAGCTGAATTTTCAGCATTACTCCAGTCTTCAGTGTCATATGATCCTTCAAAAATCATTCTATTATGCTGATTATGCCTACAGATTATTATCAAAACAGTTGTGATACTTAATGTTTTTGTGGAAACCATATGTTTTTTTAGGTTTAATAAAATAAAATAAAAAGTTCATAAGAACAGCATTTATTTGAAATAGAAATCTTTTGTAACATTATAAATGACTTTACTATGTCACTTTTGATCAGTTGAATGCATCCTTATTAAAAGTAATAATCTCTTACAAAAAAAAAAAAAAAGAAAAAAAGATCAATCTTACTAAGTAAATTGTAGATTGAATATATCCACTAGGGAGTTCTAAGAATCAATAATTCCTGTCAGTATTTTTAGGGCTGTCAAATATTACAAATTTTAATTGAACTAATTCCATGATATGCTGATTAATTAATGAAAAAGAAATTGCAATATCAATTTTTTGCTGAGAAAAGCCTCTAAATCAAGTTGTTTTTGCAGATAAATCAATTATTGAATTACAAAAAGTGACTTCAAGTCAATATATGGTTTGTTTTATGTCCATGTCATTAAACATAAGCCTAACACTATTTTGCAGCCAACAACAATTAATTTTTTTCTGAGTTTGTCTAAAGTTTACTGGTAACTACATGTACATTTGCTTCAATGAATATGAAATTTGGTAATTAACAGTAAATGTTTAACAATAAAACACTTATCCTCTCTGGAACAGCTAAAATATATATTATAAAAAGCAAACAGTACATCCTGGATGAGAAGCCCATAAGCGAATGTACAGTAACACATTCACAAAAGTAGAGGAGGAAAAATTGTGAATAATTACCTGCGCGTGGGCTGGGCAATTTTACTGCGTGAGGCCCCGCTTGTCCCAACAAAGGAAGCAGGCCGAGGTAGAGCGCTGCGACTGGAGGAGGGGGCGCTGGGTTTGCTGGGGAGAGGGATGCTGCTGCTGCTGCTGCTGCTGCTGCTGGGGATAGAGTTGAGGCTAACAGAGGAAGGCATTGTGGTGGCACTCTGGATGGTAGGGCTCACGTAGGCTGTGGCTTTCAGAGGAGGCCGTGTTGAGAAGTTGCCCACGCTCTGAACTCGCTGCAGTAACTGCCCCGGAGAGGGAACTGAGATTGAACAGAGAGCAATAAAATTTGAGGTTCATGACAAAGTACGATATAATCAGCTACTAAGATAATTATTATCATTTAATGTGATGTTTGGACTTACTTGCAGACTGTATCTTTGTTAGACCACTGTGGGAATCAAAACTCTGACTGTTTCGAAGTAATGACATAGATGAGGATGATGTGGCAATGTAACCGGTCGGAGCAGAAACATTAGGCACACTGATGACACTGGGAATGCTGGGAGCTCGAATTAGGTTTGGCATGCTCCTCCGTAGCTTGTCTGAAAAAAGTAAGGCAATGCATGCATATACAATGCAATTATTACTGTTTTGAATACATGAAAACAAACTTAATTAAAAGCTTAAAAAACTGAAATTATATTTATTTTTTCTATTCTATAACTATTGTTTCTATGGAAGAAGAGTTTTAGTTTTAGAATATGCATGCATACGTGTGCACACACACACACACACACACACACACACGTCTGGTCAGCTATCCTTGTAGGGACTCTCCATAGGCGTAATGGTTTTTATACTGTACAAACCGTATTTTCTATCGTCCTACACCAGCCCTACACCTAAACCTACCCCTTACAGGAAACTATGTGCAATTTTACTTTCTCAAAAAAAAAATAAAAAAATAAAAATAAATCATTCTGTATGATTTATAAGCTTTTGTACCCATGGGGACCTCAATTTAGGTCCCCACCGTGACACGAGTCTCCATGAGTCTGTGTGTATGCAGGTTTAAGTCCCCACCAGGATATATAAACCTGTACACACACACACACACACACACACACACCTTAAAGACAAACCAAGTTTTAAAATAAATAAAACATACAAAATCTTATAAATAAATTTTAAAAAATCTTATTTTAATTAACTTCCTGAACAGCTGTCATTGTTATTTAGGAACCAGGGTTGCCACTTGAAAAACCAAGTGGTCTTGCAGTGGTCTTTTTTGGAAAACCTGGATATTATAAGTGTGATTTCCAGACCTGGAAAAGTCATGGACATTTCAATACTATTAAAGGGGTCATATGATGCGATTTCAAGTTTTCCTTTGGAGTGTTACAAGCTGTTTGTGCATAGATAAGATCCCTGAAGTTGCAAAGACTAAAGTCTCAAAACCAAAGAGATATTCTTTATAAAAGTTAAGACTCGACCACGCCCACCTAAAATAGCTCATTCTAACACGCCCCCACATGTCTACGTCACAGTGTGGGGAGATTTGCAAAACACCGCCCAAATGTATACGCAAAGAAAGAAGGCGGAACTATTATTCTCGCTGTAGTGTTGTTGCTGCCACCGGCGCCATGTCCTGGAGACTCTGTGTTTCGTCGTGAAAGCGAAATTACTTTGTTTTGGCTTCCAAAAGAGGACACAACTAGAAATCAGTGGTTAAGCTGTATTTACAACACTGTTCCAGAACAGTTCAACCCAAATATTCGAGTGTGTGCAGCGCATTTTACAGAGGACTATTTCCTGAACCTGGGAGTAGCCTGTCAGCTGTGCTCAAAGACTGTTTCTATAAAGTGGGGCAATTCCAACTTTGCAAGGACAGTTTGGCGCTTCTGACTCACAGCCTGTAAGTATGTTTTCATATTTAAAGAATTTGCCACTTACGATTCAAACGCGAGTTTTGAGCTGTGTAGAGTAGTGCTTGTTGTTTGTCGTTTCTCCGATCACAAATGCAGACATGGTAATGTTTTCACGGCGCGATGCAACGCAACAGTATAAGTCATTATAATCAGTAACTATGTTCCCACTGGATGCAACAAATGCCTCGTTTGTAATAGGTTTTATTGTTTTTGTGTCATTGCGCCAGGACATGGCATCACAATACGGTAAGGGCGTAACATTTCCATCTCACGCTTGAGGTATTCGGCCAATCACAACGCACTGGATAGCTGGCCAATCAGAGCACGCCTCGTTTCTCAGAACGATGAGCTTTGTAAAAATCGGCGCGTTTCAGAAAGGCGGAGCATAGAGGAGCAACAATAATGTACAGTATGTGGAAAATAATGTGTTTTTTGAATCTTAAACCACATAAACACATTGCATTACACCAAATACACAAAATAATGTTCTTTTTAGAAACGTCATATGACCCCTTTAATTACTAATAATGTAATGTCATTTTAATTTAATTTGTTATTTGTGGATTAAGCAAACTGAAAAACTCATTGTGTAATAACAAACAACTGGAAATATAATGTACATTTATTGGTCATAAAAAGTGTAAAATACATGAATTCATTTGAAATTTTGGAATTTAATTATTTTAATATATTGCAACTCCTAGTTTCTGTGAATAAAAGTTTTTGTCAGCTTTGTTACTACAAAAGAAATATAGTAGACTACATGGGAATACTGTCAATACATGTCAAAAAGTTTGTGAACCATTGGTCAATAGTCTATATTTTTTAGCGATATATTATGAATGTATAAATGGACATTAAATATTGATCTCTCTCTGTGCAATTCACATGTCTTTTTCTATGGATTCGTTAGTAGATTACAGTTTCACATGTCTTCCTCTGTTCTCTATTTTAAGTTATTTCTCAGCCAGCTCGTGGTGTCTGGCCAGTTTGCTGTTTTTTTTGTTTGTTTTAATTGGGTAATCTTATAAAAATAAGTTTTGTGCTCAACATATTTATTACAACTAATAAAGAACTCCAAGGCTATTTAACTTCAGTTTGGTTTCCAAACACAAGATGGCACCAATCAAAGATCTATTCCACCAAACAGCTTTCATTTCAGAGAGACTGGAGTAACCAGTACCAGTAAGTTATTGCTGTGTCAGTGTTATCTGTATATTTTCAGTCTGTGCTTGATAAGAGCGTGTGTCGTCTTACCTGCGTTGGCTCTGTAGCTCTGGGTCTCTGTAGCTGTGCTGGAGCTGCGGTTGGGCATGTGCAGCTGCTGGAAGGACAGGCTGCTGAGGTACTGAGGCGTGGAGGGGCTGCGCCGGCACTCTCTCATGCTGGAGAGGCTCTGTGAGTGGGACGTGCTGCGCTGCATGGAGGACGTCCGGAAGAGCCGCGGCTGTGGAGCAGACAGCTGATCGTACTCCTCCTCTTCCTCCAGCTCAGCCTCACTCCTTATGCTCCTGCGCGCACCTGTGTGCACCGAAAAACTGGCACTGCGGCGCGTGGCTGTGGCAGCGGTGCTCGCGTACTCCTGCCGTAGACCTAAACACAAACACATGAAGCATCCTGAGTACAAAATACTTCTTCTGCCCCAGTTTACACTTTTGAAGAATGTTGGTAATCTAACGGTTTCGGTTCCCATTGACTTCTATTGTAATTAGGCCCGAGCACCGAGGTGCGAGGACCCTATTGAAATTGCTCAGTTTCTTCTTCTTCTCCAAAATTAATTGCAATTTTTAGGGCATAAACATGCTCAAAAACTCATGAAACTTTACATCTGATATGGATTTCAGAAGTGGGTGTGGCAAAATGGCTCAGTAGCGCCACCTATAAAATTTAAATGAAGTGCCAATTGAGCCATGTTTCACATGCATGTACTAAATTCGGTAGACACATGTAACACACCAATACCTACAAAAAAGTCCCCTGGTACGAAGTCCAAAACACAACAGGAAGTCTGTTATTTTGAATTTTCTCTGCAAATTTTGTCGTTTTTGCCATTTTCAGGCATTGTATTTAAATGAACTCCTCCTAGAGATTTAAACAGATCAACACCAAATTTGGTCAGTGTAATCTAAAGCCCTTTGTGACGTTAAATTGTGAAGATCTTGAGTTTTCGTTCAAGGGCGTGTCCATGGCAGCCTGACAAATTTCGATGTTTCGCCATGAAACAGGATGTTTTTGTAACTCAGGCATACAATGTCCGATCTGCCCCAAACTTCACATGTTTGATAAAAGTCCTGTCCTGAACACATCTAAAGGCCAATATTCTGTTATAATCATAGCACCACCTGTTGGCAACAGGATATGTCATGTTTTACATGAACTCAAACATGCCATGTTCAATCTGCACCAAACTTCACGTTTGATAAAATCTTGGCCTGAAGACATCTACATATCAATATCCAGTTATAGTCATAGTGCCACCAACTGGCAGCAGGACGTTTAGCACATATAAATGACATATTCCTCCTATATTTACCGCTTTAAATGCATATTCCTTTTCCTAAAGCCACCGGGTGATGGTGAGCCCGGGTGCGAGGGCCCTTTCAACGCTGCTTGCTGCTTTAATTATATTGGCAGTTTATGGGAACTGAAAGTGTTTGGTGACCAACATTCTTCAAAATACCTTTTTTATGTTCCACAGAAAAAAATCATGCAGGTTTGGAATGACATGAGGGTGACCATGTGATGTATTAAAGCAGACGTACTCTCCTCCTGCAGTCGGGCCATGACCTCCACATCAGTCATGTCCTGAAGCTTATAGCTCATAGAGATGGAGTCGTCCTCCAGTTCAGAGACACTGAGCTCACTGTCTATGGACGACTGTGGACTGAGAGGTCTTTGACGATGACTATTACCTGAAATGAGACATGGAGAACTCAATACTCACACATATACGGCATAGACTGAAAAAACTGAAACGACTGTCACTTATTTAAAGTGCATTTTTATATTGATTGAAAATCATGGTGTCCTGTTTTGTTCAGTTTGTCTAATAACAAGTGTTAATAGCAAATAACACTCCTCATAGGAAAAAAAAAATTAAATAAATAATGTTGTTTAAATAGTATTTTTGCTTGACACAGTGTTGATGTGCAGAAAACATACTGATTTACTGACTGCAGAAATTACTCTGGGTTTTATTTATTTATTTATTTTTGTGCATAACATTAAATATGATGCATATTTTAAAAGACATCACAATAAACATTAATTTTGAAGGTGTCTTTATTTTATAGTAAGTAAACTAAATTAAACATTGACTAACAATGTTTTTAGTTTTATCTTATATGAAAATTGTATTGTCATCATATTTATGGTGAAATTTAATTGTAAAAAGCCAAAAAATGATCATACTGACCTACGATAAGTAACATTTTGGCTAACATCAACAGAAAATCTAATAATATAATTTTTTTACTTTGTGTGAATGTTTTTGTCTTTGGGGAAAGAAATATTTTTGATTAATAGTAAATCAAAATTTAGGGTTTGAACCAATTCATAAATATAATTTAAGGAGCAGCACAACTGTTTTCAACACCGATAATAATAAGAAAGCAGTAAATGAAAGAAAAGTTTTTTGAGCAGTAAATCAGCATATTATTTTGAAGGATCATGTGACACTGAAGACTGGAGTAATGATGCTGAAAAATGAGCTTTACCTCACAGGAATAAATGACATTTTAAAATATATTAAAATAGATTTTAATAACATTTCACAATATTGTTTTTGATCAAATAAAATGCAGCCTTGGTTGGCATAAGTGACTTCTTTCAAAATCATTAAAAAAAAAATCTTATCAACCCCAAACTTTTGAAAGATTCCAAATACAGCACTGGATAAGTTGTGTGTATGCTTTGTGGAGCATGATGCAAGATCTTGGTCAAGCTTACTTTGTGTAGCCGTGTGATAGAGGAATGTGGGAGATCTTTCGGTTAGGCTTGAGCAGTTTCTCCCTGTGAGAGACTTCTGATGGTTTGGTGAAGGAGGATCTGGTTCAGGAGAGAGATGATAGATAAATTAAAATATGGTATGGAGTAAAAATCACCTTGAACAACGATCAAAACTAAAAAGGCATTAAATTCAGTTTTGTGTACTAAAGAAATTCTTTGTTGGGATGTCAATTGCTGTCCACTGTAAAATCTGTGTCCTAAAGCAAAACCAGTTGAGAACCACTGATCTAATGCATATAAATCTATAGTCCAACCAGGACCATATGCAGACCTTATGTGACAAAGTATCACAACCAAATCTTTGTCTTGTGTAACATATGATGCCTGGAAATCAATATGTTCTTCTCAGCTATTCTGACTGCAAAGTCTTTACTTTTCTCAACTACCTAGTTTACCAGTATATTTCAATCAAAAATTAATAATAGTTCTATATTATATATATGGCCCTAGTGAAAAAGGGCGCTTAAGTGTATTGAATATGCAGTTGTAGTGTACTTCAAATCTTAAAAGTATTTAAAAATCTGTACTTGCAGATTAATAAAAGGCCACTTAAGTGTACTTAAAGAGAGTACACTTTAATGACTGTTTCTTAACACACTTAAGTGCACCTTTAAAATGTCCACTTTGTAATAATGTCTAGTTAAAAGTTTTGCTTTAAAATATATTTTATATTATTGTTTTAATAGTTTAAAAAGTACACTTTATTAAAACACATGTAAAGTACTTTATATGTGTAAAGTGTCATTTAATATTACTTTTAAAGTTAATATATTTTAAATGTACTAAATTGCAACTCCATTATTACAAATGTGTAATAAAAAATATATTTAAATACATTACATATATGCATTTCAATAGAAACTGATTACACTTTATTTTAAGGTGTCCTTGTTACAGTGTAATTATACATTTAAGTACTGAGTAATATTGATTAACTACATGTACTTACTAGTGCTGTCAAACGATTAATCGCGATTAATCGCATCCAGAATAAAAGTTTGCATAATATATGTGTGTATACTGTGTATATTTATTATGTATGTATAAATACACACACATACAGTATATATTCTGAAAATATTTCCATGCATTTCCATGTATATATTTATATTAATATAATTGATTTTATATATATATATATATATATATATATATATATATATATATATATATATACACACATATATATATATATATTTTTTTTTTTAATATATAAACATAACATTTTTCTTAAATATATACATGCATGTGTGTGTATTTATATATACTTAAATACACAGTACACACACACATATATTATGTAAACAAAAACTTTTATTTTGGATGCGATTAATCGCGATTAATCGTTTGACAGCACTAGTACTTACTATATGGGTAGGGTTAGGATTAAGGTTTGGCTTAGGGTTACTTGCATGTAATTATGCATAATTAATTGTTATTATAATAGTAAGTACATATAACGTGTAACAAGGGCACCTTAAAATAAAGTGTTACTGAAATTACATTAAAGTATATTTTAGTATATCATAAATGTCAGTTCATTCAGCAGTAGCCTACACTTGAACTATATTTCAAAGGCAAAAGAATTATGAAATTACATATAAAGATATACTTGAATGGGTCTACTTATACTTTAGTTACTACTTAAATGGGTCAAAAAAAGCTCTCTGAAGTTCAGCTAATTGCATTCCATATTAAAACTATATACATTTTTTTTTAAATAAAGTGGCTGAAAACATTGCATTCAGTTCACTTTGAAAGTATATAATTTCTGTAATATGTACTTTTTTTTAAAAAAGTAAGCTATGTAAGTCTACTTCTTTTCCACAAGGGCCTGTATAATACACAGTACAAACTATGTAGTTTATGAGGCATTGAGTACAGAACCTCTATCAGCAGTTAGAGAGAGTTAGAGAAAGCATCTAATGAATAATAATGAGAAATTGTTTCTGGTCTTGAGTTAGGATGAGTGAGGCGCAAGTGTTACCTGTTTGCTCAGTTAGTGCAGGTTTAGTATAGGGTTTAGAACAGCTGCTTAAAGAAGAGAGTTCATCTACAGGACTGTACAGAACACTTGAAGAGAGGATGCCTCTCCATCTTTTGGCTAATGGGAAAAGAGAAGAATAAATAAACATGACAAACAGCAACAGTAATATATTAATAGTATGGTTAGTGTACTATGGTGAATAAGGATAATAAATAAGTAAGTAAATAAATAAAGTTTCTGTAGTTTTTATTAAATATATATATAAAAAAACTCCATTTACACAATTAAGAATTTTAAGCTATTTCTGATGATTTTGGAAAACAGTAACTAGGACATTCTTCTCAATTTCTCCTTTTGTGTTCTGTGGAAGAAGAAAAGGTTTGAAACATTCATTTTGGGTCAAACTATTCCTTTAAAAGAGTGAAACTGGGTTGAATGAGTTATTGGTAGTCAAGCGGACCACAGTACTTATGCGTACCTTAACAATTAGCCTTTCCAAGATCGCATAAAAACAAGCATTCACGGCTACCCAGAAAACAAAGGTTTTCAGAGGCTGCCAGAACAAAGATGTATTCATGACCCCGTTTACAGAGAGCCAAGCTCGCTGAATCTGGCCTTTCAAAAGCCTTTCAGAGCGCCCGCAACTCCACAACACACATCTCTGTATATGTGCACCTCATACATCATTTATGTATGGACTGATCCAAAGGAATAACTGATACAAAAACATTTCACCATGTCCCCAGAACAGTCTCCAATATATCTGTGTTAGTTAGTGCTGAATCTGCAGGCAGATTTATATAGGAGTTGTTTCTATGGATACCATCCCCTCCAGCAGCATTACTGAACTACACAAGTACAGAAAATGTAGGTTATCTGTTCACCTTTCAGCTACCAAGACACTGCAGTGCTAATTTTGTATCTCCTCAAGGTCTTATTATTTATCATCATATCAAGTTATATTTTATATTAGGCTGAGTAACAGTTAACACTCTCCAGTCCACCACTGTTCATTTTCAGATTCATCTTACAGTTTTCTAAAATTAAATTGTAAATGTATCTGCATTTTATCTAGATTCCATTAAAGAAATAGCTCACTAAAAAAAACCTTCACCTTCAGGCCATCTTTATCTGAACAGATTTGAAGAAATTAGCATTATGTCACTTGCTCACCAATGGATCCTCTGCAGTGAATGGGTGCCGTCAGAATGAGAGTCCAAACAGCTGATAAAAACATCACAATAATCCACAAGTAGTCCACACCACTCCAGAACATCAATTAATGTCTTGTGAAGTGAAAAGCTGCATGTTTGTAATAAACAAATCCATCATCAAGATGTTTTTTTAACTTTAAACCATCGCTTCTGGCCAAAATATGAGTCCATTATCTATAATAACACTTCCTCCAGTGAAAAAGTCCACCCCTGTTGTCGTCTTACATCAAAATCATAACAACATATTTGTTTGGAACTGTTTTGGACTGTTTTCACTTGTTAACAGATCTGTGCATATTTCTCTCCTGATTCAGATGAGATTATCTTTTCGCCATATTATTTTTCACAATATTATGGATAAAGCAATGGTTTGATGTAAAAAAAAAAACAAAAAAAAAACACCATGATGGGTTTGTTTCTTTTAAAACATGCAACATTTCAATTCACAAGATGTTGACTGATGGACTGGAGTCGTGTGGATTATTGTGACGTTTTTATCAGCTCTTTGGTCTCTCATTCTGACGGCACCCATTCACTGCAGAGGATCCACTGGTGAGCAGGTGATGTAATGCTACATTTCTCCAAATCTGTTCTGATGAAGAAACAAGCTGCATCTTTTGGGTGAAATATTTCTATAAAAAATCCCTAAACCTCAAACTCAAATTTGACCATAAACAACATTGATATTTTAGACATTCACATTTCATACTTTATATGCATGGGAATGATGATTGGTACCTTGGTCCAGTTTGTAGCACAACGAGCGTTTGGCTAACTCCACCTCTGGTCTGGGGTTGTCCAGCACATGTCTGCACCACTGAAGAGTACTGAGGAGAAGATGAGGAAACAGCTTTGCTTTTGGAGACACGTACAACCTGGTGACATAAAAACATGGTTAAAACATTCCAATCTGTACTTTTGCAAACTTTCATTATTATAGTGTAGCCTGAATTGTATCATTAACCTAGTACCATTTGAATAAGTTCAGCTGATTAAAAGAGAGTTTGAAACTGCACCTAAAATATAAAAAGGCATGTATGACCACTACCTAAGTAAATCTTAGTCATTTGTTTGAAACATGATCTAACTTATCTCTATCTGAAATCAAAATAAAAATATGATCTCATTTATTAAAAGTGTCCTACTAACTATTTAGCGAGATTAAAAATAACCATAGGTCTAAATTTTCAATGTGATCCAGATGAAAATGTACAAACTCTCACTAAATAGCCACTAGTTCAGCAAAACTTAAAATAACTGAATTGACATGAGACTGTGTTGGCAGCATTCAAGTTGCATGAACTCCACAAGTTCTCCAGCATGGGCAATTCCAACGATATGGATGTGACAGTTGAACTCATAATGACAGCTGAAATAAACATCGTACAGTATTTAAATTGGTAATGCATATTCTCAGAGCACCCAAACTGGGGAATCAACAGGCAAAATATGTTTTTCTAAAATATACTTAAGCCCCCCAAAACAGGCAAATAGGCGTGCATTATGGATGTGACAGGAAGTGACAGAATTCTCAGTAGACCATTTTGATTAAAGTCTGTGAAGTATAATGTATAAATATACTGATAACATTGAAGTGAGCTTAACTGAACATAAAAAAAAATGTATGGTGATATTTATGTGCAAGAATGGAATGGAAGCAAGAACTTCTGACCATCTGTGTAATTTGTTTTAATTACTTGCCTATTAGCAATTAGTAGAAATTGAAAAATATGAAATATTTCTTCTTTGTTTTATTTAGCCTATTTATTTTAGTTTTCAGTTACAGTTTTCATTTTTTTTCAATGTGGTCTCAGACTTTCGAGTCCCACTGTAGGAGTTTTGTATTCAAGACTAATGTTTCATCCCATAACAAAGACAGGCCAGATTTGCAGTTTTTATTTCTCTGTGTAGCGCTCACGTTCAAGTTAGAATACTTTTGATCATCTGGTGTGAAATGCTCACAAATGAACAGTCGAATATTTATGCATCCGTGCACTTCACATTTAAAAGACAAATGATCTTAAGCATAATATGGACATTTTTCACATCAACACAGCAAGCCAGTCTGCACCACTAATAAAATATCCTGCATCAGTGATGTTCAGACACTCAGCAACCTAACAATGGACCTGAACACATGGTCTACTTATGGTGACATTTCATGGGAACTGAATTTAAGCGATGACAAAGAACAAGCAACGCTGAAAATCTAAAATCAAATCCTTTTACACCATTATTAACTGAGCTAATAATGCAGCATCAGTACCAGCTGTAATCAGACTCTCCATCGATGGGAAGAACAACATGAAGGTCTAGTATTTCCACCTCGTCCAGCACAGTAGCATCATCCTCATCAGCACCAGTCACCGACTGCGGCTGAAAATACGGATAGTGCTCATCCGATAGTCCAAAAGATGGAGAATAGGAAGATGAAAGGCAGTAATTCCCGGTGTCTGGGCCAAGACGGGCGCTGGAGGTGCAGTTGTTCGCAGCGTTTGCTCTCGTCCTGAGCTGCTCGTTCTGCCTCTCCAGTTTCCTCACGAGCTCCTGAAGCTTTTTCACCTCCAGTTCTGCGTTCATTATCTTACTGTTGCCATTGACGTCCGCCATCATCTGCGGGTTGAACAATAGTCCGTCCATTGAAGAGAAAAGCATATAAACAGTAGTAAGATGGTGGCGGTGTTGTTTACCCTGTGTGCCCAGACTCGCAGTGCTTTCAGACGGCTTGCACGCTTCATTCAGATGCTGATGTGTCTCTGTCTCCTCCCCCTCAGTTCAAAACACAACACACGACCACCACATTACCAGGCAAAAAACACCAGCCACTGTACCCCAGCTCCTCGACATCCTTCTTTCCATTCAGATGACTAGCAAGAAAATGGTGCCTTTCATCTGGAGTGTCAGGTTCTATTCTATTCTATTCTATTCTCAATAAAATACACGTTCAAATTAAGGTTATGATTTATGATTTTTTTAAATTAATAATTTTATTTAGCAAGGATTAATTAAATTGATCAAAAGCGACCGTAGGACATTTACAGTGTTACAAAATGTTTCTATTTCATATACATGCTGTTCTTTTGAACTTTCTATTCTTTCAAAGAACCCACAAAAATAATAAGTAGCACAACTGTTTTCAACATCCTTGATTTCTGAAGGATCATGTGACACTGGAGTAATGATGCTGAAAATTCAGCTTTGCATCACAGGAATACATTACATGTTTAAATAGATTAATATAGAAAATAAAAATAGATTTCACAATATTACTGTTTTTATTGTATTTTGATCAAGCGTATACTTAAAAAAACAAAACAAAACAAACAAAAAAAAAAAAACATTTAAACTCTTACTGACCCCAAATGTTTGAATGGTAGTGGCCTATGTTTATATATTGGATGAAACATTAAACTCACGATTTTAGTGTTGGAAATGTATTAGGTTTTTTTAATCATAACATCACAATTTAAATTGAGTATGTTTTACATTTCAGTATTTCTATTTCAGAATTTCATGTTAAATTCAAAGTGTTTCTTTGTAATTATTTGTAAAGATTACAAGCAATTTATCAGAGAAAATTGTTTCAAAGTAAATCCTAAACCTTTTGTGTGTGTGTGTGTTCTTTGGATTGAACTTTTCTGCTGAAAAATTGATAATTTATTAAGAAATATATATTTCAGGTGTTTCTTCAATGTTCCATTATCTAATTTAAATATTTCAAATTGTTTTAATTGGTAACTTGTGAATATTTTCCTGTATCCTCAATGTCAACTTCAGTTCTGTTAGTCTTCATCATCTTCCAAGAAGTGACACCAATTTTTATTTATTTATTTATTTATTTTTTGTGGGAAATCAACGGCACAACAAACAAGCAACTGATTTAAAGAATTCTGTGATGAAGTTTAGTTGGTTTGTCTCCCTTTTGATAAAATTGCAGAAATCCAAATAAAATCAGCGTTTTAAAGGATTAAAAGTTCAAATAATATCAAAATAAACCAAGTTGACCCTCTCGTAAAAAAATAAATAAATAAGTAATAAAAAAAAAACTATCTGCAATGGCTAACTTTAGCTCTTTATTTGCATCCTCTTAGGAATCCTGTCATAAGATACGAGTTGAAGTGTCTGATCTTGATCACAGCATATTTCTGAAAGACTGCAATTCTTTAGAAATACTTACAACACATGCATATTCAATTTATAGCTACAGTAGTGAAAGGTACAGCATAACATATCTCTGGAATCACGTTTAACCAGATCTGAACAATAAAAGACAATCAGATGAAAACTCAGGAGAAATATGATATTTTCTCATTATATACGTTTGCTTTAATAATACAACAATAGTGAAGAAAAAATGAAGCAACTCAAAAATATGTATTATCATGTATTAGGAAAAATATTCTTCTTTAAAAATAATCTTATTATTTTGGTAATTAGATAAGAGCCTTGGTGCATCATTGGGGAGAATAGCAATCAATGCAATTAATAAACCCCAAAGTCTATTATAAGACAGAAGTCCACCACCATAAACTGTTTTATGCACTTCAAATGGGCTGAGTCCAAATCAAAGCCATAGGAAAGTTTTGGAATAGGCAAGTATATTTGCCGTCTCTCTCATAACATCACTTCATTATTGTTATGTGGTTTCAGCGGAGCCATTTGCCTGTAAAATAAATATTTTTGTTTATTTAGTAAACACATTGACTGTATCATTCAGAATATGGAAAAATAGAGTAGAGTGAGTCTTACCCTTAGTGACACCAAAGCAGCTTTCACAGTGAATGGCACGACGGTACACCCACAAACTGTCCCCTGCCTTCAGGTGTCCCAGAGAAGTATTACACACCCCACACTAAAAATAACAAAATAAAAAATAAAATAATAATAACAACAACAATAAACAGTTTTGAATTATTTTTCTTGAATAAAACATAACATTTTTTATTATTTTGTTTTTATTGAAATTAAATTATGAAAATCATTATAGTTAAGTAACAATATAAAAAGACACAGTGCTGTTAAACGATTAATTGCATCCAAAATAAAAGTTTTTGTTTACATAATATATGTATGTGTACTGTGTATATTTATTATATAAATATAAATACATACACTTGCATGTACCGGTATATATTTCAGAAAAAAAAGTTATATATTAAATATATTTATTTATAATATAAATTATATGAATATAAATATAGACATGTAAATACATGTAAATATTTTCAAAATATATACTGTATGTGTGTGTATTTATATATACATAATAAATATACACAGAACACACACATATATTATGCAAACAAAAACTTTTATTTTGGATGTGATTAATTGTTTTACAGCACTAATTTTAATACATTAATAACACTACCAAATAAAACGTTCATATTTCATACTGCACTCATATCATTTTCATAAATACTGATTTAATGAAAACAATTACTACACATTTTTTTAAAGAGCTTAAAAATAACTAACCTTGAAACAACTTGCGTGACAGTTGATATTCATGTCATCCAGGACAATCTTTTCATCTGTGTACATGTTCTTATGGCAGACTGTGCAAATGTCCTTCCCACTTACTACCCTGCAACAAAGTAATACGCATTTCACGTGTGCACTAAATATCACATCAAGCATAATTAAATATGCATTCTTTCTGCTTCCATACCTTTCCGGTGATGTGTACACAGTCGTGGTGGTTTTTGATGTGAGCGTGTCAGACAGGTAATCAGCAGGTCTGTGGACAAAATGACGGAAGTATGTCTACAAACCTGGTCAAATGTAATCGGTAATTCTTGGAACAGTGTAGTGTTTTAATTGACAAGACATCTGAATATGTCGATGAGGATACTGAACCTGCTCTCTGTGTATGATGTCCTGGTGTAAGAAGGACTTGTGACTGTACTCCACTCATCTCTGTATGCATTTAAAAAAAGATAAATAAGTGTAAAGATAAAGATAAAGATGCTTGAGAATAAGAAATGCCATCCTACCTCTCATTTGTTGAATACACGGTTCTGATGGATTTGGAGACGGATACATCCTCGCGACTGTAGGAACGATAAAAGTCCATGATAGAATAAACACTGCTGCAGTGAGAGTGAAGCTCTAATGGAAAGTCATGAGCCCTAAGTATGAATGTGCACCTGCTTTTGTGCTTTTAGCCTGTCAGTCGTAAGACTGGTTAAACTACTTAAAGGCCGAAGAAAATGTCAAACTAGCCACAAATGGGTTCACACCTTATAAATATGTAAATGTCACATACCTGCTGTCAGGTTTTGTGTTGGCTGACTTGATTGACGCAGGTATGAGAGTATCAAACAGTTGATCCTCAGTGCTGAAGAAAAGCATTGAGTCAGTGATGTTCTTTGTCTGAAAAGCATTGACGGGCGTGGAACTACTTGGAAATATCTGTCAGGTTCTTACCTCTTTGTGGATCGGACAGAATATGATGTTGTTTTAGTTGGTGAAACATCCTCCTTGCTGTAGGTTTTGATGCTAGAATTGAACATGTTAAGAGGTTAATTAGAGCAACCTTATTATTTCAGGCTAGTCAGCAAATTGTAAGCTGGGGTTATTGTACCTTGTAGTGGTCTTGACAGGTGAAGTTGGTCTAGCAAAAAATAATAATAGGTTTTAGGTCAATGCACTCAAAATACAACAAAAAATATAAAAATGAAATATAGCTAAAACATCAGCAACCGAATTAAGAGAATTTTTTTTTGTAGATTAGATTTTACTACAGTGGTTTAGGACAAAAATATAATCATTATTATATAATCAAAAAGATTTTAATTATTATGTTTTAATAATGTTTTGTCTTGCTTTAAAGTACACCTATTGTAACATGTTGACTAGCATGCATGTAAAATATGTGATTATAATTAACAGTAGTTTTTTTTTTTTTATTAATTATTACTTTTAAAGTTGATATATTTTAAAGGCAAAAAACGCAGTTTTCCTAATTACAAATGTATTTCTATCAAGTTTCAATAGAAATTAAGTATACATTAAAAAAGACATGTTTTAGTTTAGTATAAATAAAGTCTGTACATTCAGCAGTACATTCAGCAAGACAATAGAATGATGAAATTACATCTAAATATGTACTTTAGGCCTCTTTAAGTGGGTCAAGTTCAACTCACTGCATTTAATTTTTAATACAATTTAATTAAATAGCAATTAACATGCAATTAAGTGTCTGAAAACATTACATTCAGTTCACACTCAAGTATGTTCTTTTATAAGTATGCTAAAGTAGTTTTTCACAAGAGATTCATTTGTAACATTTATAAAACAACTGAGGATTTTGACAAAAGATATAGCTCATTTATTTACCTATTCTATCAATGCATGATTATATGGTTTGCTGCATTTTTAGCTGCATAATTTTTTCCCCTGTTGTGCGTGAACTATCAGAATAGTTGTCAGACATGCAAGTCATTTGAAGGTCTTGGTTGAGAAGCACTGATCTATGACACTCACACATCAATGATGTCCTTTGATGTCTTCACAGTAACCACTTCAGTCTTGTAGTCACTTTAGAGACACAAAACAAGTGCAGTGAGCAACAATTCAGTCTCTAAATGCAGGGTTTTTGTTTTTGTTTTTTTGAAATAAAATCTAGAATCTTTCACCTCTTTGTGCTGTAGGATGTTGTTTTAGTTGGTGAAACATCCTCCTTGGTGTAGGTCTTGATGCTGTAAATGAAATAGGTTAAGAGGTTAATAAAAGGCATTAGTAACCGCATTTTTTCCAGGTTAGTCAGCCATCTGCAGCTGTATTTTTTTATGGTTATTCAAGGCTGTGGTTACTGTACCTTGTAGTGGTCTTGACAGGTGAAGATGGTCTAGACAAAAAGAATTATGTTCATTGTTAATATATGCACAAAGTTAACAAACACACAAAAACAGTAATTGAATTATGAAATCATATCATTTTACACATATTTTAAATTGCACATCAAGCGTTCACAAAGCAGTATACCAAAATAGTTTGTTTGAAAGCACACAGAAATGTCCTTAAAACAAAATATTGAAATTCATTAACATGAACTGTACTGGCCCAACAACATGAAAAAAATATTAACACTACATAAGCTGAATGAGAAAGTAATTTTTGTTTACTAAATGTAATCAACAAAATGCATGGCATAAGTTGTTTCTATTCAATTTATGCATGCATATATGGTAAGTTGCCAGGAGTATTGCTATTTAGCATTTTCCCCTGCTGTCTGTGACTGTCAAAACAGACATACAAGTCATTTGTAGGTCGTGACCCTTGGGTTGAGAAGCACAGATCTATGACACTCACACATCACTGATGTCCTTTGAAGACTTCACAGTAACCACTTCAGTCTTGTAGTCACTTTAGAGACAAAACAAGTTCAGTGAGCAACAGTTCAGTCTCTAAATGCAAGTTCATGTCATTGGACGGCATTATATTTTGCAATAAGAATTGTGATGTGAACAATCTCTTAAGTGCCCACCTCTTTGTGCTGTAGGATGTTGTTTTAGTTGGTGAAACATCCTCCTTGGTGTAGGTCTTGATGCTGTAAATGAAATAGGTTAAGAGGTTAATAAAAGGTATAACCACATTTTTTTTCCAGGTTAGTCAGCCATCTGCAGCTATATATTTTTTTATGGTTATTCAAGGCTGTGGTTACTGTACCTTGTAGTGGTCTTGACAGGTGAAGTTGGTCTAGACAAAAAGAATTATGTTCATTGTTAATATATGCACAAAGTTAACAAACATACAAAAACAGTAATTGAATTATGAAATCATATCATTTTACACATATTTTAAATTGCACATCAAGCGTTCACAAAGCAGTATACCAAAATAGTTTGTTTGAAAGCACACAGAAATGTCCTTAAAACAAAATATTGAAATTCATTAACATGAACTGTATTGGCCCAACAACATGAAAAAAATATTAACACTACATAAGCTGAATAAGAAAATAATTTTTGTTTACTAAATGTAATCAACAAAATGTATGGCATAAGTTGCTTCTATTCAATTTATGCATGCATATATGGTAAGTTGCCAGGAGTATTGCTATTTAGCATTTTCCCCTGCTGTCTGTGACTGTCAAAACAGACATACAAGTCATTTGTAGGTCGTGACCCTTGGGTTGAGAAGCACAGATCTATGACACTCACACATCACTGATGTCCTTTGAAGACTTCACAGTAACCACTTCAGTCTTGTAGTCACTTTAGAGACAAAACAAGTTCAGTGAGCAACAGTTCAGTCTCTAAATGCAAGTTCATGCCATTGAACGGCATTATATTTTGCAATAAGAATTGTGATGTGAACAATCTCTTAAGTGCCCACCTCTTTGTGCCGTAGGATGTTGTTTTAGTTGGTGAAACATCCTCCTTGGTGTAGGTCTTGATGCTGTAAATGAAATAGGTTAAGAGGTTAATAAAAGGTATAACCACATTTTTTTCCAGGTTAGTCAGCCATCTGCAGCTGTGTTTTTTTATGGTTATTCAAGGCTGTGGTTACTGTACCTTGTAGTGGTCTTGACAGGTGAAGTTGGTCTAGACAAAAATAATTATGTTCATTGTTAATATACAGTGGGGCAAAAAAGTATTTAGTCAGCCACCAATTGTGCAAGTTCTCCCACTTAAAAAGATGAGAGAGGCCTGTAATTTTCATCATAGGTATACCTCAACTATGAGAGACAAAATGAGAAAAGAAAATCCAGAAAATCACATTGTAGGATTTTTAAAGAATTTATTTGCAAATTATGGTGGAAAATAAGTATTTGGTCAATAACAAAATTTCATCTCAATACTTTGTTATATACCCTTTGTTGGCAATGACAGAGGTCAAACGTTTTCTGTAAGTCTTCACAAGGTTTTCACACACTGTTGCTGGTATTTTGGCCTCTAGAGCAGTAATGTTTTGGGGCTGTCGCTGGGCAACACAGACTTTCAACTCCCTCCAAAGATTTTCGATGGGGTTGAGATCTGGAGACTGGCTAGGCCACTCCAGGACCTTGAAATGCTTCTTAGGAAGCCACTCCTTCGTTACCCGGGCGGTGTGTTTGGGATCATTGTCATGCTGAAAGACCCAGCCACGTTTCATCTTCAATGCCCTTGCTGATGGAAGGAGGTTTTCACTCAAAATCTCACGATACATGGCCCCATTCATTCTTTCGTTTACACGGATCAGTCGTCCTGGTCCCTTTGCAGAAAAACAGCCCCAAAGCATGATGTTTCCACCCCCATGCTTCACAGTAGGTATGGTGTTCTTTGGATGCAACTCAGCATTCTTTCTCCTCCAAACACGACAAGTTGAGTTTTTACCAAAAAGTTCTATTTTGGTTTCATCATTCTCCCAATCCTCTTCTGGATCATCCAAATGCTCTCTAGCAAACTTCAGTCGGGCCCGGACATGTACTGGCTTAAGCAGGGGGACACGTCTGGCACTGCAGGATTTGAGTCCCTGGCGGCGCAGTGTGTTACTGATGGTAGCCTTTGTTACTTTGTTCCCAGCTCTCTGCAGGTGATTCACTAGGTCCCCCCGTGCGGTTCTGGGATTTTTGCTCACAGTTCTTGTGATCATTTTGACCCCACGGGGTGAGATCTTGCGTGGAGCCCCAGATCGAAGGAGATTATCAGTGGTCTTGTATGTCTTCCATTTTCTAATAATTGCTCCCACAGTTGATTTCTTCACACCAAGCTGCTTACCTATTGCAGATCCAGTCTTCCCAGCCTGGTGCAGGTCTACAATTTTGTTTCTGGTGTCCTTTGACAGCTCTTTGGTCTTGGCCATGGTAGAGTTTGGAGTTGGACTGTTTGAGGTTGTGGACAAGTGTCTTTTATACTGATATCGAGTTCAAACAGATGCCATTAATACAGGTAACGAGTGGAGGACAGAGGAGCCTCTTAAAGAAGAAGTTACAGGTCTGTGAGAGCCAGAAATCTTGCTTGTTTGTAGGTGACCAAATACTTATTTTACCGAGGAATTTACCAATAAATTCTTTAAAAATCCTACAATGTGATTTTCTGGATTTTTTTTTTTTCTCATTTTGTCTCTCATAGTTGAGGTATACCTATGATGAAAATTACAGGCCTCTCTCATCTTTTTAAGTGGGAGAACTTGCACAATTGGTGGCTGAATAAATACTTTTTTGCCCCACTGTATGCACAAAGTTAACAAACACACAAAAACAGTAATTGAATTATGAAATCATATCATTTTACACATAATTTAAATTGCACAGCGTTCACAAAGTAGTATACCAAAATAGTTTGTTTGAAAGCACACAGAAATGTCCTTAAAACAAAATATTGAAATTCATTAACATGAACTGTATTGGCCCAACAACATGAAAAAAATATGAACATTACATAAGCTGAATAAGAAAATAATTTTTGTTTACTAAATGTAATCAAAAAAATGCATGGCATAAGTTGTTTCTATTCAATTTATGCATGCATACATGGTAAGTTGCCAGGAGTATTGCTATTTAGCATTTTCCCCTGCTGTCTGTAACTGTCACAACAGACATACAAGTCATTTGTAGGTCGTGACCCTTGGGTTGAGAAGCACAGATCTATGACACTCACACATCACTGATGTCCTTTGAAGACTTCACAGTAACCACTTCAGTCTTGTAGTCACTTTAGAGACAAAATAAATTCAGTGAGGAACAATTCAGTCTCTAAATGCAAGTTCATGCCATTGAACGGCATTATATTTTGCAATAAGAATTGTGATGTGAACAATCTCTTAAGTGCCCACCTCTTTGTGCTGTAGGATGTTGTTTTAGTTGGTGAAACATCCTCCTTGGTGTAGGTCTTGATGCTGTAAATGAAATAGGTTAAGAGGTTAATAAAAGGTATAACCACATTTTTTTCCAGGTTAGTCAGCCATCTGGAGCTGTATTCTTTCTGGTTAGTCAGCAAGGCTGTGGTTACCTTGTAGTGGTCTTGACAGGTGAAGTTGGTCTAGACAAAAAGAATTTCAGGTTCAGCGTTAATATACATACACATTAACATTGCATAAGCTGAACAGGAAAACTGATTTTGATTTCTAAATGTAAACAAAAAATATAAGGGAATAGTTTTTTTGCGATTTTATTTATGCTTGAATATATGTGCGCATTTGACTATTTGTCTTTTTTATAGTATTTTTTATTTGTCTCGCATTGCTATCCATCATTTGTAGGTCGTGACCCTTGGGTTGAGAAGCACTGATCTATGACACTCACACATCACTGACGTCCTTTGATGTCTTCACAGTAACCACTTCAGTCTTGTAGTCACTTTAGAGACACAAAACAAGTTCATTATTTTCAACAATAAATACTAGATTTTTACTATCAGTTGTGGAACTAGAATCTTATAGCATGCTGAGGTTGATATTGTGATGAAAGTAATCTTTCTTAATGTTTTGTGGAGTAGGATGTTGAGTTAAGTTGTTTAGATTATATTAGTGCTGTCAAACGATTGATTAATCGCATCCAAAATAAAAGTTTTTTTTACATAATATATATATAAATACACACACATGCATGTATATATTTAAGAAAAATATGTTGTTTTTAAATTATATGAATATATACACGGACATATTTTCAAAATATATACTGTAAGTGTGTGTATTTATATATACATAATAAATATACACAGTACACACACGTATATTATGTAAACAAAAACTTTTATTTTGGATGCGATTAATCACGATTAATCGTTTGACAGCACTAGTTTATAGATATGCAAATACCACATACCTGCTGCCAGGTTTAGTGTTGGCTGATTTGATTGATGTTGGTATGAGGGTATCAAACAGTTGATCCTCAGTGCTGTGGAAAAGCATTCAGTCAGTGATGTTCTTTGTTTTACGATGACTGAAAAGCATTTACTTGTAATTATCTGTCAGATACTCACCTCTTTGTGGATCGGACAGAATATGATGTTGTTTTAGTTGGTGAAACATCCTCTTTGGTGTAGGTTTTGATGCTAGAATTGAACATGTTAAGAGGTTAAGAAAGCAGCCACATTTGCTCAGTTTAGTCAGCCATCTAAACAAGGCTAAGCGAGTTACTGTACCTTGTGGTGGTCTTAACAGGTGAGGTTGGTCTAAAAAAATAATTATAGGTTTAATTTTAACACACTCCAAAAATAAAGTAAAAGATTAACTGAATTATTAGATTAACTTCACATTTTATAACACTCACTCACCCATCAACAGTGTCCTTTGATGACTTGACAGTAATAACCTCAGTCTTGTAACCACTTTAGAAAGAGATAACGTGCAGTGAGACATAGATTGACAATTTTGCACATTTAAGCCACAAATGAATATTAATATCATTGAATTAGATAACACAGATGACAACATATCAAACCAACACATTTATCTTATTTGAACAGTATATCTATTAGTTATCATCTACAACCAAACACATTTTTAAAATTTGTGTGGAAAGTGTGTTTGTACTATTTCTTTAAAATAAATGGCACTTGTTTTGACATTAATTTTTATTCAAATAAATGAATGCATATTGAGTTGATTTACCCAGAACTCTTGGTGTTTAAATCTTTATCGGTGAGTGTTTCAGACTTGGTAAATGATTTCACCGCATCCTGCCTATAAGGATCAGAAGACAAGACAGTTTAGAATAGTTAAACTGCCTGTATGAACTGACTTTGACATTCATAACATGTTCCGCGATTGCAAGCAAAGATGATTATAGTGTGAAATAGTTATGACAGATTTGACATTGATGTGATTTCCTTTCAGCATCTTACTTGGTAGTGGTCACAGTTGTCTCGGTTATCTTTGTACCATCTTTGATTGTTGTTGTTGCTGTAGAAGTAGAGCTGAAAGAGCAATCATCAGGTTTGTAAGAAGCTAGTCTTCATTCATTCAGTCAATCAGTCATTAAGCAGGTGTCTCAGAGGCGTTACCTTTTCCTTGGCTCCGTTTTCACTGTTGTTTTAGTTCCTGTGGTTCTGTAGGGTTGGGTTGAGAAGATAATTGAGCTCTTAAAATGTTTTAAATTCCCACCATTTTTGGTTTCTGAACACTCTTACAAACAGGTTTTAAATACAGCAAACATTGGTGAGTAATCATATTGTAAATGTAAGTTTACTTTCTTCAACAGATTAAGTATTATTGTGCTGTATAATACTCTGTTATTATCCTAAACTAAGTTTAAGATTTTTACTATGAGACAGATTTAAACAATAAACGTCATGATTTTTCAGTGCTAGAAAAGAGTGTTCATATTTTACCTGGTTTCATTCAGTTTGTCCTGGCTGCCACCAAATCTACACATCGAAAACAATCAGCGAGACCATTTGATTAGATTTTATTACATAAACTTTCTCCAAAAAACCCATTTCTTCTACATCTGAAATCTTGCTTCGGTAAATCATAATTATGACATAAAATTCACCAGTTTGACATGAAATGTCAATATTATGGAATGAAAAGTCTAAATTATGAGATACCAAGTCATAATTCTGAGACAAAAAGTAGAAATTGTGGGAGCCAAAATCATAATAATGAAATACAAAACATACTAAGTCATAATTATAAGTTAAACAGTAGAAATTGTCATGTTATGAGTTTGTCATAACTATTACTTTTTATCTTGTTTTGACTTTTTATGTCATATTTTCAACATTTTTTATTACTGACAATTTCAATTTCAACTTAGTATCGAAATGTTAAACTAATTTTGACTTTGAATCTCAATTATGACTTATGTCATAATTTCAGCATTTGATGTAAATTATAACATAATTCAACTTTTGTCATCACTCTGACTTTTTATCTAATAATTATGACTTGGTATCTCAATCTTGACTTTTTACCTCATAATTATGCATCTTATAATGTATAATTGTTGCATCTCATAATTTCATTTTTTATCTTACAATTACAATTTTTAGGTCATAATTTAGATTTAGACAGTTGTTTTTTTCTTATGTGGCAGAAGTGAGTATTGTTTAGTACTGTGTAATCTGCTGCACATTTGTAACACATTTGCTAAAATGTTTGATGTAAGAAAGTCTCAAGTGTGTCTTCAGCAGTGTTTTACCTTTTAGTGAGAGCTTGGACAGAGGTGCCTGATGAAGAGGTGACAGTGCTGGTTTTGCTCTCGGTTTTGCTAGTTTTATCTTGAGGGCTTCATGAAAAACAGAGCATAAGGATCTCATATTACAATTTTTAATAACAACATGTTGATCTACACAAAAGTGTTTTGATGAGATTACCCACTTGACAAGGTTTTCGTTGGACTTGTAACGACTCAGAACATTTTTGCCGAAGTTCGAATCACGTCTGTTGAGAGAAGGGAAACTAAATTCAGCATGTCAGCTGTTCAGTCTGTCAGACACACGTAAATCCCACTGACATAAATATTACAGAGGCGTGATGCTAAGCAAGTTATGTCTGTCTGGTTTTGCTGTTAATTGATGAATGTGTTGAAAACTTACTGGGCTTGTTCGTCCTCATTCACATTTGTCTTAATCCAGCTATTGTCCTTCAGCAGGGATTTCTTTTTGCCGTCATCCACTGTTTTAGTGGATCTAGTGCTTGAAGTTGTAACTGTTTTCAGTAAAAAAAAAAATAATAGGTAAATAAAATGACTTTATTATGGATGATGTATTATGAAAGCAATGCATTTTTTCTCACCTGTTTGGGGTTTACTGTATGACTTTGGAGTGAAAGACATGGTTTACGCTGTAAAATGGAATTGATACACATTATTACATTTGCAATAGATACAGTGCAGTCACTTCCAACAAGGCTGCCATCCACAAGATGGTGCCACTATACGAGATTATGAGTGTGTCAATGCAGCATCCAGTGCATTAAATGCATAATTTCACAAATCACAGTTAACACATTCCATTCCTAGTAGTGTTTGATGTAGCGCTGTCCTTTTACTTCATACCTTCCTGGATACACCCAAAACTAGTTTGTCCTGATCCCTGTACTGACACACCCTGTTCAAACACCTGCCACTGAAACCATAGCAACATTCTCACGCTTGGAAATGAACGTCAGATGTACTGAACATCACTCAGCAACATGGGAGGTTTCGCCGGATTTCTTGTAGCATAGGTTAAAATTGTAAAAACGGTGAATAAAAAACAAACTTTCTTTTGCCGATCTTCATACTTGGGTAGCTGACATGAAATACTTGAAGGAAGCTGACCTGCTAAACTCCATCTAAAACAATTTTAAACAATATTTTACTCATTCTTTTTTAATTATTATGCATGCAGCTCCTACGACGTATTTTTAGAGAGATATTATATTTTTTAAATAAACAAGGAATTTATATACAAACTATTTATTTACATTTGTACGATATTAATGTATCATATAAATATATCTCATAAATTTTAACATGAAATCTTCTTGTTTATTTAAAAGCCCACATACACATTATGCATTAACTACCCATTTATAAAAACAATTACAAATCAGAATAATCTCTGTGGGAATTCACAATGTTTTGCAAATCATTGTTATAAAAAATAACAACTTTATGGAGAAACTGGTGTATTTGTATTTTGATTTGAGAAGAAAACCACTGTCACATTTTTGATGAATAGAAGCACTATTCTAATTTTATTTTTGAAAAACTACAGTAAATGACATGTCCTTCAATCTCACCTTGACATTGTAATCTGTTCTTTAGTAAGACTGCACTGTGTAACTACTAAATACTAAACAATGTTTAATTACAGTAATACAATACATCCATTTCACAAGAGAATCCATTTAAATGAACATGCTTTAGAATTGATCACTAACCTAAAAACCCTTTGATTTTACAAACAAATAGACTAAAAATATTAACCATGAAAATGACTGACATATAATTAGAACAGAATTCGTAGACACACATACAGATAAAAGTCAATGTGGGTAGAGAACAGTCATACCTCTGTATTTCAGGTGCGCAGGATGTGATAGAGGTTACGTGAGAATAACATACAGTTTACTGCTCTTCCCCTCTTACATATTTGACCTGGGTAGGGAAGGCAAGACCAGCGAAAGGTGTGGCTTCATATGACACACACCAGAGCAACTGAACCTGAACTGTCAGCACAGATATGTCAATGAAGTTTACAGTAGGGGTGTGTCTTCATGAGGTCTTTCCCTCCAGCTGATGAAAAGCACTAAGCAATGAATGGCAGGACATCAGTTGTCTGTCTTAGGAAACTATGTGAAAGCCACCATAATAAACTCCATCGAGATGTCAAGATAAAACTATTTGGGGTTTTTTGATGCTCTCAAGGTTTACAAGTTCAAAAGTCTGTAATTCTGATTGTTTATTGCTTATAATATTTTGCCAGCAATGATTGTAGTTCAGAATCAAGCACTTACTGGAATTAAAACTTAATGTTTCATTCAAATAATTACTTGTTTCTTTATAATAGTGAAGTAAATAAAGTAAATCCTACACCATATATATATATATATATATATATATATATATATAATTTTTAATTTTTTTTTTTAAATTATTTGTCAAAATTGTATATAGAATAAAGATTATTGTATGTTTACAATAAATACAGAAAATACTTTTTAGTCTTTCTACTTCAAAATTGCAGTTAATTCAATGTTACTTGCCATTTCCTTGTAATTATTTGTGAAATTTACTAGCAATTATGATTTCAACACTATTTTTTCAGTGCACTAGATTTTTCAAAGTTGTAAAAAAAAAAAAAAAAAAAAAAATGATTGGAGTATGTTTTACTAGAAAATACTATTCCAGTCTTTCTGCTTCAAAATTTCTTTGTAATTACTTGTGAAATGTAGAGTGAAAAGTATTTCAAAGTCATTCGTACACTATTTTTTTTCAGTGTACTAGAGCAGGCTGAAATCAAAGTAACATGGTGAAGGTTTGGCGATAAAAATACATTATATAATACAGCTCTGAACCTCAGAAGATAAAACCCTCTGAGCCGGAAAAGATTTTTTGGTTCTAAAATGAACAGGGGTGTTGTTGCAGAAGCATGTGGCTTGTTAGGTTTGTGCTTTATTGTGGGAGGGAAACGTAAAATGTAAGGTAAGATATAGTAGGCCATGTCTGACAGAAAATATGAAGAGTATGTCTGTGGGGCACAATGTGACACAGCGGTTCATGTTAATCACACCCTTTCTAAATACTTTTAAAGTGTGTAATATGCAAAAGACAATCAAACTTGGTGACATTCGTTGAGGAAGAAGCTACTTCTTATGTTACATCAAACATGCCTCATCATTTTAATGCAAATATTAATGTTTGCAAATACAAGGTTTGGAGTGAGAATACAATGATTGTATTTGTTTAACAGGAAACACTGTGCATCTAAGGTTTAAATAAGGTTTTTTAATCTGCTTATTAAATTTAGTAACATAATTGCTGAACATTTTATTACTACAACTTAATTTCATTGTGTTCAGTTCACTAAAATATCTGAAACTGAAGTTTAAATCTTTTTTGTCTCTATAAATGAAATGGCATGGTGAGTTTTAGTTCCCAGCATGCTAATAAATGTTGAAATTGAGTTTTATTTAATGTGTTTTTTTGTGTAAAGGCAAACCCGTGATTAAAGTTCAGCTGGACATTTAAAAGAGTTTCTGTTGTGTGCCCAGATTTTGGCTTTGTTTTCCTCTTGTTTTCATACTTGCTGAAGGTAATGACTGAGAAGTAGTTTCGACCAAGGGCATGCAGGGATTGTACTTAATAGACCAATCGTGGCGTGCAAGTAGGCGGGTTTCTAGAGAAACAACGGTTAACAACACAACGCAAATACTTGCACATAATGAATTCATTCATTTAATTATTTAACTTTTTAAGTTAGGATTTCACTCAATTCCATGTGTTAAATTTATTGCAAAATAAAGTGTAGATGAATGGATGCATACTCAATCGCACTATTCTTTCAGGGGGAGTAGTTAAGACAGACAAGGAAGCACAATTAAAAGAAATTCATACCTCTGAATCAGTATTAAATGTGATGCATATGACTGATCTTGATTAGGTTTAGCCCAAAAGTCATAACAAACTCTTGAGAAAGTAGCAGACATGGCTATTTTGTGACATATTAAGAGATTGATTAGGTCTATATTATATGAATTGACAGCTTTAAATAAATTGCATTTGAAAACTACAAGCTCTGTTATTCTTTATGAAGGTAAACTTGAAATACTTTTCACTTGTACCTTTCTGGAAGTTTCTAGTGATCCTGTAGACCTTGATTATCTGGTTCAGGTGTGTTTAATCAGGGCTGGAAAGTGGCCCTCCAGGATCAGGTTTGGACAGCTTACACTTATTTACAAATGAATAAATAGATTAAATACACATAATTTGTTAACAGTAAATCATAGTCGTAATTTAGATTTTGTTTGAGAGGTTTGACAAAGTGAGTCATATATATCATATTCATTAAATTTCTCAAATATTGTAGTGCTTTTATCCTTTTTGTGCCACATTTACTCTGTTCTTGTAAGGTTTTCTTTTTCTTTCCCCCCCAATCATTAATCATAAAACTTCCCATTGATTGTGCTAAATAAAATGTCTCTGGAAAGGTGTCTTTGTGAACAACGTTTTACTGTAGTAATATAAACTGGTATAATTGTATCACGAAAATGTAGTTGAGAAGTTCATGTTGTTTTAACATTAATTCTGGGTACATCAGATTGCAACACTGTTGTAATTAGATTATCCTTACCTCAATATTGTTGCAAGAAAAGTGATTTGGAACCAACCTTATTTGTAAGGTTAATTCAGTGAATCAAAACTGGATCATCATGCAACATGCTTATGATAGATAGATAGATAGATAGACGTTTCTCACCACTAGATGGGGCAAGAAATTAAAAAGTTAGTGTCTTATTTGCGTTCATGAACATACTGCAGTAAAGTTTTAAAATAATTTCTAAGTAAGAATTTGTACTTTTCTCACTGCATTAAATGTTTTAATTTTAGGATACCTGTGCATATTGTGTTATTAGAAACACATTTTCATCTTAAATGTTATTTGAAAAACAATCCTTACATATTTTCCACTATAGGCTATAGTTATTTGTTTTGACCGGGCAGAACTGAACCCCCTGTGCAGGTGAAGGTGTTCTCTCAGTCTCACATCTATTACTATCACTGAAGCTGAGGGTGATTCACTGTAGAGTAAACTTCAGTGCTGCTGACACAACTCCAACCATTGTCTGTCTGTGACAGTGAAGGGAGGAGGAAAAATGTCATCTCAGTATTTGTGTCCCCAGTCAGAGGACATTCACTGACCTTATTACATGTGCACTTCCTCTCACATAACCTTTTCTCACCTCTATCTCTCTTCCTGTTTTATAGACATCCACATACATATTCTATTTGTCTCATACCTGCTGATCATACAAGTGTGAAATATTTGAAATTGGAACCGTTATTTTCAATAGTGCACTGTGGGTGGATTGTCTATTAGATTATTTATTATACTTTAAAGGCAAAATTTGCATGAGCAATAATATAGTAATATCTACTTAAATTTATGTCCCTTCTGCATTACCATGTTTCAGCTCTCTGAAGATTACCTCATACAGTGAGGTATGCATTAATATTTTTTACTTCAAAAGTTTCACTGTTGTTCAAAGATGACATGAAAACTGAAGTTTGCAAGGTTTAATTAAAGCTCTCTCCAGACAATTTGCAAATATTTTTTTTTACCAGTGAAGAGAAATGTTACATCTGAGAAAAGATCGTTGTAGGTATACAGAATTTATATCAAAGTGAAATGTTGCGGATACAAAGAAAATATATGGGTTGCAAGTCAACCCTATGTTTTAAAGTACCATAGCCACCCTAGGTAGTGAGGGGGACCCATGTGACCCTTCAGCAAACTTTCAAAATAGTACCTATCAAAATATACTTTTTCTTTTAAATATATACCTTTAAGATTTGAAGTATATTACACGTGCACATTCAATAAAATTAGGTGCACTTCTTTTTCACAAGGGGACACATATCCCCGATATATAGATTTGTAGGTTATTATTCATTCGTTCATTTATTTATTGATTGATTGATTGAGCGTTTGTGGTGATTTTTAATCTCTAAATTTTTACCTTAGCTCTCCAAGGTTATATGCCTTGTTCTATTGTAATAAAGGTCAGTGGACTGGTGCTTAAGTGGTAATCCTATACCAGAAACAGTATGGCAGAAAACATGCCGTAACATTACCCATGATAACACATTCTGACAACAAGACTAAGGTTTTGGTGTGAGAAAATGATTCAACATGAAGGGGTTTATTTTTAAATTAATCTCTGACCAACTATTATATTATTATTTCTGCTTAATATGATATTTCTGTCATCATTTATTGTTGTTCCAAACCTGAATTGGGCCACTTTCTTTATTCTGCAGCACATAAAAGACAATATTTTGGAGAATGTTGGTAATCAAACAATTTTGGTAACAAAGCAGTTCGGTGACCACTTGAATTATATGCCCCCCTAAACAAACAAACAAATAAAACATAAATTAAAAACATATAAACTATCTATCTATCATGATAATGCCCCCCCCAAACAAAACAAAAACAAACAAACAACTTGGGTGAACTATCTCTTTAAAGCCTGACTACTAAACAAATAAATGAAACTATGTTAATTAGTTGAAATGAAAATAAATGTTAATTAGTTGAAATTATTTTATTATGTGAGAAACTGTGAAAAAATGTGAAATTATGTCCTACAGCTGCATGCTGCTGTTGACCAATCAGAATCAAGTATTCTAGAATAATATGTAAATACCATAATAACGTATTTAAGATCTTATAAAAAGGCCTAATAATACCAGATATTGCCAGAAATTCATAGCTTATGTTATTGGCAGAGCATAATAACCTTACAAATTTACCGTATGTTGGATTGGACTGTGATTCAAACACAAATTTAGAAGAAACGAACGTTGAAGCATCCAAACCCGCATCTGACGCGTTATACTCGGCCGCTCCATTACTACAGCGGGCGCGTTTCAACATCTCCCGAGTCCACTAGCAAGACGGCACTCTAGGCGCTTTCAGAACCGTCGCTCGGGCGCCTAAATAGTGGCTAGGTAGGCCGCGCACTGCGTTTTGAATCACAGCCGGTGTGTGCTACGGATGGGAATGTATCCCAGCATGCTTGACAGTCAGCGACATGAACAGGGAAGGATGATGAAGCTAAGATGGCAGCGCTGCTAGGGGTGCTGTCTTTACAGGGTCAAAAAAAACAGCAGGAACAAACGCTAGGCACAGACGTCAGCTCGCGCTTTTGATTGTTTTCACTAAAGGCAGCTGGATCGCCTGCAGTCGAGGAAATAACGGTTGTTTTTTTTGATCCGAGCGAAGGAAAGAAGGGACGCGTATTTCGCAGTCGCAGATAACCGTAAACGTCGTTTTAATTGGAGATAACGTACTCGGATGTAAGTCGCCGGGCGTTTTTGCGGCTTTGCGGAGCGGATTTATGGGGGGTGCTTGGCACTTTTAGCTCTGTTGACTGACATTGTAATCTAATATATGCGTTGTTCCCCTAAACGATGATGTGTGCTGCTGCGGCAGCGGGTGCCGGTGGCAGCGGGATCCCGTCCTCCTCGTCCCACTCCATGGGGCTGGGTGTCAGGGTCATTCCCGGAGCTGGAAACGATTTCGCATCGATCGGATCAGGGATGGGCTCCTGTCCCGTTGTGGGGGCCCGCTCGGATTGTCGGAGCCGCTACCAGCTTCTTCTCTCAGGGCGAGCACTGGCGGAGCGGTACCGGAGGATTTACACCACCGCGATCAACGACAAAGAGCAGGGGCTCAACCTCGGCAGGTGGGTCTGATTTACCGGCTCGATTCGGGACGACAAACCGGCGTACTGCTGGACGTGTTTGTAAACAAAACCCACTGGGTTAGGCGTGAGCTCGTTTGAGCCCAAACAGCAGTAACTTAGCAGTTAGCATGCGGCTAACTTCCTTAGCGAGCGCAGCTAAAACAGTCGTTTCATCTCATGCAGGTCAACGCAGAAGCTCAGTTTGTGTTGATTCTGATTTATACACTTTTTAAAATCACCTTCACTCTGCTGTCACGGTCAACAATGCCGTTTGGAGACATCTTGCACGACTAGATCAATAGCTGGAGCTGTTAAGCAGCTGCTTATAGGCTCATGATGTAACGTTAGTGTTGTGCTAATAGGACATGGCTGGATGAGTTGTTTGTGTATAATAAAACTCAACTGGCTTCAAATACAGTGCATAGACAATGATATGTTATGCGAAGAAGGATATACTAAACCTTCCGCGTCAAATTTGTGTACATTAAAGACAAACGAAATGTCAGGCTTATAGTCTTATAGTCCCAGTCCAGGTTTGGATATCAGCCTTCTTCACTGAATTGCATGTTCAGAGAGATTGTTATTCATAACTAGCTACTACATTTACATAACTGTGACTTATTCAACGATATTACATATGGTATCGTAGATATTCAAAGCAGCAGGCGTGTGTCTGGTTGAGGTGAAGGGCTGGGTTCTGTTTTGCTTGACGTCACCCTGCTGTAGAAACACACACACACACACACACACACACACACACACACACACACACTCTCTGATGTGCTTTACCTCAGAGCTGTCTCTTATTAGTGATCCCACTGTACACTGTGCCTATTCATACTTTGACCTTTGCTTAATCCATAAGTTGTTTCACAGTTGCCAAAGAATTAAATAAGTACAAATGAGAACACACGCATTTCTATGCTTCAGTTATTTTGAACTCTTTAGCAAATGAAATGCAGCATATCTAACAGATTCAATAAATAAAGCAGACTCATACAGAAGACTTTTATTTTAAATTTAGATTGGCCAAATTGATTTAATCAATATGAATTTTACAGATAATAATAATTTCACACATAAAACTTGACTAGAGGTCAATAAAAATAATCAATTTTTTTTCCCCAAGATCTTTGAGAGTAACAACTGTCGTAATTCTATGGCTGTATCTTTTTTTATAATTATTATATTATTATTTTTCAAAATTATGTTTTCATTATTAAGTTGTGATAATGTACTTACAAGAATATATGAAGAGTTTATTTGCAAAAACAGATAACTCCACTTTTTTAATTTTCAAAAATCATGTTTTTTATGTTTTTATTGTGTTTTATTGTGTTAGTTAGCTGTTTTTTATTTATTTTTTTGTTATTTTTTAACCAAATCAAAATAACCCAACTGCAGTTTAATTGAGATTAATTGGAATGCACAATGAAAAAGCATGATTTTTGAAAATTGTTAAAAATGGAGTTATCTGTTTTTGCAAATGAACTCTTCATATGTCATGAAGAATTTTTAAAATTGAAATTTAAAAAAAGCAAAATTGAGTGACTACATTTTTTCCCATTCAAATTTTTGGGAAGCAAGGAAAGTGGTTTTTCTTGAGGTTTGGTAGTCATTCACAAGCAGCAGTTACTAAAATACTGCAAGCTCCTACTCTTAAATTATTTTTAACTACTTTGCAAATTAGTAGATTTTGATTTCTTATTTGATTAAAAATATCATTTTTTAAAATTTTGTGTTTTAGGTTTGCCTAATTGCTTTTAATGTATATTAAATTTACCTAAAAAAAAATCATATGGTTCAAAATTAAATTAACATATACAACTCGAGTCAAGACTAATAAGCATAGAATGACTAGAGGTCAACAAAAATAATCCATTACATTTTTTTTAAGATCTTTGAGATTAAGATAAGTTAAAAAGAATGCTGTATGCTATGTGCAAAAGTTATCAAAAAAAAAAAATCACGCAAATGTGCTTACAAATATGTTTAGAAGAATATATGTGATGAAGATCCTTAAAATGCATATCTCAATTTGTATTAGCTTGCAAAATTGAAAATAAATTGACCACATTTTTTCCCTCATTCCAATCTCAAAGTAGGAATTTGAAAATGATTTTCCTTGAGGTCTAATAATCCTTTTACCAGTGGTTTCACAGTGTGCACTTACGCCATCCACTCATGATGTCACCACCGTTGATAGCATGCAAAGTGTGCTGAACCATTGAACGCCCCTCCCAACCTTCAGGCTCTTCATCACAAGCAGCCTCTGTGCTTTCACTTTTCACTGCATATAATCAGCTACTGTTGTTCCATTGTTTACTGCTGTACACAAACTCTAGCACTTCAGCACCATTCCTACATAACGTTCTACATAATAGCAGATTCAGATGGCTCTCTTGATGAAAATAGAACTATGATCTCCCGCTGCAGGAGCGCTTTCCTTGTGTGGGGTTGCCACTAGGATTCGGGCTATTTGCAGTTTCTCATGTTAGACAAACAGTGTCATTTTACAGCATGTAAGCAAATTTAAACCAGTGTGAAAAAGACCAACGTGCTTTATTGCAAAGATGTTAACATGGCAGCATGAAGTCCCTTTAAGATATTACTGCTCTTAAAATCCATCCTTATAAAAAATGCATGCTAAAACCACACGTTACTGGGATGACTACATGTGCTGACTGATTAAGATATCTGTGATGTATGACCTCTGAACTCTATACCAGTATACTAAACTGGTACTAACTACTTGACAAACAAAATGGAAAATGCCAAATATGTTAGTAGTCAGCCTCAGACGTCCACAATCAATTCACTGGCTGTCTGATTCATATCTCACATTAAACTGCCAACCATTATCTAAAAAATCAACAGATTGAAAG